>JXCR01081096.1:99298-229375 GCA_002079205.1 Phalaenopsis hybrid cultivar
GCGCGCCGTTTGATATTTTTTTCAGTTCTCTAAACTTTTTCATTTAAACCATTTTTTATAACATAACTTCTTATATTTTATCTTTTCTTGCACATTATTATTCCACCACCAACTATTTTTATTTGTAAATATTTTTTCTTTTGATTCTCCAAGAACATCTTTTGCTACTTGTTTAATAGTGTTTGTTACTTTATCCCACATCACATTTGCTTCTTCATGAATATCCCAAATTTTGAGATCTTGAATTTTACTCATAAAAATAATTTTATTTGTCTTTTAAGTTTCTCCATCTAATTCTGCAATGATGAGTCCTAGTATTTTTTTATTTTATAACTCTTAATGTTAAAATTTAAAACTAATAAACGATGTTGGGTTTTTAAATTTTCACTTGGAATAACCTTACAATCTTTACAATCACGACAATCTCTTTTTCTCATAAGAAAATAATCAATTTGTGTTTTATTAGATCCACTCTTATAAGTAATAAGATGTTCATCCGCTTTCTTGAATAAAGTATTAGTAATAATAAAATCATACGCTAAAGCAAAATCTAAAAAAACTCTACCTTCATCATTAGTTACTCCAAAACCGTAGCCACCATGAAAGTTGGACTATGGAGTGATTTAAAATTTAAAAAAGCTCTACCTTTGGACTATGGAGTGATTTAAAATTTAAATTTAGGAAGAATTACAAAATTGGCAGGAAATTATTAGGGTAAATGATTAGGTCTTTTATGGAAAAATGAAAGATATGAGATGTTTTTTAGCCTACTAGATAGGTGAAAGGATAGAGTTAGGGGAATGCTGCTTGGACTACCCTACAATTTATTTGAACCTTGATTGGTTTGCCATGGGAGGAGAGAGAAATGCTCTGTTGAAAGCCTAATTTTGGAAATTGGAAAGGGATTGATAAAAGATATCGAGGTGAAATTAATTTTGTTTACTTACAAATTAAAATTTAAGGCATTTTATTCCTAGAAAAATACAATCCTATCTAATTTTATCCAAAATTCAACTAATTGCGTTTCTTTTGGTAACAATTTCCCTAAAGTCCATACATTCATTTAATTATTGATAGTATTGAAGATTGATTAACCTAATGTATCTATCACACCTTGCTCAATGCTTAATCAAGAAAATGAGAGTAATCATAGCTCAGAAATATGAAGATTGCTCATTTTTCTCTGATAAAGGAGTTGGCCACCTAAAATGATTATATTGGGTTATTTTTGAATAATTTCCTCGATTTCCTCCTACAAATCTCGCTCCATCTTCCGGCTGCCAATTTTTTTATTTTGAATTTTAAATTGTAAACTNTAGGCTTCGCATATTGATTCCCCTTCAAACTGACAAAATCAGATAATACCTTTTCTAAGTTTAGTAGCCCTTGAAGGTGGACAATACTTAGGAATTTTATAGTTAACTCCTCCCAATTTTTAATAGAGTCAGGTGCTAATGAGTATAACAACATTTTAGCCTTATCCCTTTGTGAGAAAGGAAAAAGTCTTAGTCTAACAGCATCGTCTGACATACCGTTCTAACGAAATATAGCACAAAGTTCTATAAAATTTGATAATTGTAAATAGGGATCCTCCAAAAAAGTTCCCCCAAACTGATTGTTCTGCACTAGTTGGATAATCTCTGAATTTATTTCAAATGAGTCAGCTTCCACGATAGGGATTTGTATACTTGAGTGAATTTCATCTGTCGTAGGATTTATGTAATCCCTCAATAAAGCATGATGATTTTTCAAGTTTTTATCTTGAAAGTTTTCCATTTCCATTTCTAGTTTTTTTAGTCCTCTTTGAATTTTTATTTTTTTTTATTTTTTCACGCTCAGGTTAATAAGGCACAAGTCCTGCAGATCCTTTGTTTCGCATACGCAACACAACAAACAATACATTAATAATTAAACAAATAACAGATGAAATATATTCAACACAATAAAATATTTTCACGAACACCTTATTTTTCATAAAAATAATTTTTTTTTCACAACACTTTTTCATATAAAAACACTCACACAAAACAGTTTATATTTACAACACTATAGTTTTCCAAGTCTAAGCCTAATTACTTCAACTAAAATTTTTCTAAAGTTCTTACCAAAGCATCCCGGCAACGGCGCCTAAAACTTGACCGCGACTTTATGTATGCTTAAAAGTACAAGAATTTGGCATCACTACTAGAAGATTTAAATCCCCAGAAAAGGTTCCATAAACTTGATGCAACTTTTAATATGCAAGAATTTATGAACCCAGATTTATATATTTATAATGATTTGTAAAGTCAAAATTTCAAATGTAAGTATACGTATGGCTCAAGTAATACATGGCTCTAGTGGAGTCCCATTTATTGATCCCACAAGGAAGTGAGGTAAGAGGTCCTTAGTCAAGTTGTAGTCTACTACAATTAGTCCTTAGTTTGTAATGTCGATTAAATTGATGTTTTATCAAGCTACTACTCCTAAATGAAAGTGTTAAACGTAAAGATAGTAATTATAACTAAATGCAAATATCAATTCTAAAGAGACACCTTTCTGGAGGAATTGGTTTGGAGAATTTTGAGATAATAAAAACTAGTATTCTTATGAAATGAATTGGATAACGTAAAGGAATGAGATGCATTAAATATTATATGTGCCAAATAGGAGCAATCTTATTCTTTACCTTTTGGTCCAGGCATAAAGAACATTGACTAATCCTATGCTTGTTTACTGAATCCGTGGGTTTAGGGTTTAGGGTTTAGGCATAAAGAACATTGAATATCGGCTCTCACTTCGAAGCCCCCATGTTCCCCTCACCTAAGGGCTAACATCTCTGCTTCAATACTCAAATAATAGGACCTAATTGGGGATTTTAGTCTGTCACCCTAAAATCTCCAATTCTACGCCCATCAAAGTATGTTTCCCTATTTATTTGCATTCAACTCTCATGAACTTAACCATCAATGGAATCTGAATGTTGTTCTACTTTGTTGAGAATTACACAACCCTATTGGGTCTTAATGCAATTACAACATATTTTAACACTACAACATGCCTTTATTGTAATGTAAATAAAGTGCAAGTAAAAACCATCACATTTATAATTAAACCCGCTTATAACATGCATCACAAAATCCTAAACATGAATTCTACTCATTACAAAAGAAAAGTAAAATGAAGACAATGACATAATCTTCTCATACCATTATTTCTAAACAAGACAGAGTAAGATAAACACATCACAAAGCATGAAGAAAATAAAATAGAAAACTTTTTTTCATCAAAGCAAATCCACTAGATAAGTGTTTACAAAACTATAAGATAATGAAGAACACAATACTTAGCTTTTTTCCCTTTGAAAGAAAGAAGAAAACCTCTTCCACAAAGTCTCTCGCCAATCCATGTAATGCTAGAACATCTCCTTACAAATTCTCTCAAAATCCCCTCTCCAATCTCTCCAAAGGGTAGAAATCTACATTTCTACTCCTATTCTAAAAACCTAAACTTTTTCCACACATTTCCTAACATTTCTCTCACAAAAAATCCCCCTTTTCTAACCTAAATTTGTTCGATTAAAGTTTAAGGATGAAGTTTGAGGAGTTTCCATAATAGTCCTTTCAAAAAACGCCCAAATACGTTGAATTTTGACCCATAACCGTCAAAAGTCAGTCCATAGTCATCCCGCACGCCGTCGACGGGTTCGAGGGTGCCGTCTACAAGCTTTTCTGTCTTTTTTTGGTCTTCTCGGGTAAATCTCACCGTTGGCGGTGTTTTGGGCTCCGTCAGCGAGCAGACTACGCAGCTCCACCATTTTGCTCCATTTCGCTCCAATTTAGCTTTGTTTCACCCCATTTTAGTTGCATTGTGTTCCTAATAGATAGCCCTACAAAATAAGCATGAAGACAACATTCCTTTAAATTTTAATCTCATTCAAAAATATGTAAGAAGTGTAATAGAGTCTAAGCATCGAAAGACTTATTGAAAGGTGATAGGGCAAAATTTCATTTCTTACTCGTTTTTGCTCCAAATTGCACCATTTTTGCATTTTTTACTCCAATGACCATAATTCATCATACCTGCAACAAAACATAAAAAATACCCTTCTTTAAAGTGCAATATCATCGAAATAGCGTAAAATAGGTATGGAAATCTCATTATATTTTCTTTTGGTCAGCCGCTGACTCAGCCCGCGGTTCACGTAAAGAAATGTTGTCCAGCTCGAACTCCTCCATCCATCCGATACACGCGCAATCGGACAGCTCCCCATCATCATCCTTGATAGAATGATCCCGTGACCGTCCACACTAAAACCCTAAGATCTCAGCATAGACTCAACAAAATCACCTTGGGTTTGGTCCTATGGACTCGTCTAAGTGAGTCGAACATATTTATACAGTAATAATGCAATTAAATTAAGTCTAATTAAATGGAGAACCAAAATAGGCTTGGCAGGAGGAGAAGTTTTATACCTTGGCTCTAAGAAGTGAATCTTTGATCAAAGGTTCTCGACACATTCGTTAGGGTCCAAGGATGCTAGGGATTGAGCCTCTGGTCTTGGTGAAATGTTTAAGTATAATTTTGATTGCGGTCAGATTTGGGTGTTGGTCTAGAGCTATGGTAGAGGCTCTGTGAGAGGGGAATTTGATGGGGCTTAAGCTTCTTTCACTATTGTGAAGGTGTGGGTGAAGTTAATTTGAGTTTGGTGGATTGTAGAGGTGTATCGAGCTCTGTCCTAATTTACAGCAAGATTTCGAGCTCAAAATTGAACTCCGGCAGTGGAAATTGGTGGGGGAAAACAGTTGAAATGCACTGAGGGGATCTTAGGTAAGCTTTGTGGTCAATTTGGAGAGGTCTCTCTAAGAAATTTCCAGTACCCACCTCCATGGCTGTGGGAGGTGCTTTTTATAAAAATGGCAAAGGGGTGGTTGTCATGGCCAATTAGGGGGTGCATCGTGCTGCTTAAGTGGAGGGCATAGGAGCTCTACAATTTAATTTGGCTGACCTGGCCTATAGGTTTTATTTGGGTAAAGTTCCATGGGGGTGGCTCTCAGTTTTGAGCTTCTCTAGCAACTAGGCCGGCTGGCCATGGCAGGAGGAGATGGCTAGGTCCTCAGGGCATCCAGGGGAATCTGTTAAAGTAATTTAATGCAATGGGATTTAGTTCATGTCAGGGTATCTTAAGCATGTGCATTTTTGGAAATAAGATCGCTTAATTTGGGGGACTTTTTGTCCATGGATTAGTTTAGGTGGTTAGATGGGTTTTGGCTCAATCTTAGAATCTATCAAATGGCTGAGGTGGAGTTAATTTGATGACTTTGGAGTAGTTAGACCATCTTTAATGCATAGGTTCAATGTGGGTTCAAGTGATCAAAGTTTTGGTTTGGGCTAGGTTAACCATGCCAATTGACCCAATTGGTTGATCAATATTATGTAGATGATTGTTATGAAGATTTTTGGTGAAGGGTTGAAGTGATTTTAAGTTCAATTGGTAGGTCAATTTGACGGATATTTGAAATTTGGCCAATTTGGGCATGTTGGGTTAGACATGGGTCTAGGTTGGGTTAGCCTTGGGATAAGTCTAAATTTAATGGTACACATTATCAAGGGAGATGTTCTAAAGATTTTTTATGAAGGGATAGAGTGAAAATTTTGGGGTTAAGGCCCTCAATCTGGTGAGATTTTAAGATATGGTCAATTTGGGGTAAACTCGGGGCTTTTGGACTTAAGTTAAAATCAAATGAAATTGAGGTCTCACCAACGCCAATTTAAGGTCAAGTTTGATGTATGGGGATGTTATGAAGGTTTTTTTAATACAAATTGTGGCAAACGGAGTATGTCATGGGTTCAATTTGGTGGAACCAAGTCATAGAGCCAAAATTGGGTTTTTGGTTTAGCTAAAAATTGGGTTCAAATTATGGACCAATTGAGCTTGGATTTGGTCTAGGTTGGTCATATCAAGAGTGTATTTGAATTTATAATTGAAATTGGGGTGAATTGAGACTAATTGGATAGACATTTGAGGTAATTTGGGGAAAATATGGGCCTTTAAAGGGCAGTTTAGGGGTTTTGATAAAAGATGGTTAAATTGGCCAAACTGGGTCATGTGATAGTTGATAAAAATTAAATTAGGAATGTTTGGGAGGTTTTGAAAATTTTTTGGGATTTTTTGGAATTTTTGGAATTTTGGGGTAAGGAGGGGTATTTTGGTAATTTGGCCAATTTTGGTGATTTTGGGTAGTTTGGGTGTTTCCAAGGTGTTTGAAATGATTTTTGAACTAATTTAGGTATTTTGGGTAGATTTGGAAATTTTGGCCAAATTTGGGGTCCCAAGGGTATCTAAGTAATTTGGGGCAGTTTAGGGGCAAAAGGCTAGGTTGGGTACCTTGGTAGAGTTGGAGTGCCAACCACCCTCAATAAGCCATGGACCAATGGAAACCCCATTTTGGGTCCTCTATGTCTTAGCTAAGCCCTAGCCTAGGGCCAGTGGGTTTAGGGGACCACCTACAGGAGTCTCCTAAAGTATCAAGCGACCAGAACCTAGCAATTCTGGGATTAGGGTAGTGAGTGATTGTGAGTGTAAGTGATTACAAGTGAGTGCCTTAGTTCTAGACCAACACCCAAGGTCAACCCTAAGGTCCAGTAGTCCTAAGGGTGACTCTCCTTGAGTTCCCCCATAATGACCTCACCTACTAAGTGCTAGAGGTTAGGACCAATATGTGGAACTTCAAGTTGAGTAAAAAAGAGTGTAGAATTTCTAATGGTGAGGGTTCCTTGTCTAGTTTTCTAAGAATAGTCAATAGGAAAGTCCTATGGCTAGACCTTAGGCTACTAAAGAGGAAAAATTAAACCTTAACCAAAAGTGAGGTCAACAATCTGTCAACATAAAATCTCTAATTCTAAGCCCATCAACGAATATTTCTCTATTTATTTACACTCAACCCCATGTACTACATTCCCATCCATGAAATTGAATGTGATTCTTACTTTATTGTAGAAAGCACAGCCCTCTTGGATCGTATATTTCACAACAAATTTTAACAATTAAATTGGTCAGATCAAAAAGTAAATGAAGTTTGAAGTTTGATTCATCACAATTATGAAATTAAAATATTGCANATCTGTCAACGTAAAATCTCTAATTCTAAGCCCATCAATGAATATTTCTCTATTTATTTACACTCAACCCCATGTACTACATTCCCATCCATGAAATAGAATGTGATTCTTACTTTATTGTAGAAAGCATAGCCCTCTTGGATCGTATATTTCACAACAAATTTTAATAATGAAATTGGTCAGATCAAAAAGTAAATGAAGTTTGAAGTTTGATTCATCACAATTATGAAATTAAAATATTGCACAATAATCTTGATTCTTCACATTACCATTTCTCTTTGTAGGGAGAAGGACAAAGAAATTTACTCAAAATCCATGAGGAAGGTACAACAAAACAAGGATTTTATATATAAAAACTAGTTTAAAAAAATAAAAAAGAAAAGTAAAACAACTTAACACGACCTCTTCCCCAAGAAAATCCCTTGAATTTATTTTGAATTTATTTGTCTCTTTACAATAACACTCAAATATCTCTTAGAAATGTAAGGAGAAAGAAATCTCTCACTTTTCTTCTCCTCTTACAACTCTTAGAGACACTTACCACACTCTTGATACTCACGCCTCCCTCACACTCACACTTACACTTTTTTCTGACATAAATACACTCATTTATAATTTAGGGATGAATTTCCCAAGAGTCTCCATAGGCACCACTTAAAAATTAATCAAAATTAAATACATTTTTGAAAATAACCGTCTTTGGTGCCTAGGCACCAAAATCTGGCACCTAGGGTCGTCTTCTCTATAATCTGGCGCTTAGGCACCAGTTCTGGCGCCTAGGCGCCAGTTTAATTTTTTGAAAACGTCACTTTTAAATCCAAATTTCATCCTTTTTGCATACTTTAAGCTCCAAATTCCTAAATTTAGTATACCTACCATAAATAATGAAAATAACTTTCTCTAAAGTGTAGTTTCACCAAATATAGGCCTTAAATACATAAATAAAATTGAATATTTTTTTTGGTGTATGACACCTTCAAGCTTCAATTTGGATTGAAATAAGGTCCTTATAAGTTATAGACCAAATAGAGGCGCGAGATGGTGTTAAGATATGCTAGAGGATGTGAGACATATGGGATTTGATTGAAGGACATGTTTTCAGACCTATGTGAAGCTTTTAGGATAGTTAAATTTAAGTTTTGAGAAGTTTGGTGGTAAAGCTATGCAAGGCACTGGTTTTGGTTAATTAAATTACGGTTGTGAAGTGACACAAAAAGCTTAAAAAACGGGGAAATTGGCCTCATATGTTTGTGGCTTCAAATTTGGTAGCAAAGGTTGAGGGTTTGGTTGAGTGTTTTGGGAGCTTCAATTGCTTGGGGAGTACAACAACAACAATAAAGCCTTAATCCCACTACGTGGAGTCGGCTACAAGAATCTTTTTTCTCCATTGCGTCCTATTTAGTGTAGTATTTTCATTTAGTTTTAGTAAATTAAGATCATTTTTTATAAAATAAGCCCAATTCTTCCTAGGTCTGCCTCTGCCTTTCTTAACACAATTCAAATCTAAAACATTTATTCTTCTAATCGGATCATCAAATGTTCGATGTTTAATGTAACCAAACCATCTAAGATGACATTCTCTAATTTTGTCCCTCACATGAGCTACACCAACCCTATCACAGATATAATCATTTCGCATTTTGTCTCTAAATTTAAAGCCACTCGTCCACCTAATCATTCTTATATCGACTACACTTAACTTATTATTATGCTTCTCTTCTAAAGGCCAACATTCAGTGCCATAGAACATTGCTTGAGGAGTGATACACCAAAATAATATGTTATTTTAAGTATACATTTTATGCTTATTTTTTGTGATATTATATTTTAAATAAGGGTATTTTATATTTTTGTTGCAGGTATATCACTTTTAGGCATTTAGAGAAAAAGTTGCAAAAAGGACAAAATTTGGAGCCAAACAGAAAATTTTGAGATTCTGGCACCTGAAGAGCCAGATAGACGCCTGAAGCGCTAATTTACATAGAGCTAGTACGTAAAGTGCTAGAATTAGCGCCTGAAGCACCATTTGATAGAGAGCTCGTGCCGGAAGTGCTAGATTTGGCACCTAAAGCACCAAAACCCAGAACAGTGTAGTCTTAAGCAAGTTGGCACCTAAAGCATTTGAAGTGCCTGGAGCGCCAGAGATGACTTTTTGTGGATTAAGGCAGTTAAGGATAAATTTTGCAAGAATTTGAAAAGGGACACTTATTCTAAATGCCCCATTGAGTAATTCAATGCATCTAGACACATTGGAAGGTTCTTTTATGAAGGAATATGTCCCTTTGATAAATAAACATGTCTTTTGAATTCAAAAGGGTTGAATTTTGAACAAAATTTTGGAGGGAATTTTGAATTCTTTTTGGAGGGAGACAGCCTCTAATAAATAAGAGGGAAGTCTAGGGCTCAAAATGGGGGCGTGAAAGAGGAGTTTGAAGAGAGAGAGTGGTGTGAGATAGAGAGAGAAAGTCAAGGGATTAGAGATTTTCTTCAATGATTATAAGAGGAGAGGGAAGGCGAGAGATTTTTTCTTCATTACACTTCTACGAGAGAATTGAAAATGCTTGTAAAGAGGGAAAATCCTTGCTGAGAAATTTTTAGGATTTGCTTGGGAATGATTGTGAGATAAGTTGTGTTCTTTAATTTCTTTATTTTGTAAAATTGTTTTTATATATGATATTAATTTCATTGCAATCCATATACTCATTGTAAAGGGGAAGGATGCTCTCTTAAATTTGAACCCATCACCACAAAAACTTTATTTAGTTTTCATAAATTTTACTTTTGAAATTTTAGCATTTAGTTTAATTAACTTAATCTTTTAGCTACATTTTATTTAGCATTCACTCATTTACTTTAGATTCAAATTTTGTACTTCACTTTATAGTTTAAAATTGTAGTTTACAGTAAAATCTTAAGAATTTACTTATAAGACTTTCCAACTTCTTTGTGGGATCGGTATCTAGGACTCCATTAGACCCCTTTATTACTTGAGCGATACATATACTTGTGTTATTATTCTGGGATTTGACAGTTTAACTTTTTTTTAAAGGAAAAAACTATTTTCACTAAAGTTATTTTTGTTGGGATTAAATTACATATTATTTATTGTATCTTGAGTGTGTATTCTGTAATATTGCAATTTTTTACAAAATTAACACATTAAATCCACCCGCATCAAGTTTTTGGCATCGTTGTCATAGAAGTAAGGAAAAGTATTTCATATTTAAGTCTTTTTGTTTATTTTAATTACTTATTGTGTTTGTTTATGTGTAGTGTAAGATCTAAAGATTTAGTACCTTATGATTCAGAGTTAGAAAGAACTATTAGAACAATTAAAACAACAAAAAGGGATAGACCATTTTATCACAATGGATTGCAATTCAAGTAATGTTGGAAATGAAAATGAACATCATCAGAGATCTTTAAGAGATTATACTAATCCTACAAGAGATGAAATTTATTTGAGTATGCAAAAAACACTACTGTAGCGGTCAATTCATTTTAGCTTAAACCTACTATTATCCGAGTGGTACAAAACAATCAGTTTGGCAAAACAACAACTGAAGATCCTAACTTACACCTTGCTAGTTTTTTAGAATTGTGTGCTACTTTTAATTATAATGGAGTGTCGAATGATGCCTTCAGACTTAGACTTTTTCCTTTTTCACTAAAGGTTAAAGCTATAATGAGATTAAACTCGTTAGCACCTGGGTCTATTAGACCTTGGGGAGACTTATCAAAACTTCAAAAACTGCTAAGCTTANCCAATTCATTTTAGCTTAAACCTGCTATTATCCGAGTGGTACAAAACAATCAGTTTGGCAGAACAACAACTGAAGATCCTAACTTACACCTTGCTAGTTTTTTAGAATTGCGTGCTACTTTTAATTATAATGGAGTGTCGAATGATGCCTTCAGACTTAGAATTTTTCCTTTTTCACTGAAGGATAAAGCTAAAATGCAGTTAAACTCGTTAGCACCTGGGTCTATTAGACCTTGGGGAGACTTATCAAAACTTCAAAAACTGCTAAGCTTAGAAATGATATTACATCTTTTTGTCAGTTTGAATGGGAATCAATTTATGAAGCCTGGGAAAGATTTAAAGATCTCCTTAGAATGTTTTCACAACATGTGTTGTCAGATTGGTTAATAATTTAAACTTTTTATAATGTATGGTTGGATCTTTTAAATCAATAATTGGCGCTGCTACTGGTGGATCATTAATGTCAAAATTATTCGATAAAGCATATTCTTTAATTGAAGAGATGGCTACTAGTAATTTTTAATGGCCCTCTGAAAGGGTAAATTAAAAAAGAGTAGCTAGTATTCATGATTCAGAGGCAATATCTATGTTAGCTGCACAAATAGCTGTTATATCAAAAAAGATAGGTCAATATGGAATGAATTATTCTCAAACATCACCTGTGTTTGAGGAAAACCCATTGGGACAAGTGATAGAATCTCAATCTTCTTATGAGACCTTAAATGCAATAAATAATTATTCTAATAATCCTTATGCCAATTATTATAATCCTGGTTGGAAGAATAATCAAAATTTTTGTTGGAGTAACAATAACTCTAATGCTGCAAATCAGCAATGGGGAAACAATGCTGCAAACCCATTGGGAAACTCCAACAATCAAAGAAATCCAACTTATAAACATTATTACTCTTCATGTTCTTATAATTTGCAGAGTAAGGAGAAAAATTTGTCAATGGAAGAATTAATATTGCAAATGGGAAGCCAATTATAAAGTCAAAGAGCTACAATTAGAAACTAGGAAAATCAATTGGGATGTATTGCCACTGCACTTAGCAATAGACCTCCAGGAACGTTACCTAGTAATGTTGAAGTAAATCCTAAAGATCAGACCAAAGAGCAAATTAAGGCTGTCTAAGTGAGAAGTGCAAAAGAATTGGAAAACTAAGCTAAAAAAGAAGTGGAAGTTGAGATTGAAATTGATGAGGTGTAAAATGAAAAATATGGTGAAGAATTTTATTTTAAGTCAGAATGTTCTACAAAACAAATGAAAATCACTGTAGAAAGACAACCACCTCTATTTCCTCAAAGATTGAAGCAGAAAAATAGAGATAACCAATTTTCAAAATTTTTAGAAATATTAAGGAAATTAACAATAAACATTCCATTTGTTGAAGCCTTGGAACAAATCCCAAGCTATGTGAAGTTTATGAAGGATATACTTACTAAGAAGAGGAAGTTTGTAGATAATGAGACTGTTGCACTCAGTGATGAGTGTAGCGCTATAATTCAAAAAAAGCTTCCTAAAAAATTTAAAGATCCTGGAAGTTTTATTATTCCTTGTGCTATTGGCAAAAATTTTTTTAGAAAAGCTTTATGTGATTTAGGAGCCAGAATTAATCTTATGCCTTTATAAATTTTCAGAAGGTTGGGTTTAGGAGATATTTCACCTGCAATTGTAACTCTTCAGCTAGCTGATGGTTTGATTACTTATCCTAAAGGAGTTATAGAATATGTTTTGATAAAAGTTTATAAATTTATCTTTCCTGTGAATTTTATTATATTAGATATGGAGGAAGATAAAAAAATTTCTATTATTATAGGAAGACCATTTTTTGCCACTGGAAGAGCTTTAATAGATGTGCAGAAAGGGAACTAACTATGAGAGTTAGTGATCAAGAGGTTATATTTAATATTATTAAATCAATGAGATACCCTGCAAAAGTGCAAGAGAATGAATGCTTAAGAATGGATATCAACGAATATTTAAGACATAAATATTTTAGGAAGACATTTGAAAAGGAATTTGAAAAAGAAAATATGTGGAATATGAAGATGAGGATAAAATTCAAGATGAATCTACGAAAGTGAGTAAAGAAGATTTGGATTATGTTCAGGAAAAATCTGAAATCCTAGATCCTGCACCAAGTAACAAGAATTTGATTTCATCTAATGAGAAACCTCCTGAACTAGAATTGAAAACACTTCCGACACATTTATAGTATGTATTTTTAGGAGGTTTATCTATATTACCTGTCATAGTATCCTCACAATTAACTGATACGCATGAACAATAGTTGTTGGAAACTTTGAGAAGATATAAGAAAGCATTTGGATGGACATTAGATGATACTAAAGAAATCAGTCCTTCAATTTGTATGAATAGAATTTTATTGGAAAATCAACATGAACCAAGAGCTGATCCTGAAAGGAGATTGAATCCTATGATCAAGGAAGTTGTCAAGAAAGAGATTTTAAAATGGTTAGATGATGGAATAATATATCTTATTCTAGATAAACCTTGGGTGAGTCCAATTCAATGTGTTCCAAAGAAAGGAGGAGTGACTAAAGTGATAAATGGGAATAATGAATTAATATCAACAAGGCAAATCATTGGATGGCAGATCTGCATAGATTATATATAACTAAATTCTTCCATCAAGAAGGATCATTTTCCTTTACCCTTTTTGGGCCAGATGTTAGATAGGCTGGCAGGGCACAAATATTTTTGTTTTCTAGATGGATATACTGGTGATCATGAATTACCTATAACTCTAGAGGATCAAGAGAAAATAATATTTATTAGTCCTTATGGAACTTTTGCTTTTTGGTGAATGCCATTTGAATTATATAATGCACCTGCAATATTTCAACGATGTATGATGTCAGTTTTCAGTGATTTAATTGAATAAGGGATTGAAGTTTTTATGGATGATTTTTTTGTATTTGGAACTTCATTTGAAATATGTCTAAATTATTTAAAGAAAGTCCTAGAATGATGTGAAAAGAATAATATTGTATTAAACTGAGAAAAATTTCAATTTATGGTTGCAGAAGGAATTGTACTTGGGCATAAAATTTCAAAAAATAGCATGGAAGTAGAACTTGCAAAAATTCAGGTTATATCAAACCTACCTCCACCTACTACTATAAAAGAAGTTATGAGATTCTTAGGACATGTTAGATTTTACAGGAGATATATTAAAGATCTTTCAAAAGTTGCAGAGCCTTTATGGTAACTTCTGGCAAAACATGCAAAATTTTACTTTAACCAAGATTGCCTTAAAGCTTTTGAAACTTTAAAGGAAAAATCAATCATTGCTCCAATAATGTTTTCACCTGATTGGGAGAAACCTTTTGAATTAATGCATGATGCTAGTGATTATGCAATTGGAGCTATTTTAGTGCAGAGATATAACAAGATTTTTAAAGTCATATACTAGGTTAGTAAGACTCTTAATGATGCTCAAATCAATTACACCGCAATTGAAAGAGAGTTATTAGCCATTGTTTATATTTTTGATAAGTTTAGGTCATATCTAATTGGAGCTAAATGTGTTGTACATATTGACCACTCAGTTATTAAATATTTAATGCAAAAGAAGGATGTGAAACAAAGATTAATTAGATGTGTACTTCTAATGCAAGAGTTTGATTTTATAGTTGTCGATAGGAAAGAGACTAACAATCAAATTGTTGATCAATTATCTAGGCTAAAATAGGAAGAAACACTTTATTTGGAAAAAGAGATTAATGAAACTTTTCCTGATGAACAACTTTATGTTGTAAAAGAATGGGAAATAACTTGGTATGCTGATATTATGAAATATTTTTTTACTGGTATTTTACCATATAGACTAACAAAACAATAGGAAAAGAAATTCATTCACTATGCAAAATCTTATTTTTGGGATGACCCATATTTGTACAAACAATGCAAGGATTTAGCAATGAGACGATATGTGCCTTATAAAGAAATTTAGGAAATTATCCAAAAAAAGTCATGATTTTGAATTGGGAGGTCATTTTGGGAATGATAGAACTATTCATAAAATTTTGCAATCTAGATTTTATTGTCCTACTCTATTTAGAGATGTTTATATATATATATATATATATATATCCTCTTGGCACCATATGCAATGGAAACAGAAAATTGGCAACTTTTACAAGAAGTTCATAGTTAAAACGTCTTTCATTTACAGAGAAGGAAACCAACCTACAAATTGGCTTGCCAGATAAGGAATTTATGCCAACTCCATTTCAGTTGATACAAGGCCTCCCACCCTCTTGCCCTCCTACTGCATGGTGATAAGCTGGAGACTCCTCACCTCATATTCAAGCCTAGTCAACTAAAAGAGCTTTAGTTTCCTGGGGCTTCTCCCATTTTCTCTTTATTTAGTTGTATTACACTTATGTAGGCTTTTTGGAGGATTGGTCTCCCTCCTTTTGTAAGGGGACCCCTCCTTTGGAACTTTTTGTACTACTTTTAATGTTCAACNATATTACACTTATGTAGGCTTTTTTGAGGATTGGTCTCCCTCCTTTTGTAAGGGGACCCCTCCTTTGTAACTTTTTGTACTACTTTTAATGTTCAACATGTAGGGAGCCAAATAATGCTCCTTCTTATATATATATAAACATGTGATTGGTGTTAAAGAGCAGATAATGTTTTAAAAAGAAATGAAATGCCTCTAAATTTTAATTTGTAAATTGAAATTTTTGAAGCATGGGGATTNTATATATATAAACATGTGATTGGTGTTAAAGAGCAGGTAATGTTTTAAAAAGAAATGAAATGCCTCTAAATTTTAATTTGTAAATTGAAATTTTTGAAGCATGGAGATTGGATTTTATGGGACCATTTATACCTTCATTCGGAAATGTGTATATGTTGATTGCAGTGGATTATGTTTCAAAATGGATTGAAACAATTATTTTACCTCAATGTTATGCTCAGAGTGTTTCAAAATTTTTAATTAAAAATATTTTTACAAGATACAAAATGTCGAGAGTAATCATTATCGATGGAGGATCTTATTTTAGGAATGCAACAATTGTAAGAATAGTGGAAAAATATAATATAATGCATAAAATTGCAACTATTTATCATCCCCAGAATAGTGGTTTAGCAGAAGTATCTAGTAATGAAATTAAAAGAATTTTGGAAAAAAGTGTGAATCGTAATCAAATGGATTGGTCTGTTAGATTAGATACTGAATTATGGGCATACATGACAGCTTACAAGACACCTATAGGAATGTTCCCGTATAGATTAATTTTTTGAAAGGCTTGTCACTTACCAGTAGAATTGGAGCACAAAGCTTATTGGGCTATTAAGGAAACCAATTTCAATTTGAAAGATGCTGGTGAGAAAAGATTATTGCAATTGAATGAGCTTGAAGAAATTAGGAATGAATCTTACAATAATGTTAGGATTCATAAGTAAAGAATGAAAGAATGGAATGATCGAGAAATAATAATAATAAATTTTGAGCCTGGACAGGAAGTTTTACTATACAATACAAGATTGAAAATATTTCTAGGAAAACTAAAGCCTAGGTGGAAAGGGCCATTCAGAATTGTAAAAGTCTATTCCTATGTAGCTGTTAATATTGAAGATCCCAAGACTGGAAGGATATTTAAAGTCAATGGGCACATATTGAAACCATATTTTGATGGTCAAAGAACAATTTTTAAAAGTAATGTAATCTTGGGTTACCCAAAATAAAGATTGGGAATGTCGGGCTGACTATATTAAACTAAGCGCTTTGTGGGAGGCAACCCATATTTATCCTTGTTTATTTTATTTTTTATTTTTTTGTTTGGAATATTTAACATAATTTATAAATGTACTTTTATTGATTTTGTGTATTTGAGAAATTGGAATTTAAGAAAATATTTAGAAACATCTTTATTTACCTAATTTTATAGAAGAATCGAAAACTTATTGGATCAAAATTGAAATAGCAAATTTTTTGGAACTGGCGCTAGATTGGCGTCTGAAGTGCCACATTCCAGAGAGCTAGCGCCTGAAGCACCGCGACGACTGAAATGGCTTAAAACGTTTCAAAAGGTATTTTTAGCAATTTTTGGCAGATTCTTCTCCTTATAACTCCCAAAAAATGATTCCAAAGTCCATTTTAGAGGGGNGTTTTACCTCAATGTTATGCTCAGAGTGTTTCAAAATTTTTAATTAAAAATATTTTTGCAAGATACAGAATATCGAGAGTAATCATTATCGATGGAGGATCTTATTTTAGGAATGCAACAATTGTAAGAATAGTGGAAAAATATAATATAATGCATAAAATTGCAACTATTTATCATCCCCAGACTAGTGGTTTAGCAGAAGTATCTAGTAATGAAATTAAAAGAATTTTGGAAAAAAGTGTGAATCTTAATCAAATGGATTGGTCTGTTAGATTAGATACTGAATTATGGGCATACATGACAGCTTACAAGACACCTATAGGAATGTTCCCGTATAGATTAATTTTTTGAAAGGCTTGTCACTTACCAGTAGAATTGGAGCACAAAGCTTATTGGGCTATTAAGGAAACCAATTTCAATTTGAAAGATGCTGGTGAGAAAAGATTATTGCAATTGAATGAGCTTGAATAAATTAGGAATGAATCTTACAATAATGTTAGGATTCATAAGAAAAGAATGAAAGAATGGCATGATCAAGAAATAATAATAAAAAAATTTGAGCCTGGACAGGAAGTTTTACTATACAATACAAGACTGAAATTATTTCTAGGAAAACTAAAGCCTAGGTGGAAAGGGCCATTCAGAATTGTAAAAGTCTATTCCTATGTAGCTGTTAATATTGAAGATCCCAAGACTGGAAGGATATTTAAAGTGAATGGGCACATATTGAAACCATATTTTGATGGTCAAAGAATAATTTTTAAAAGTAATGTAATCTTGGGTTTCCCAAAATAAAGATTGGGAATGTCGGGCTGACTACATTAAACTAAGCGCTTTGTGGGAGGCAACCCATATTTATCCTTGTTTATTTTATTTTTATGTTTTTGTTTGGAATATTTAACATAATTTATAAATGTACTTTATAGATTTTATGTATTTGAGAAATTGGAATTTAAGAAAATATTTAGAAACATCTTTATTTACCTAATTTTATAGAAGAATTGAAAATTTATTGGATCAAAATCGAAATAGCAAATTTTTTGGAACTGGCGCCAGATTGGCGCCTGAAGTGCCACATTCCAGAGAGCTAGCGCCTGAAGCACCGCGACGATTGAAATGGCTTAAAACATTTCAAAAGGTAGTTTTAGCAATTTTTGGCAGATTCTTCTCCTTATAACTCCCAAAAAATGATTCCAAAGTCCATTTTAGAGGGGAAAATGAGGGAAGAGTTGCTATTTTTCAATTCTTATGGCTTCCCAATCTAAAAATTCAGCGAAAATTAGAGTTTTCATTCAGATAAAGTTTGTCAGTTTTGATGCGTGGAAGTTACATGATTGAGTTCTTCTGAAGAGGAGGCTAATCAAGGAAGGGGGTTTTTGAATCAAGGATTCAACACACCAAATACTCGAGTGGAAGAGATTATTGGGTAGAGACGCTGGGAAATGCTTTGCTACACTACTGTCGCCGTAATTTCTCTTGTGGTGAAAGACCTTTATGAAAAATCTACATGAAAACAACCAAGGAATTGTCTATGTAAGAGGCAAGTTTGTGCAATTCAGTTGTTCAACAATAAATGTAATATTTATGATTGAACGTGTTCTTATTTTCCACTACGCAAATTTTACTCCTACAAGAGATAATATGAATGAACTTTATCGATACCTTACGGATGAAGATGCAAATTGGGAGGCTAAAGATGATGGAAATGTATGTTTTTCTTCATCATTGCTAAATACTACATCTAAGGCATGACATTTCTTTTATACATCAAAATTACTCCCCGCTATGAAAATCAGTAAGGTAACTAAGGAGAGAGTTATTATGAATTATTGTATTTAAACTAGAAAGCCTATTGATATTGGTGCAATAATTGTGAAATCAGTTTTGGGTTTAATTGCCAATGGATCTGTTTTTGGACTGGGACATCCATCCAAAATTTTCATACTATGTAGTCAATCGCAAGACTTTATGAAATTTGGGGAGAAAGTGCTTTTTCCGTGGAAGCCAATGGCCCTGAAGTCTATTACAACTGTATTGGAATGGGAGATGAGAATGATATGAATGTACTGATGGATCAAGCATCTAAGAATTCATCACTTATTCAGCCTTACTTCAATTTAAATGCACTTCTTAAAAGGATTAAGAAGATAGAAAAGAGGTACAGAACCTTATGCATGCAATTAGGAATGTTTCTAAAATGTATGATAATCTTGACTGGAGGTTGAAGGAACATTTTGAACACACTGGTCGTATTGAAGATGATTTGGTACGTATGTTCAAGAAACATGCTTAGATTGAGGAAGAGTGAACTGATGAATTTCCTTATCAACCCTTCTAAAACTTGTACGTACACTACCAATCCATGGGAGATATCCAAGAGGATGAGAGCGAAGAAGATGTTTGAACTTACTTTATGCACGGAATGTTTCGTCTAGTGCTGCTTGTTTTAGTTATTTTCTTATGATGGATTGCATTTACTTTTGTTTTTGAACTCTATTTATATTTTTGTTTAGTATTCTAATGTTTTAGAATTTAGTGTTAGAATGTTTGGTTTACTTTGGACACTGAATTAGATTTTGTTGTCTTGAAAAATTGTTAGTTTTAAGAGCGCGAATTTTATATATAAAAGTGAGTTTTTTGTTGGCAAAAGTTTGGTTTTAGAGTAGTGTTTAATTATGAGTATAAATGTTTATTTGATTTAATTAGAAAGTTGACGTAAAGCAATATGCAGCAAATTTACTCAGAAAGTGAAATCTGGAAAAATTAAGGCATTGGCTCCTGATGCGCCATATTGGCACTTGAAGTGCCAGTTGTCAGAGAGTTGGCGCTTGATGTGCCAGATTGGAGCTTGAAGTGCCAAATTCCTGAAAATGCCAGATTGCCTAAAAAACCATGAAATTGCCTAGGAAAACACCATTTTTACTGCTTGGGTGGTCTCCTACCTCTAAATTGTGACCTAGGACTTCACATTGTGCGCTTTAGAGAATATTTCAAAGGNGCTTGAAGTGCCAGTTGACAGAGAGTTGGCGCTTGATGTGCCAGATTGGAGCTTGAAGTGCCAAATTCTTGAAAATGCCAGATTGCCTAAAAAACCATGAAATTTCCTAGTAAAACACCATTTTTACTACTTGGGTGGTCTCCTACCTCTAAATTGTGACCTAGGACTTCACATTGTGCGCTTTAGAGAATATTTCAAAGGCCAAAGATCATAGATTTTATCTTCTCTTAGTAAGAGCTTCACTTTAAACTAGAAATTTTTTATTTTCACCATGGATTTAACCTACATTATGGAAGATCCAAAATTTGGAAGTTTTGATGGAAAAGCTTGAAGAAAACAAATGGTGAAAATTTCCTTACCAAATAATTTTACTTGGGGAGTTAGATTTTTAATTTTGTGATTTATTTGGATTTTATTTGGATTTTCATGGAAATTCCAATGGCTCCACGAGTAAATAGAGGAAAGCTGATGGGAGATTTTGACTCGAGAAAATTTGTCAATTTTAAAGCCCAATATTATTATAATACTCAATTGGAATCAAGAAAGCCGATCCAAGAAAGATCCTTTACAGACCCGGGTGGCGAGATCGAGAGGTTGATCATCACTAGAAATTGGGAGATGTTTTGCTACTTCAATGTAGTAGTGATTGTGCCAATGATTCAAAATTTTTATGTCGACTTGCGGTTCACCACTGATGATCACATCCTTGTGAGAGGTATGCAAGTTGAGTTTTCTAGAGAAATGATCAATGAATTTTGTGGGCTAAGGAATGCACTTCATTGTGAATCGCTCCATTCGTGATGACTAATTTATCACTAGATGAAGTGATTGCCTTTCTCATTGATGTAAGAGGATAATGGAAGATTAAAAATAATAAGAAAGTTAACTTCTCTACTTCCATGATGACTAAGGTATGGCACCACTTCATCTCTGCTAAATTACTGCAAACAAATCATCTCAGTGAAGTAACAAAGGATAGAGTTGTGCTAAACTTCTGCATTTAGAAAATGAAGGCAGTAAATGTTAGTGCTCTTATAGTTCATCATGCTCAGAGTATACCTAGTAGTGCTACAGCTAGTGTTTTGGGTTTCCCTGCTCTGATTTTCACTTTATGTTAGGAATCAAGAGTAATATCTCATCAAAATTAGGAAAAGCTGCAGTGAAAAAATATTATTTGGAAGCATACGGTTCAAAGAGTTGAATTATTTGTTGAGTCTAGGAGTGGAGGTAGTGATAGACCCTCAACTTCAGCTGTAAGGGCACTACTTCTCGCTCTGCTTCACTTGAAAATATTATGGAGTGACTTATAATTCAACAAATGGGCATAAGAATATGCAGACTCAAATTGGAGAAATGGGAGCAACAAATGTTTATAATGATGAATATAAGCTATCAGGAGGCTATGGTTAGACATCTTAGGGGTGAGTATAATATGGAATTTCCAACTTGCTCTAGCTTCACTCCTTATGCTCCAAATCATGATGATGAAGAAGAACAAGAAGATGATGATGATGATTATGATGAGGAAGGAGATGAAGATTGATATTCTTAGGAGTTTAGTTTCTATGATTGATGTTTATTTGTTATTTTGATTGTGTTGTTATGTATTTGCATTTAAAGTTGTTGTAGTAAAAACNGCACGCATTCTATTGCTTTATCTTTGGACACCCAATCTATGGCTTCATCTTCGGTCCTACTTCGCTTCAAGTCCTTGTTTGCTTTGGATGCAACAACAACTTTCCTTACCTAAATAAGTGTTCAGAATACCTCATAGATTTTATGTCAGCGGCTAAACCTTTTTTCCTGTCATTAGATTGTTAGAATGGTTGTTTATGCGCAGTCCTACTACATTTGCTATTTCTCAAAATAAATTTAAGTTTGATGTAATTTTTCAGCTTTCAATGTTTTTATCATTACTTAGTGTTGTTCTATATTTAGACATTGTTCAAGTACCTTCTCTATATTAATTTTTGCAGGTTAGATTGAATGCTATTAAACAAGCTGAAGCACAAAAAGCAGCCCAGGAAGCTGAAATAAGAGCAGCTAAAGAGGCTGCAGAAAAACAAGCTGCTAGAATAACAGAAACAGCTGTATTTGATGCTTCGAAAAAGGATTTGACAGAACCAAAAGGCGTAGAAAATACTCGAACATCTGGTAACATTAAGCAAGGAGACTTTGTTACTAAGCAGCTAGGTTTAGTGCTCTAAAGAAATTATTTTTGACAAAAAGAAACAAGTCTGCTGCTTAAATGTAACTCAAAACTTCAAATAACCTGTTTTGACAGGCATCAGGGTTATTGCTTCTAAAGCTGCACTTGAAGCTGAGTCTAACCGTCTTGCAATATACGATGAAGTGGCTGGGAGGATCAATGTTATTGATCAGAAGGTAATCATTTATTGTTCAATCTGTATCATCTTAATCTGTAACATCTTGACTTGTGAAGAAATAACTAGAAAAGTTCGCCAACAAAGAAGTTTACCAATATTCTGAATGGGTTATTTATTGAATTTAAATTAGGGCGCTTTTTTGTGTAGATTAGATTGTAGTATCATATAAACTTTTTTTCCTTTGTGTGGAAGTTGCATGCTGCTATTAACACATAAAATGCTACTCTATCCCTAATTTCTTTAGTATTCTTTATTTTCCTTTGAACTTGAAAGTTTTAGATTTTGCATTGAAATTTAGTTTGTTACTTTATTTTTTGTGTATAATCATATAATTTTCCTTGATGAATGTGGTTATGCTATGTAACTTTTTGTATGTTAGGTTATTGATAAACATGGAAGGCAGATGTATAAATATATTAAGCAAATTGGAGGCACAGTGGAAAATGTCAGGTTTAAATTCACTCCGATTGTATTTCTCTACTACAGTATTCTATCATCTTTCCCTTTGAGCTACATTTATTTTGACTTTTGAGGTTTCTGTGCCTCAATTATAAAATTCCATGGCTTAGTAAGATGTGGATTTGAATAAAACTGATGTAGTATCACAATAGCAAAAGCACAGTCAGTTGTTTCATTATTGAAATTTTACTCTTTCATATGGTACTGTGCATTTTGACAAATGTTGCACTGGTGTATGTTTACATCAAAATGGAAATAAATGATAAATCGAACGGAAAAAAAATTTCATGTAGAAGCAGGATGTGGGAGTTATATGGATCTACTTATACTATACTATTTGCCCCTAGCAGAATAGATAATTTCGTTGCAATTAAAAATAATTTTATTAGAATCATAATGANGTGCAGCTGGATATGCTCCTATCAAAGCTTTTACTCTGTAACATAATGTTATTCAATTGATTCATATTTGCTCTGAAATTAATCTTCTGTGAAAAACTGATAAACTGCTTAAATTTCCATGGTTGGCTGGAGGTTCCCACAACCACATGCTGTAAATTTTCTGGATTGTGGGACAGTTTGTAATCTTGTCCACCATATATTTAGAAACTCGAACTTATCAAAGCCCTTTTTTTTACTTCCAAATTCTCAAGATCATGCGTTTCCTTTGTCTGGATAGCCCTATTTATAAACGTGTTAAATCTTGAAATCACAAACCAATGTTGGTTAGTGATATAAGATACTTCATTTGGAGGATAAATAGGAAATATAATTAAGAGAGCTGTAAAATTTGACACGCATTCTATTGCTTTATCTTTGTACACCCAATCTATGGCTTCATCTTCGGTCCTACTTTGCTTCAAGTCGTTGTTTGCTTTGGATGCAACAACAACTTTCCTTACCTAAATAAGTGTTCAGAATACCTCATAGATTTTATGTCAGCGGCTAAACCTTTTTTCCTGTCATTAGATTGTTAGAATGGTTGTTTATGCGCAGTCCTACTACATTTGCTATTTCTCAAAATAAATTTAAGTTTGATGTAATTTTTCAGCTTTCAATGTTTTTATCATTACTTAGTGTTGTTCTATATTTAGACATTGTTCAAGTACCTTCTCTATATTAATTTTTGCAGGTTAGATTGAATGCTATTAAACAAGCTGAAGCACAAAAAGCAGCCCAGGAAGCTGAAATAAGAGCAGCTAAAGAGGCTGCAGAAAAACAAGCTGCTAGAATAACAGAAACAGCTGTATTTGATGCTTCGAAAAAGGATTTGACAGAACCAAAAGGCGTAGAAAATACTCGAACATCTGGTAACATTAAGCAAGGAGACTTTGTTACTAAGCAGCTAGGTTTAGTGCTCTAAAGAAATTATTTTTGACAAAAAGAAACAAGTCTGCTGCTTAAATGTAACTCAAAACTTCAAATAACCTGTTTTGACAGGCATCAGGGTTATTGCTTCTAAAGCTGCACTTGAAGCTGAGTCTAACCGTCTTGCAATATACGATGAAGTGGCTGGGAGGATCAATGTTATTGATCAGAAGGTAATCATTTATCGTTCAATCTGTATCATCTTAATCTGTAACATCTTGACTTGTGAAGAAATAACTAGAAAAGTTCGCCAACAAAGACGTTTACCAATATTCTGAATGGGTTATTTATTGAATTTAAATTAGGGCGCTTTTTTGTGTAGATTAGATTGTAGTATCATATGAACTTTTTTTCCTTTGTGTGGAAGTTGCATGCTGCTATTAACACATAAAATGCTACTCTATCCCTAATTTCTTTAGTATTCTTTATTTTCCTTTGAACTTGAAAGTTTTAGATTTTGCATTGAAATTTAGTTTGTTACTTTATTTTTTGTGTATAATCATATAATTTTCCTTGATGAATGTGGTTATGCTATGTAACTTTTTGTATGTTAGGTTATTGATAAACATGGAAGGCAGATGTATAAATATATTAAGCAAATTGGAGGCACAGTGGAAAATGTCAGGTTTAAATTCACTCCAATTGTATTTTTCTACTACAGTATTATATAATCTTTCCCTTTGAGCTACATTTATTTGACTTTTGAGGTTTTTGTGCCTCAATTATAAAATTCCATGGCTTAGTAAGTTGTGGATTTGAATAAAACTGATGTAGTATCACAATAGCAAAAGCACAGTCAGTTGTTTCATTATTGAAACTTTACTCTTTCATATGGTAATGTGCATTTTGACAAATGTTGCACGGGTATATGTGTACATCAAAATGGAAATATTTGATAAATCGAACGGAAAAAAATTTCATGTAGAAGCAGGATGTGGGAGTTATATGGATCTACTTATACTATACTATTTGCCCTAGCAGAATAGATAATTTCGTTGCAATTAAAAATAATTTTATTAGAATCATAATGATATTTACAGCTTTTCTTAACTTTAACCATCTCAAATAAAAAGCCATTCTTAAGTAGTTTATGTTTTATTATGTGATTGAATTTAATTTTCAATAGCTAGGCATCCATTTCAAACATGACTGAAAAAATATTTTTAGTTATGAACCAATGTACTCAATGAACAACTCAAACTCGGCTCGATTAAGACTCGATCATATTCGTTCCAATTACTAAATAAACAAGCTTGAATAATTTTTAAAAACACGAAGCTTAAATGTACATTCATGTTCACGAACAAACTTGTTTGTTGTTCAACAAGTAATTTATTAAGTTCGAGATATTAGCTCGATGTCAGCTCATATTATATAGGATATATTATATAAATAAAATTTAATTAACCAGAATATTAACTTGTTTGTTGATAGCTCGTATCATATATGATATATGTATTAAGTTTATGTAGATTTTAAAATTGCCATTTTTTAGCTATTTGGTAGGATTTAGGCTAAGTCATGCTTAAATACACACAAATCATTCTACTAAACAACCACAAAGGGATTTATGGAAGAATGGAGGAGAAATGAGATTTAAGATATCGTAGGGTTAGAGTTTTTAATCAATAAATTAATAGTTGAAATCAAATTTATAAAATTATTTATTGATTTTTTTGTATAAAAATTTAGATTCTCGTTTAATTTTTTAGCTCGTTTAAATACTTGTTCACCTCTCATCAAGTTAAAATATAAAAAAATTTAAATAAGTCAAGTTTGAACAATATGTGAAAGCTCGACACAAGCTCAAGCCGAATATGAACAAAATATAATTATACCAAGCCAAGTCCGAACTATGATNACCCCAAAGGGATTTATGGAAAAATGGAGGAGAAATGAGATTTAAGATATTGTAAGGTTAGAATTTTTAATCAATAAATTAATAGTTGAGATCAAATTTATAAAATTATTTATTGATTTATTTGTTTAAAAATTTAGATACTCGTTTAATTTTTTAGCTCGTTTAAATACTCGTTCACCTCTCATCAAGTTAAAATATAAAAAAAACTAAATAAGTCAAGTTTGAACAATATATGAAAGCTCGACACAAGCTCAAGCCGAATATGAACAAAATATAATTATACCAAGCCAAGTCCGAACTATGATATACTGGGCTCGACTCGGTTCGATTACAGCCCTATGCATGAGCTATAAATAAACGGTCAGCACATAAATGTCTTGCCAAAGTATGGCCTGGGAAGGTTGTGGATATTTGTAGATTTAACCTTATATTGTGCAGATTTCCATATTCAAGCTATAACATGATCATATTAGTAGACAGAATCACTCCAACCATAGCTTCGGTTAGGAGTACATGCTGAAGATGTACTTGACTCGAAGTAGTAGTTATTAATATCTGATGACATGTTGACTGTATCTTTCTAAGATTGCAATTCTACAATTATGCAAGCTTAGGGATAAGGAAAGTGTCTTTCCATTCTCAATAATTTAAAACACTTGATGGGAACAGCTTTGTATGTGGCAACTGCTTGCTAATTTTTTTTGCTTAAACTTTTATTTTTTCTTTTTTTTTTTTTAAACAGAGCAAAAGCACATGCTTTAGTGCAACTTATTAAAGATCCGATGTTACCTCTTTCAATCTCATTGTTGGTCTTTGCAAACAAGGTAATCCCATTTTCTTGTTCACCCTTTTTGTTTTTTTGTGCTGTGTTGTGATTTCCTGNTTATTTTTGACAAAAAGAAACAAGTCTGCTGCTTAAATGTAACTCAAAACTTCAAATAACCTGTTTTGACAGGCATCAGGGTTATTGCTTCTAAAGCTGCACTTGAAGCTGAGTCTAACCGTCTTGCAATATACGATGAAGTGGCTGGGAGGATCAATGTTATTGATCAGAAGGTAATCATTTATTGTTCAATCTGTATCATCTTAATCTGTAACATCTTGACTTGTGAAGAAATAACTAGAAAAGTTCGCCAACAAAGACGTTTACCAATATTCTGAATGGGTTATTTATTGAATTTAAATTAGGGCGCTTTTTTGTGTAGATTAGATTGTAGTATCATATGAACTTTTTTTTCCTTTGTGTGGAAGTTGCATGCTGCTATTAACACATAAAATACTACTCTATCCCTAATTTCTTTAGTAGTCTTTATTTTCCTTTGAACTTGAAAGTTTTAGATTTTGCATTGAAATTTAGTTTGTTACTTTATTTTTTGTGTATAATCATATAATTTTCCTTGATGAATGTGGTTATGCTATGTAACTTTTTGTATGTTAGGTTATTGATAAACATGGAAGGCAGATGTATAAATATATTAAGCAAATTGGAGGCACAGTGGAAAATGTCAGGTTTAAATTCACTCCGATTGTATTTCTCTACTACAGTATTCTATCATCTTTCCCTTTGAGCTACATTTATTTGTCTATTGAGGTCTCTGTGCCTCAATTATAAAACTCCATGGCTTAGTAAGATGTGGATTTGTATAAAACTGATGTACTATCACAATAGCAAAAGCACAGTCAGTTGTTTCATTATTGAAACTTTACTCTTTCATATGGTACTGTGCATTTTGACAAATGTTGCACTGGTGTATGTGTACATCAAAATGGAAATAAATGATAAATCGAACGGAAAAAATTTTCATGTAGAAGCAGGATGTGGGAGTTATATGGACCTACTTATACTATACTATTTGCCCCTAGCAGAATAGATAATTTCGTTGCAATTAAAAATAATTTTATTAGAATCATAATGATATTTACAGCTTTTCTTAACTTTAAACATCTCAAATAAAAAGCCATTATTAAGTAGCTTATGTTTTATTATGTGATTGAATTTAATTTTCAATAGCTAGGCATCCATTTCAAACATGACTGAAAAAATATTTTTAGTTATGAACCAACGCACTCATTGAACAACTCAAACTCGGCTCGATTAAGATTCGATCATATTCGTTCCAATTAGTAAATAAACTAGCTTGAACAATTTTTAAAAACTCGAAGCTTAAATGAACATTCATGTTCACGAACAAACTTGTTTGTTGTTCAACATGTAACTTATTAAGTGCGAGATATTAGCTCGATGTCAGCTCATATCATATAGGATATATTATATAAATAAAATTTAATTAACCAGAATATTAATTTGTTTGTTGATAGCTCGTATCATATATGATATATGTATTAAGTTTATGTAGATTTTAAAGTTGCCATTTTTTAGTTGTTTGGTAGGATTTAGGCTAAGTCATGCTTAAATACACACAAATCATTCTACTAAACAGACCTAAAGGGATTTATGGAAAAATGGAGGAGAAATGAGATTTAAGATATTGTAGGGTTAGAGTTTTTAATCAATAAATTAATAGTTGAGATCAAATTTATAAAATTATTTATTGATTTTTTTGTTTAAAAATTTAGATACTTGTGTAATTTTTTAGCTCGTTTAAATACTCGTTCACCTCTCATCAAGTTAAAATATAAAAAATTTCAAATAAGTCAAGTTTGAACAATATATGAAAGCTCGACACAAGCTCAAGCCGAATATGAACAAAATATAATTATACCAAGCCAAGTCTGAACTATGATATACTTGGCTCGATTACAGCCCTATGCATGAGCTATAAATAAACGGTCAGCACATAAATGTCTTGCCAAAGTATGGCCTGGGAAGGTTGTGGATATTTGTAGATTTAACCTTATATTGTGCAGATTTCCATACTCAAGCTATAACATGATCTTATTAGTAGACAGAATCACTCCAACCACAGCTTAGGTTAGGAGTACATGCTGAAGATGTACTTGACTCGAAGTAGTAGTTATTAATATCTGATGACATCTTGACTGTATCTTTCTAAGATTGCAATTCTACAAATATGCTGTAGCTTAGGGATAAGGAAAGTGTCTTTCCATTCTCAATTATTTAAAATACTTGATGAGCTTTGTATGTGGCAACTGCTTGCTAATTTTTTTTGCTTAAACTTTTTTTTTTTTTTTTTTTAAAACCTGTCTCTTATANCTGTATCTTTTTCATATTGCAATTCTATAAATATGCTGTAGCTTAGGGATAAGGAAAGTGTCTTTCCATTCTCAATTATTTAAAACACTTGATGGGACAGCTTTGTATGTGGCAACTGCTTGCTAATTTTTTTTGCTTGAACTTTTTTTTTTTTTTTAAAAAAAAACAGAGCAAAAGCGCATGCTTTAGTACAACTTATTAAAGATCCGACGTTACCTCTTTCAATCTCAATGTTGATCTTTGCAAACAAGGTAATCCCATTTTCTTGTTCACCCTTCTTGTTTTTTTGTGCTGTGTTTTGATTTCCTGTTTTCCATTTCAGCTTGATCTAATCTGCTTGTGCCTTGAGTTTAAGCTGGTCAATAGCATTATAATATTGTCACTTGAAAACACGCCATTACCTAGAATCTCATATTACTGGTTGTCATAGAAGAACATCATGAGATGATGCAGTTCTTAAAAAGTGCATCATTAGTTTTTGGATATTTGTAGCATTTACTACAATTAAATTGCTCATAGCAATGAATAGATTAGGCTTTTCGGTTGTTTAAATTTTAAAAATGCAGGATCTTATAAAAGCCTGTCAAATTTCATAAATTGATTTGTTAGCTTTGCTGTAATTGCTGTTAAAATAAGGTTATATGATATTTTTTTTTTTAAATAAGCAATTACACTTAGCTGCCATTAAGAAGAGGATAGCTTTCAAGCTTTATATCTTTTTTTCCTGAACTTATAACTTTGAAATTTAGGTGCTCATCTATCGAGCTACTTTCCCTCACCTTTAAATATCATGACATCTTGGAATTCAATCAATATACATGAAAATCATTTTTTCTGAAATTCAGAGCAAACAGCCATCTTCTATTTTCATTATTTCTTTGTTGAATTTATTTTGCATGGACTGTTTTTCTGTTAATTTTGCTGCATTTTGTATACTTATTTAGTTTTTTAGGTATGTAATCATGGTTTTCGCAGTCTATATCTTAGTTGATATTCTTTTATATATTTTCTTATGGTTTCTTTTATTTTCATCAGGTTGTGTCTCTTTGTGAAAACCCTAGTGGAAGTTTTGATAAGAGCGCCTTTGCCTGTGGTTGGGTTATTCTTCTCATTGCTTCACAGGTAATTCTCTCCTTTTTTCCTCGTGTATTTTGAATGATTCATTCATTCAGTTTCATGGTATGTATGATGCTATCAATCATAACCATCTGTACATCCAACATAATTCATTTTTCATTCTAAAACATCCAAATATGAGTCTCATTGAGGTCTATATGCTCCCATAAAAATTGCAATGATCTNCTATGTAATCATGGTTTTCTCAGTCTATATCTTAGTTGATATTCTTTTATAGATCTTCTCATGGTTTCTATTATTTTCTTCAGGTTGTGTCTCTTTGTGAAAACCCTAGTGGAAGTTTTGATAAGAGTGCCTTTGCCTGTGGTTGGGTTATTCTTCTCATTGCTTCACAGGTAATTCTCTCCTTTTTTCCTCGTGTATTTTGAATGATTCATTCATTCAGTTTCATGGTATGTATGATGCTATCAATCATAACCATCTGTACATCCAACCTAATTCATTTTTCATTCTAAAACATCCAAATATGAGTCTCATTGAGGTCTACATGCTCCCATAAAAACTGCAATGATCTTCTAGGGCCTATATGCATTCTGATAGAATACTTGCTAGCATGCTAAATTTCAATACTTCATGGCTCCTTGCCCGAGTTAGCATTTTAAAGACATGATGACTGAATGTTTTTTTATTCTAAAAAGCTTCTTCTTCTTCTTCTTCTTGTTGTAAAAACCTAACTTGCAAGTGAACCTTGAAAAATCTAAACAATGAATCCTTGTCTAATGGAACCGTTTTTCAAAGAGTTAATGGTATTATGGTATTGGAAATAGGTGTGCCATAAAGTTTTAATTATTGAGTCGGTTGGAAATGAAATAATTTTACCATAACATGAATTTGATGCAAAACCCTGAAAAGTTTTTCTTTTGTGAACATTGATGCATGAATATCTTAATATAAATGAAATTTGTTGTGAAGACATCTAAATAGGTGTAGAATAGTATTTTACATATTGATTATTCGAATTGGATGCTTTAAAGTTGAAAACCAAGATGTTTAGCAAGTTGGTTTCTTGAATAAATTTCTTGGATAGTGTTTACCATCATTAATCTTTTTCCTGCTATTTAGGGTCAACACACTAAATCTTTTTTTGATTCGTTATTACTACATGTATTGTAAACTCTATTTGATGCAAAATTTTGCGCTCATGATTCTATTCATCCATAGGGGCTGTTTGGTTTGTTGAAGAAGGAATCTAATGTAAAAGGAATATAGTGTATTGAAATATAGTTGTATTTGAATACTTATGAATTTGTTTGGTTTGTGTAATGTAAATGCATAAATTTATATTTTTATATTTAATTTGAATAAAAATGAAATCAAAGTAAAACATACTCAGTGATGGCAATGGTGGTAACTAGTGGTTGTGAGCTACGACAATAATAGCCGACAGATTGCAATATGTAGTGTATTTAGAAATCATTCAAATCAATGAATTTAGAATACACCAGTTTTAAACTGTAAGATTGTCATGACCTAATTCGGAAGCTTGAATTATCAAGGCGGGAGCGGATGATGGATGTTAAAAGCATATCGGCCTAACTATTTTGAATAATCCACAATGACGATCATCCAAACAATAATAATCACTAAACCTTAGAAGTATTTAAATTATCATCCAATTCAACATAAAATGACATCTAGAGTGCATCAATACAAGTAAGAAAGAAAACCANGTTCAGAAGCTTGAATTATCAAGGCGGGAGCAGATGATGGATGTTAAAAGCATATCGGTCTAACTATTTGAATAATCCACAATGATGATCATCCAAACAATAATAATCACTAAACCTTAGAAATATTTAAATTATCATCCAATTCAACATAAAATGACATCTAGAGTGCATCAATAGAAGTAAGAAAGAGAACCAAACATAAAACAACAATGTCTAATACCTATTTTCATTTCAACCTCTTATAAAATCTTTCCTGTCATTCGTTTTAATTCAATTTAACTTTCCTGAAAGAGAAATTAGACAACATATTAAGTTTAAAATAGCCTAGTGAATAACTACTATTCTATCATGCACTAAATCTTATGTTTATACTTGAACATTTATGTGATTTAAAATGGTAAAACAGTTAAATTTTCAATTTTTTAATTCAAAATTTTAATGATGTTTTAAATTTATTTTCATTTAAAAANAATTTTCATTTCAACCTCTTATAAAATCTTTCCTGTCATTCATTTTAATTCAATTTAACTTTCCTGAAAGAGCAATTAGACAACATATTAAGTTTAAAATAGCTTAGTGAATAACTACTATTCTATCATGCACTAAATCTTATGTTTATACTTAAACATTTATGTGATTTAAAATTGTAAAACAGTTAAATTTTCAATTTTTTAATTCAAAATTTTAATGATGTTTTAAATTTATTTTCATTTAAAAAATTAGTTCGGATGCACCGTCTAGAAACTTGTACAGATTAAGATATAAATATTTTTATTTTATTTTCAAATTCATGTGCAGATACAATANAGAAGCACCGTCTAGAAACTTGTACAGATTAAGATATAAATATTTTTATTTTATTTTCAAATTCTTGTGCAGATACAATAATGTACCCTACTAATACTATAAGGAGATTACTCCTAATTGACTTTGATATTTATTTTCCATTTAGAAGATATTTAATTTCTTTCAATAGTTGAACTCATTTGTTAAACCTTTTATACAATATATTGTGTGAAATAATTTAAAACACTAGTCATTTAATTTTCATTTATTTTTATTGACTTATAGAAATATTTTTAGCTTCTAATGTGTATGGATTAAATGAAAATTTGTTAAATAATATCTCTGCTTAGTTTATCTTCATCGTTATGATTTTATTCTTTAAAAACATGACCACTTTTAAATAAAAGCAAAGAAATTTAGTATATATATTAATTACTCTCCTAATCCTTTTGATGATTTTTGATATCATTTAAATTTTTANGATATATTATGTGAAATAATTTAAACACTAGTCATTAAATTTTCATTTATTTTTATTGACTTATAGAAATATTTTTAGCTTCTAATGTGTATGGATTAAATGAAAAATTGTTAAATAATATGTTTGTTTAGTTTATCTTCATCGTTATGATTTTATTCTTTAAAAACATGACCACTTTTAATAAAAGAAAAGAAATTTAGTATATATATTAATTACTCTCCTAATCCTTTTGATGATTTTTGATATCATTTAAATTTTTAGTCTCAAACTCCCTAGATTTAGCGCCTAAAATCATAAGTCATATTTTTAAATTTCTAAATTCTAAAACTTCTAAATAAATTTTTATGTCAAGTTTTACCTAATATTTTTTTATAATCCCCACTTTAACTTTCCAAAGGTCTAAACTTGCAGAAAATTTTGTTATCTCTAATGACAAAAAAGGATTATTAAATCTTTTCAACTAAATTTTTAAATTAATTTNCCTCCCTAGATTTAGCGCCTAAAATCATAAGTCATATTTTTAAATTTCCAAATTCTAAAACTTCTAAATAAATTTTTATGTCAAGTTTTACCTAATATTTTTTTATAATCCTCACTTTAACTTTCCAAAGATCTAAACTTTCAGAAAATTTTGTTATCTCTAATGACAAAAAAGGATTATTAAATCTTTTCAACTAAAATTTTAAATTAATTTTATAATACAAAGAACACAATCCCTAATTTAATTGTAGTATTCCTAATTAATTACATACNCCCTAATATTTTTTTATAATCCTCACTTTAACTTTCCTAAGGTCTAAACTTCAGAAAATTTTGTTATCTCTAATGACAAAAAAGGATTATTAAATCTTTTCAACTAAATTTTTAAATTAATTTTATAATACAAAGAACACAATCCCTAATTTAATTGTAGTATTCCTAATTAATTACATACCTCAAGATAATATTTCTTGCTTAGCTTAAATTTGTTGATTTATTCCAAACATACTTTTCTCCTAATAAGATCTTATTTATTTTCTATCACATGTAAAAATATTTTTTGAATATAATTATGTAAATAAATTAAAGAAACTAGCATAAACTGATCTCAAGTCTCTTTGTTCTTTTTGTGAACTTCATGATCTCAATCCTTCAAAGCTTTAAATTAGTAAAGTTCTTCAATTTTCAATTCTTAACACAATTAATACATAAATAATATTTTAATACTTATTAACTTTTAAGTAATTTTTGGCGGAGATTTACATACATACCACACAATTCTTAAGCATTTACATATCTAACTCCTAAAATTACATTTTTTTCATGTCTGCCACCCAAATCAATCGAATAAAACAAAAATAACACTCTAATGGCCCCTGTAACCTCCGTCGTAACCTCTGCTCTGACGTTGGCATTTGGGGAGAGGCGCCAGGCTACGACAAGACAAAGAAAGTCTTTCAACGAGGAAGCTCGGAGAAAATCTTTGGGAGGTGGAAACTAAGGTTAGGGTGATGGTNACCTCAAGATAATATTTCTTGCTTAGCTTAAATTTGTTGTATTTATTCCAAACATACTTTTCTCCTAATCAGATCTTATTTATTTTCTATCATATGTAAAAATATTTTTTGAATATAATTATGTATATAAATTAAAGAAACTAGCAAAAACTGATCTCAAGTCTCTTCGTTCTTTTTGTGAACTTCATGATCTCAATCCTTCAAAGCTTTAAATTAGTAAATTTCTTCATTTTTCAATTCCTAACACAATTAATACATAATTATTATTTTAATACTTATTAACTTTTAAGTAATTTTGTGGCGGAGATTTACATACATACCACGCAATTCTTAAGCATTTACATATCTAACTCCTAAAATTACATTTTTTTCATGTCTGCCACCCAAATCAATCGAATACAACAAAAATAACACTCTAATGGCCCCTGTAACCCTCTGTCGTAACCTCTGCTCTGACGTTGGCATTGGGAGAGAGGTGTTAGGCTGCAACAAGGCAAAGAAAGTCTTTCAACGAGGAAGCTCGGAGAAAATCTTTGGGAGGTGGAAACTAAGGTTAGGGTGATGGTTTTCAATGGCAATGTCATAGTCAAGAGTGAACTTGACACATAGAGCAATGATGGGAACAACTATGAAACAACACTTCACTTGAAAATACTGGGAACTTAAGCTCAATTCAGGATCATTGAAAGACAACAAATAATTGCAGTATGAATTTTATTCTCAATTTAGGATTTTAGATTTGATTAAAGGTGAAGGATTCAAAATCAGGCGATTCAGATGCTTGGATCTCCGACTACTTTGACCTCACCATTGATATTGGAGTTGGGGGTTTCTTGGCTATGCTATTCGTTGCTCGCGATAACTCTCGCTCGGCCTTCTGCACCGAGGAAACCTCGTGCTTCCATAAAGGTCGTTACTTTATCGTAAAATTTCTTCATCTTCTTCTTCGGTTCTCTTCCATTACATCTACCTGGGTGGTTGTGGCATAGGGATGGCCTAGATGATGAGAGCACTGGATATGGTGATGAAGAAGACATTCGAGGAGTCGCTTGTGCTCCGCATACGATGAAGTCAGTTTTCATTCCCTACTATCACCTCCAAAGCTTGGGCCCCTCGTCTTCTCTCGTGCTGACATGTTAGAAAATGGGAGTGATGATTGATGCCTTAGGGTGACACATCTCCCCGATGATGTTGTCAAAGAAGAGGTTATGAAAAAAGTAAGGATGGTATTTTTGTTGTGTTCAGTTGATTTTTGTGGTTGGTTTGTAAAAAGATAAGTTTAGGTGATAAATATGTAAATGCTTAAGAATTGAATGGTATGTATGTAAATCTCCCAATAATTTAAAGTTTTATAAAAATAAAATTAACCATAACCACCTTCCTTATAGCTTGCTCTATTTAGCCAACCCAACTCACACAACTCACACACTTGAGATGCGAGAAGTCTCACATGCAATGCCGCTCATCTTCTGCATGCAGAATGCTTTGCCTGTCATACTTGAGGACCTCTTATAGAAGACGTGTGTATCACCCTTGCTTCTGATCAAGCTCTCTTCTCTCGCATTGGATTCCTGCAAGTTTGATCAATCAACTTCCTCGCTATAGCTTTAGCATGTCTTTGCCTCTGTTTGCCTCTGCTTCATGGTTTTAAATTAATGAAACTTGTTCGTTTCCTTCGATTTTGACTCTTTCACACACGAGATGCACACCACTCATTTTCTTCTTTGTCTCTATCTTTCTCGTTCAACTGCTTATGGAAATTGAACATTCCCTTTTCCTCTCTTAAATGTAATCGAATTTGCTAGTAACGTCGAACCATTGGTGCCATTCGAAATATAACTTATTATTATTATTTTTATTATTACCAATATCATATTTACTTGTTACAATATTTCATCTTTATAAAAATTTCATCCTCAAAATTTGAGAAGTACAATAAAAATAACATGCCTTAATTGAATTTATGAGGATATCTTTTTATGCATTATGTTAAATACCCCAAAGTTGCTTTTTTTTTTCTAAACCATGCTTCCATGGAACACTTATAAATGTATGTGCTTTATTATGGAGTCTCTTTACATCATATTTCAATATTCTTTTAGGTTTTTCTATAAAAATCAAATCAGGCGTTATATCAACTACATTTGTAATCTCTTCACGCAATTTATCAGCAATATACTTTCAAAGTGTAGAAATATGAAACACATTATGCACTTTTTACATATGTGCTTATAAAGCTAATTTATAAGCCATATTTTGAATTCTTTCAAAAATCTCATATGGCTCTTCATAATGTGAGCTTAATTTTTTTGTCTTTCCAAAGCATTGCTCATTGTTCATTGGACTGAGTTTGATGAATACGAGCTTTTGGATTGCCTATTTTCATTGCATCATAGTATTTTGATTGCCTATTTTGTACAACTTTAATCTATCTCAACTTTTGGATTGCCTATTTTGTACAACCTTTAATCTTCCTAGTAGCATTATCCACTAAATATGCATCGATGATTATTCCTTATGTTTCAACCCAACAGGACCTTGAATTCCTCCCACAAAGAGCTTATATACTAATTCTATTAATGATATATGTGAATCCAATTTTCCAAAATTCAAAATACATAAATAAAGCAAATCCCTTAAAAGTTTGAATTATTCTTTCTGATTGGTCATCTTTCTGAGAGTAAAATATAGTATTGATTGTCAATCTTATAANACAATTCTTAAGCATTTACATATCTAACTTCTAAAATTACATTTTCTTCATGTCGACCACCCAAATCAATCGAATAAAACAAAAATAACACTCTAATGGCCCCTGTAACCCTCCGTCGTAACCTCTGTTCTGACGTTGGCATTTGAGGAGAGGCGTCAGGCTGCGACAAGGCAAAGAAAGTCTTTCAACGAGGAAGCTCGGAGAAAATCTTTGGGAGGTGGAAACTAAGATTAGGGTGATGGTTTTCAATGGCAATGTCATAGTCAAGAGTGAACTTGACACGGAGCAATGATGGGAACAACTATGAAACAACACTTCACTTGAAAATACTGGGAACTTAAGCTCAATTCAGGATCATTGAAAGACAACAAATACTTGCAGTACGAATTTTATTCTCAATTTAGGATTTCAAATTTGATTAAAGGTGAAGGATTCAAAATCAGGCGATTCAAATGCTTGCATCTCCGACTACTTTGAACTCACCATTGATATTGGAGTTGGGGGTTTCTTGGCTATGCTATTCGTTGCTCGCGGTAACTCTCGCTCGGCCTTCTGCACCGAGGAAACCTAGTGCTTCCTCGTGGATAAAGGTCGTTACTTTATCGTAAAAGTTCTTCATCTTCTTTTTCGGTTCTCTTCCATTACATCTACCTGGGTGGTTGTGGCATAGGGATGGCCTAGATGATGAAAGCACTGGATATGGAGTTGCTTGTGCTCCACATACGATGAAGTCAGTTTTCATCCCCTGCTATCACCTCCAAAGCTTGGGCCCCTCGTCTTCTCTCGTGCTGACATGTTAGAAAATGGGAGTGATGATTGATGCCTTAGGGTGACACCTCTCCCCGATGATGTTGTCAAAGAAGAGGTTACGACAAAAGTAAGGATGGTATTTTTGTTGTGTTCAGTTAATTTTTGTGGTTGGTTTGTAAAAAGATAAGCTTAGGTGATAAATATGTAAATGCTTAAGAATTGCATGGTATGTATGTAAATCTCCCAATAATTTAAACATTTATAAAAATAAAATTAACCATAACCACCTTCCTTATAGCTTGCTCTATTTAGCCATCCCAACTCACACAACTCACACACCTGAGATGCGAGAAGTCTCACATGCAATGCCGCTCATCTCCTGCATGCAGAATGCTTTGCCTGTCATACTTGAGGACCTCTTACAGAAGACGTATGTATCACCCTCGCTTCTGATCAAGCTCTCTTCTCTCGCATTGGATTCCTGCAAGTCTGATCAATCAACTTCCTCGCTATAGCTTTAGCATGTCTTTGCCTTTGTTTGCCTCTGCTTCATGGTTTTAAATTAATGAAACTTGTTCGTTTCCTTCGATTTTGACTCTTTCACACACAAGATGCACACCACTCATTTTCTTCTTTGCCTCTATCTTTCTCGCTCAACTGCTTATGGAAATTGAACATTCCCTTTTCCTCTCTTAAATGTAATCGAATTTGCTAGTAACGTCGAACCATTGGTGCCATTCGAAATATAACTTATTATTATTATTTTTATTATTACCAATATCATCTTTACTTGTTACAATATTTCATCTTTATAAAAATTTCATCCTCAAAATTTGAGAAGTACAATAAAAAATAACATACCTTAATTGAATTTATGAGGATATCTTTTTATGCATTATGTTAAATACCCCAAAGTTGCTTTTTTTTTTCTAAACCATGCTTCCATGGAACACTTATAAATGTATGTGCTTTATTATGGAGCCTTTTTACATCATATTTCAATATTCTTTTAGGTTTTTCTATAAAAATCAAATCAGGCGTTATATCAACTACATTTGTAATCTCTTCACGCAATTTATCAGCAATATACTTTCAAAGTGTAGAAATATGAAACACATTATGCACTTTTTACATATGTGCTGATAAAGCTAATTTATAAGCCATATTTTGAATTCTTTCAACAATCTCATATGGCTCTTCATAATGTGAGCTTAATTTTTTTGTCTTTCCAAAGCATTGCTCATTGTTCATTGAACTGAGTTTGATGAATACGAACTTTTGGATTGCCTATCTTCATTGCATCATAGTATTTTGATTGCCTATTTTGTACAACCTTTAATCTATCTCAACTTTTGGATTGCCTATTTTGTACAACCTTTAATCTTCCTAGTAGCATTATCCACTAAATATGCATCGATGATTATTCCTTATGTTTCAACCCAACAGGACCTTGAATTCCTCCCACAAAGAGCTTATGTGCTAATTCTATTAATGATATATGTGAATCCAATTTTCCAAGATTCAAAATACATAAATAAAGCAAATCCCTTAGAAGTTTGAATTATTCTTTCTGATTGGTCATCTTTCTGAGAGTAAAATATAGTATTGATTGTCAATCTTATAANGAGCAATGATGGGAACAACTATGAAACAACACTTCACTTGAAAATACTGGAAACTTAAGCTCAATTCAGGATCATTGAAAGACAACAAATAATTGCAGTACGAATTTTATTCTCAATTTAGGATTTTAAGATTTGATTAAAGGTGAAGAATTCAAAATCAGGCGATTCAGATGCTTGGATCTCCGACTACTTTGACCTCACCATTGATATTGGAGTTGGGGGTTTCTCGTTGCTCGCAATACCTCTCGCTCGGCCTTCTGCACCGAGGAAACCTAGTGCTTCCTCGTGGATAAAGGTCGTTACTTTATCGTAAAATTTCTTCATCTTCTTTTTCGGTTCTCTTCCATTACATCTACCTGGGTGGTTGTGGCATAGGGATGGCCTAGATGATGAGAGCACTGGATATGGCGATGAAGAAGACATTCGAGGAGTCGCTTGTGCTCCGAATACGATGAAGTCAGTTTTCATCCCCTGCTATCACCTCCAAAGCTTGGGCCCCTCGTCTTCTCTCGTGCTGACATGTTAGAAAATGGGAGTGATGATTGATGCCTTAGGGTGACACCTCTCGCCGATGATGTTGTCAAAGAAGAGGTTACGACAAAAGTAAGGATGGTATTTTTGTTGTGTTCAGTTGATTTTTTTGTTGGTTTGTAAAAAGATAAGTTTAGGTGATAAATATGTAAATGCTTAAGAATTGAATGGTATGTAAGTAAATCTCCCAATAATTTAAACATTTATAAAATTAAAATTAACCATAACCACCTTCCTTATAGCTTGCTCTATTTAGCCATCCCAACTCACACAACTCACACACCTGAGATGCGAGAAGTCTCACATGCAATGCCTCTCATCTCCTGCATGCAGAATGCTTTGCCTGTCATACTTGAGGACCACTTACAGAAGATGTATGTATCACCCTCGCTTCTGATCAAGCTCTCTTCTCTCGCATTGGATTCCTGCAAGTCTGATCAATCAACTTCCTCGCTATAGCTTTAGCATGACTTTGCCTCTGTTTGCCTCTGCTTCATGGTTTTAAATTAATGAAACTTGTTTGTTTCCTTTGATTTTGACTCTTTCACAAACAAGATGCACGCCACTCATTTTCTTCTTTGCCTCTATCTTTCTCGCTCAACTGCTTATGGAAATTGAACATTCCCTTTTCCTCTCTTAAATGTAATCGAATTTGCTAGTAACATCGAACCATTGGTGCCATTCGAAATATAACTTATTATTATTATTTTTACTATTACCAATATCATCTTTACTTATTACAATATTTCATCTTTATAAAAATTTCATCCTCAAAATTTGAGAAGTACAATAAAAAATAACATACCTTAATTGAATTTATGAGGATATCTTTTTATGCATTATGTTAAATACCTTAAAGTTGCTTTTTTTTTTTTTCTAAACCATGCTTCCATGGAACACTTATATATATATACCAATTGTACAATCTCATATATATATATATATATAACATTGCTAATTTCACAACATGAATTGTCTATCTGCCAGCCGAAAAATGGACAGACTTAGTCTTACTTCTACTCTAATATTTGCAGCGATTGTAACTATCCATCTAGTTTTTTATTTTCTAATTTAATTAACATATATAACATTTAGCCAGAAGTTCTGAATACTTCTTTTCAATCCTGACCACCAAAATTTGTACTTGAGTTTTTGATACATTTTATTTCTTTTTGGATGAATGTATAGCTAGACAAATTTGTTTTCTTTTTAGATATTTTTTCTAAAATTATCAAAATTTGAAACTTAGATCCTCCATTCTTATTTAACCACTTCATCTCTATCTATTTTATATTTTTATTAACTATCTGACCTGACTTGATTTAAGATTTTCTGAATAGTAATATCTCTCATCAGCGAATCTATGATTCTATCTTTTAAGGTTGATTAAGCGATCAACTAATTCAAATGAACAACATTCTCATTATTATAATTAAAAATCGATAAATTTAGTCTTTCCATATATTTAATTAACTATTCTTGTTGAGTGTACAACCTGTTTAACTTGAAGGCTTCTTACTTAATGCATCTACAACAATGTTCACATTTCCTGGATGATACTTTATATCCAAAGCATAATCCTTGATAAATTTCAACCATTTTTAAGTAAATACATATTTTAAACTCTTGTGATCTATAAAAACTTTATCCATATAAGTAATGCCTCCAAATTTTTTGTATAAATACAATTGTTGCCAGCTCCAAGTCATATGTTTGATAATTCCTTCATGATTATTTAATTGCATAGAAGCATAAGTAATGTCAGGACAGATCGTACAAGTAGAATCATAGATCCTTTGGTGATTTGTTTTTTCAAAACAGATTGTGCATTTCTAGAGTTGGCTCAGAGAGTCTATTTTACAAGAGTATCATACTAGAGTGATAACATGATATTTTGTTAGGGATAAGATTCTTTCTTTAGTGAAAGAGAATTTCTATTAGCCTAGATTGCTATGAGACATGGAGAGGCATGCTCAACAATACAAAATATCACTTATCCACGATCTGAGGGCAGAATGCAAGTCTATACACTCCCATTCTTACACCAGTCACTATGAATTGATGTGAGTGTGAACTTTGTTGTGGTCCTTCCACTAAGGATTATATTATCGTGGTAGTGTGTCACTTCTCTATGATAGCATATTTCATAAATTATCACTGGATGATAGATGTTTCACATATTTTAGCTTTATATTTTAGGGAGATAGTGTTGGAATACATACTTAGGACTACTTATTGAGTCTAGGTTTATTTGAATTTAGTTTGTTCCTTAATCTTAGGAGTTAGTTGCTATTTTTTCTTGAATTTTGTTTGTTGTTACTTTCTTGGCTGATTTTTAGGTCTTTTCTTGGAAATTTGTTATTAGCTCCAAGTTTAAAATATTGTAAGGCTACACAAAAGGTGTGATTCTGATTTCCCTTCAATCTACAACAAGAAATTTAAGTTATTCTCTTCTTTCTCATTTTCAAGAAACCAACAATTTGGTATCAAAGCTCTCTTCTTAAGGGACCTGTGCGTGAGTTTGAGCGGCAATGGAGATCGAAGCTAGTTTTTCCTAAGTTGCTCCACTAATGTTTGACAAAGACAACTACCGGATCTGGGCAGTCCGCATGGAGACATACCTGGAAGCTTTGGATCTCTGGGAAGCAGTGGAAGAAAACTGACATTCCTCTTCTCCCTGAAAATCCCACTGTAGCACAAATTAAAGCACAAAAGGAGAAGAAGAGAAAGAAGTCCAAGGCAAAAGCTTGCATGTTTGCTGCAGTTTCCTCTACGATCTTCACTCGTATCATGTCGTTGAAAACGAAAAAAGTGATTTGGGATTATCTCTCTGAGTATGAAGGAGATGAAAGAATTCGAGGTATGCAGGTGCTAAACTTGGTTCGTGACTTTGAATTGCAAAAAATGAAGGAGACAGAAACCAGAAAGGAGTACTCTGACAGACTACTCAACATGGCAAATCGGTCAAATTATTGGGTTTTTCTCTGGAAGATTCAAGGATTGTTCAGAAAATCTTTGTAACAGTGTCTGAAAGATTTGAGGCTATCACTATCATCACCACCTTAGAAAACACGAAGGACCTGTCAAAGATTGCTTTGACAAAACTCTTAAGTGCTTTACAAGCACAAGTGCAGAGGTCTTAAGTGTTTTACAAGCACAAGAGCAGAGGCGTGTAATGAGGCAAGGAGCTGTTGAAGGAGATCTTTCATTCAAGCATCAAGATGATGAAAAGAATAGGAGGCTCAAGAACAAGAAGTTTCAAGCTAGAAATGGACAAAAGAATGATTACCCCCCATGTCGAAATTGTGGCAAGAAAGATCATCCTCCTTTCAAATGTTGGAGAAGTCTAGATGCAAAATGCAACAAGTGCAATCAAATGAGACATGAAGCTATCATTTGCAAGAATAAAGATCAACAACAAGGAGATGAAGCACAAGTGACAGATCAAGAAGAAGATGACCAGCTTTTCGTTGCAACTTGTTGCACGAGTTCTAAAACAAGTAAAAATTGGCTCATTGATAGTGGTTGTACTAATCATATGACACATGACAAGGAGTTTTCCAAGGAATTGAAGAGCACCGAGTCCAAGAATGTCAGAATTGGGAATGGTGAATATATTGCACTCAAAGGAAAGGACACCATAGCCATTGCAAGCTGTTCAGAAACCAAGTTGATCACTGATGTTCTCTATGTACCAGATATTGATTAAAACTTGCTCAGTGTTGGTCAATTAATAGAAAAGTGATTCAAAGTGATGTTTATGGAGAAGGCTTGTGTGATAGAGGATGCTACAGGCCAAAGGATGTTTGGAGTTAAGATGGCAGGGAGGAGTTTTTCACTTAATCCAATGCAGGAGGAGCCAGAGGTTTTTGGCTTTTTTCCTAATGAAATTTCTGTAAAACATGCTCACTCACTAGAAGTTTCATTGATTAATGAGGGTAATGAAGGCCATTTAGATGATCTTACGATAATGAAGGAAACACTTCGAGTTAAAGATGAAGAACTTCAACAATTGGCCAAAGAATTACGTGCAAGAGATTCAACTATACGTGAGTTAGCAGGCAAGTTAACTGAGACAGCTCAGACTGCTGAAGTAGCTGCATCTGTAGCTCTTGTTATGGATGAAGAGAGGAGGCTTGCTTACACAAAAATTGAACGATTGACCAATGATTCAAATAAAAAACTTCAAGAAACCATTCTTAAGTTAAAAGAATCAGAAGAAAAGGTAGAAAACATGTTGTTTTATTAGAAGAAGTTGTAGTTCGAGTTGAAGAAAGCATCAGGGGTGAAGCTCGATTAAAAAATGTCGTTGAAAAAGCATTGTTCACTGCAAAAAAAAAAGAGGATTTGCTAGCATTTGTGACTGCTTTGCAATCTCAAGTTCAAAGGCAACAAAGTTTCACAAAACAAGTGCTGGAAGAGAAACCCGAGTCAAGCTCAGGTTTCATCAAAACGGTGCCAATGATGAAACATGCGGACTTGGAAGACGATGTCAATAAAGCTGGCTTAAGTGATTCAGAACTCATTCGGGTTTCTGGTTACATCATGCAATTGACTACCAATGGTGTTGATATTCGTACCATTGTCATTTCTCATAATCCTGTGTTTCATGGGAACACTAAGCATTTCAACATCAAGTTATTTTTTCTAAGAGAAGTGAAGAAAGGAGAATTTGTGACTCTGATTTACAGCAAATCTGAAGATCAGTTGGCATATTTGCTTACAAAGTCACTTTCAATCAACAAGTTTGAGTTTGTAAGACAGAAACTTGGTGTTCGCAAATCCTAAAGCAAGGAGTGTTGGAATACATGCTTAGGACTGTTTATTGAGTCTAGGTTTATTTGAGTTTAATTTGTTCTTTAATCTTAGAAGTTAGTTACTTTTTTTTTTTTTAATTTTGTTTCTTGTTACTTTCTTGGCTGATTTTAGGTCTTTTCTTGGAAGTTTGTTATTAGCTCCAAGTTTAAAATATTGTAAGGCTACACCAAAGGTGTGGTTCTGATTTCCCTTCAATCTACAGCAAGAAATTTAAGTTTTTCTCTTCTTTCTCATTTTCAAGAAACCAACAGATAGTTCGTCTTCATGATGCACCCCAAACCATAATTTCATATAAGAATATGAAAATTTTTAAGTTACTTTTAGCGAATTATATAGGGTAAATTGAGTACAAAGTTTCAATACAATAAGCAGCTCACACCAAACAGATTAATAAGTAGGCGGCAAATCCCTATTTGGGAAATGTAGTTAGGCTTTGTGTTGGAAAGAATATCAAGCAGTGTGATTTAGTTCTTCCTCATGTCAAGTTTACTTATAATAGGTCCACTAGCCAGTCTATAGGTCATAGCTCTTTTGAGATTTTATAAGGACAAAACTCCTCCGCATCTTTGGATTTAGTGTTGATACTTCTAATTATTGAGATGAGTACTAATGCAAAGACTGGAATAAGAGAGATTTAATCCCTACATAATCACGTGAGGAAGGAAATTACCAGGCAGAATATCAGGAAGGAAATTACCATGCAGAACGCCAAGTCCAGGAGAACTAGTGTAATTCATGTTGGTAGAGAAGCTTTTTGCAGGGCCATTTGGAAAGCTCAGTCTAAAGCTGACAAACTATTCAGGGTTGCCAAGAAAATCAACGATAACACGTACAAGATCAATCTGGTTGGTGATTGCAATTTATAGTCCTTTCAATGCATCGACCTTTTGTTGTATTGGGAGGATCCAAATGTTTCCAATGAAGGAGACACTTCTATTGCCTGGGGAGATTGATGCAGGATGAGACTAGAATCTCCATCTAGAATCGTTCTAGGCCAGTTTATTTTCTGGTTAGTTCATGTAATTACTATTCTTGAGCTAGCCGGTTCATTTTAGACCTACTAGCTGCTTTATTTAGATTATTATTCGCGTATCTTTTTTTTCCTAAGTATAAATATGGCGTTAAACTTGGTTTGGACATTTTCAGTTTTGGTTTATATATTTAGAGATTATGTTATCTGATTGTCTACCCTAAGGAGTGCTATCCTTTTTTCTATTTCAAGTGGTATACCTGTAGCTTATTTGAGAATAGGTTGTTGTTCTCTCTTGGCTTTTGTGCCTCGTCAGTATCTTCTATTGTTGTGTTACTTGCTATCTTTCTCCAGGACAGCAGCCGAACACCTTGTCCCCCTTCCAATCTCCATTAATTTCACATATTCTCTTGCTTCTGTCATCCTACAGCATCGCCCCGCTAGATCCTTATACAATTTCTTGAATCCGAGAATGACGTCAATGACTCTTCATGAGTAGAAACATTATTTTCATTCTTCTTTTGATGAATGAGCCTTAACATAGTTGCTATTAAAGTTTCCATTTTTTTATTTAGTTACTGTATTACTAGATCTTTTTCTTGCAACGTTTACCTTACTAATTCAAGTTTTTGTAGGTCCCAGATGTGATGGATTTGGTACTAGCCGAGTTCCATAGAAGTTGCATTTACACTGTTCCGAAGCATCTACAAGCTTCAGATGTGAGTTTTTAACCTTATTTCTATATGGAAGCTGCTAACTTCAGTGCTTTTATTCATGTTGTTTTAGAAGATTTTACAGTTCATTTCAGGTAATCTATTTTATAAAAATGGTAATTTAATAATATCAGCTTCTTAATTCTAGCAATAAGTTTTTTTCCTTCATATACAATGAAATTTTTCACGTGATGAAGTAGAATATATTATAAGAACGCAGTTTAAAATTCTTGATGATTTATCCTTTTAGTACAGGACACAAGTTTTAANCTTCCTATTTAACCACTTCATCTCTATCTATTTTGTATTTTTATAAACCATCTGACCTGACTTGATTTAAGATTTTCTGAATAGTAATATGTCTCATCAGCGAATCTATGATTGTATCTTTTAAGGTTGATTAAGCGTCAACTAATTCAAATGAACAACAGTCTCATTATTATAATTAAAAATCGATAAACCTAGTCTTTTCATATATTTAATTAACTATTCTTGTTGAGTGGACAACCTGTTTAACTTGAAGCCTTCTTACTTAATGCATCTACAACAATGTTCACATTTCCTGGATGATACTTNCAGCCAGAAGTTCCGAATACTTCTTTTCAATCCTGACCACCAAAATTTGTACTTGAGTTTTTGATACATTTTGTTTCTTTTTGGATGAATGTATAGCTAGAAAAATTTGTTTTCTTTTTAGGTATTTTTTCTAAAATTATCAAAATTTGAAACTTAGATCCTCCATTCTAATTTAACCACTTCATCTCTATCTATTCTATATTTTTATTAACTATCTGACCTGACTTGATTTAAGATTTTCTGAATAATAATATCTCTCATCAGCGAATCTATGATTCTATCTTTTAAGGTTGATTAAGCGATCAATTAATTCAAATGAACAACATTCTCATTATTATAATTAAAAATCGATAAACTTAGTCTTTCCATGTATTTAATTAGCTATTCTTGTTGAGTGTACAACCTGTTTAACTTGAAGCCTTCTTACTTAATGCATCTACAACAATGTTCACATTTCCTGGATGATACTTTATATCCAAAGAATAATCTAGTCTTTCCATATATTTAATTAACTATTCTTGTTGAGTGTACAACCTGTTTAAATTGACGCCTTCTTACTTAATGCATGTACAACAATGTTCACATTTCCTGGATGATACTTTATATCCAAAGCATAATCCTTGATAAATTTCAACCATCTGCTCTATCTCAAATTTATTTCTTTTTTAAGTAAATATATATTTTAAACTCTTGTAATCTATAAAAACTTTATCCATATAAGTAATGCCTCAAAATTTTTTGTATAAATACAATTGTTGCCAGCTCCAAGTCATATGTTTGATAATTCCTTCATGATTATTTAATTGCATAGAAGCATAAGTAATGTCAGGACAGATCGTACAAGTAGAATCATAGATCCTTTGGTGATTTGTTTTTTCAAAACAGATTGTGCATTTCTAGAGTTGGCTCAGAGAGTATTTTACAAGAGTATCATACTGGAGTGATAACATGATATTTTGTTAGGGATAAGAATCTTTCTTTAGCGAAAGAGAATTTCTATTAGCCTAGATTGCTATGAGACATGGAGAGGCATGTTCAACAGTACAAAATATCACTTATCCACGATCCGAGGGCAGAATGCAAGTCTATACACTCTCATTCTTACACCAGTCACTGTGAATTGATGTGAGTGTGGACTTTGTTGTGGTCCTTCCACTAAGGATTATATTATCGTGGTAGTGTGTCACTTCTCTATGATAGCATATTTCATAAATTTAGTTTATTTGAGTCTAGGTTTATTTGAATTTTAGGGAGATAGTGTTGGAATACATGCTTAGGACTGCTTATTGAGTCTAGGTTTATTTGAATTTAGTTTGTTCCTTAATCTTAGGAGTTAGTTGCTATTTTTTCTTGAATTTTGTTTCTTGTTACTTTCTTGGCTGATTTTTAGGTCTTTTCTTGAAAATTTGTTTTTAGCTCCAAGTTTAAAATATTGTAAGGCTACACAAAAGTTGTGATTCTGATTTCCCTTCAATCTACAACAAGAAATTTAAGTTTTTCTCTTCTTTCTCATTTTCAAGAAACCAACAATTTGGTATCAGCTCTCTTCTTAAGGGACCTGTGCGTGAGTTTGAGCGGCAATGGAGATCGAAGCTAGTTTTTCCTCAGTTGCTCCACTAGTGTTTGACGGAGACAACTACCGGATTTGGGCAGTCCGCATGGAGACATACCTGGAAGCTTTGGATCTCTAGGAAGCAGTGGAATGACATTCCTTTTCTCCCTGAAAATCCCACCGTAGCACAAATTAAAGCACAAAAGGAGAAGCAGAGAAAGAAGTCCAAGGCAAAAGCTTGCCTGTTTGCTGCAGTTTCCTCTACGATCTTCACTCGTATTATGTCGTTGAAAATGACAAAAGTGATTCGGGATTATCTCTCTAAGTATGAAGGAGATGAAAGAATTCGAGGCATGCAAGTGCTAAACGTGGTTCGTGACTTTGAATTGCAAAAAATGAAGGAGACAGAAACCGGAAAGGAGTACTCTGACAGACTACTCAACATAGCAAATCGGTCAAATTATTGGGTTTTTCTCTGGAAGATTCAAGGATTGTTCAGAAAATCTTTGTAACAGTGTCTAAAAGATTTGAGGCTATCATCACCACCTTAGAAAACACGAAGGATCTGTCAAAGATTGCTTTGACAGAACTCTTAAGTGCTTTACAAGCACAAGAGCAGAGGCCTTAAGTGCTTTACAAGCACAAGAGCAGAGGCGTGTAATGAGGCAAGAAGGAGTCGTTGAAGGAGCTCTTCCAGTCAAGCATCAAGATGATGAAAAGAATAGGAGGCCCAAGAACAAGAAGTTTCAAGCTACAAATGGACAAAAGAATGATTACCCTCAATGTCGAAATTGTGGCAAGAAAGATCATCCTCCTTTCAAATGTTGGAGAAAACCAGATGCAAAGTGCAACAAGTGCAATCAAATGGGACATGAAGCTATCATTTGCAAGAATGAAGATCAACAACAAGGAGATGAAGCACAAGTGGCAGATCAGGAAGAAGATGACCAGCTTTTCGTTGCAATTTGTTGCACGAGTTCTAAAACAAGTGAAAACTGACTCATTGATAGTGGCTGTACTAATCATATGACACATGACAAGGAGTTGTTCAAGGAATTGAAGAGCACCGAGTTCAATAATGTCAGAATTGGGAATGGTGAATATATTGCACTCAAAGGAAAGGGCACCGTAGCCATTGCAAGCTGTTCAGGAACTAAGTTGATCACTGATGTTCTCTATGTACCGGGTATTGATCAAAACTTGCTCAGTGTTGGTCAATTAATAGAAAAGGGATTCAAAGTGATGTTTATGGAGAAGGCTTGTGTGATAGAGGATGCTACAGGCCAAAGGATGTTTGAAGTTAAGATGGCAGGGAGGAGTTTTTCACTTAATCTAATGCAGGAGGAGCCAGAGGTTTTAGGCTTTTTTCCTAATGAAATTTCTGTAAAACATGCCCACTCACTAGAAGTTTCATTGATTAATGAGGGTAATGAAGGCCATTTAGATGATCTTACGATAATGAAGGAAACACTTCGAGTTAAAGATGAAGAAATACAGCAATTGGCCAAAGAATTACGTGTAAGAGATTCAACCATACGTGAGTTAGCAGGCAAGTTAACTGAGACAGCTCAGACTGCTGAAGTAGCTGCATCTGCAGCTCTTGCTATGGATGAAAAGAGGAGGCTTGCTTACACAGAAATTGAACGACTGCCCAATGATTCAAATAAAAAACTTCAAGAAACCATTCTTAAGTTAAAAAGAATCAGAAGAAAAGGTTGCAGCATTTAGCAGAGATAGAGAGATCCTATTCAAGCAGAGAGACTCTGCTTCTAAGCTCGCAAAAGCTAGAGAACATGTTGTTTTATTAGAAGAAGTTGTAGTTCGAGTTGAAGAAAGCATCAGGGTTTCATAGGCAGATATGGAAGCTCGATTAAAAGATGTCGTTGAAAAAGCATTGTTCACTGCAAAAGAAAAAGAGGATTTGTTAGCATTTGTGACTGCTTTGCAATCTCAAGTTCAAAGGCAACAAAGTTCCTCAAAACAATTGCTGGAAGAGAAACCCGAGTCAAGCTCAGGCTTCATCAAAACGGTGCTAATGACGAAACATGCGGACTTGGAAGACGATGTCAATAAAGCTTGATTAAGTGATTCAGAACTCATTCGGGTTTCTGGTTACATCATGCAATTGACTACCAATGGTGTTGATATTCGTACCATTGTCATTTCTCATAATCCTGTGTTTCATGGGAACACTAAGCATTTCAACATCAAGTTATTTTTTCTAAGAGAAGTGAAGAAAGAAGAATTTGTGGCTCTGATTTACGGCAAATCTGAAGATCAGTTGGCATATTTGCTTACAAAGTCACTTTCAATCAACAGGTTTGAGTTTGTAAGGCAGAAACTTGGTGTTCGCAGATCCTAAAGCAAGGAGTGTTGGAATACATGCTTAGGACTGCTTATTGAGTCTAGGTTTATTTGAATTTAATTTGTTCTTTAATCTTAGAAGTTAGTTGCTATTTTTTTCTTGAATTTTATTTCTTGTTACTTTCTTGGCTGATTTTAGGTCTTTTCTTGGAAGTTTGTTATTAGCTCCAAGTTTAAAATATTGTAAGGCTACACCAAAGGTGTGGTTCTGATTTCCCTTCAATCTACAGCAAGAAATTTAAGTTTTTCTCTTCTTTCTCATTTTCAAGAAACCAACAGATAGTTCGTCTTCATGATGCACCCCAAACCATAATTTCATATAAGAATATGAAATTTTGTAAGTTACTTTTGGCGAATTATATAGGGTAAATTGGGTACAAAGTTTCAATACAATAAGCAGCTCACACCAGACAGATTAATAAGTAGGCGGCAAATCTCTATTTGGGAAATGTAGTTAGGCTTTGTGTTGGAAAGAATATCAAGCACTGTGATTTAGTTCTTCCTCATGTCAAGTTTAGTTATAATAGGTCCACTAGCCAGTCTATAGGTCATAGCTCTTTTGAGATTTTACAAGGACAAAACTCCTCCGCATCTTTGGATTTAGTGTTGATACTTCTAATTATTGAGATGAGTACTAATGCAAAGACTGGAATAAGAGAGATTTAATCCCTACATAATCACGTGAGGAAGGAAATTACCAGGCAGAATATCAGGAAGGAAATTACCAGGCAGAATATCAACTACTAGAAAAAGGCCAAGTCCAAAAAATCCTAGGTTTTTAAGGAGAACTAGTGTAATTCATATTGGTAGAGAAGCTTTTTGCAGGGCCATTTGGAAAGCTCAGTCTAAAGCTGACAAACTATTCAGGGTTGCCAAGAAAATCAACGATAACACGTACAAGATCAATCTGGTTGGTGATTGCAATATTTATAGTCCTTTCAATGCATCGACCTTTTGTTGTGTTGGGAGGATCCAACTGTTTCCAATGAAGGAGACACTTCTATTACCTGGGGAGATTGATGCAGGATGAGACTAGAATCTCCATCTAGAATCGGTCTAGGCCAGTTTATTTTCTGGTTAGTTCATGTAATTACTATTTATGAGCTAGCCGGTTCATTTTAGACCTACTAGCTGCTTTATTTAGATTATTATTCGCGTATCTTTTTTTTCCTAAGTATAAATATGGCGTTAAACTTGGTTTGGACATTTTCAGTTTTGGTTTATATATTTAGAGATTATGTTATCTGATTGTCTACCCTAAGGAGTGGTATCCTTTTTTCTCTTTCAAGCGGTATACCTGTAGCTTATTTGAGAATAGGTTGTTGTTCTCTCTTGGCTTTCGTGCCTCGTCGGTATCTTCTATTGTTGTGTTACCTGCTATCTTTCTCCAGGACAGCAGCCGAACACCTTGTCACCCTTCCAATCTCCATTAATTTCGCATATTCTCTTGCTTCTGTCATCCTACAGCATCGCCCCGCTAGATCCTTATACAGTTACTTGAATCCAAGAATGACGTCAATGTGTTATGACTCTTCATGAGTAGAAACATTATTTTCATTCTTCTTTTGATGAATGAGCCTTAACATAGTTGCTATTANATTCTTTTTAAAGTAAATATATATTTTAAACTCTTGTGATCTATAAAAACTTTATCCATATAAGTAATGCCTCCTAATTTTTTGTATAAATACAATTGTTGCCAGCTCCAAGTCATATGTTTGATAATTCCTTCATGATTATTTAATTGCATAGAAGCATAAGTAATGTCAGGACAGATCGTACAAGTAGAATCATAGATCCTTTGGTGATTTGTTTTTTCAAAACAGATTGTGCATTTCTAGAGTTGGCTCAGAGAGTCTATTTTACAAGAGTATCATACTAGAGTGATAACATGATATTTTGTTAGGGATAAGATTCTTTCTTTAGTGAAAGAGAATTTCTATTAGCCTAGATTGCTATGAGACATGGAGAGGCATGTTCAACAGTAGAAAATATCACTTATCCACCATCCGAGGGCAGAATGCAAGTCTATACACTCCCATTCTTACACCAGTCACTATGAATTGATGTGAGTGTGGACTTTGTTGTGGTCCTTCCACTAAGGATTATGTTGTCGTGGTAGTGTGCCACTTCTTTATGATAGCATATTTCATAAATTATCATTGGATGATAGATGTTTCACATATTTTAGCTTTATATTTTAGGGAGATAGTGTTGGAATACATGCTTAGGACTGCTTATTGAGTCTAGGTTTATTTGAATTTAGTTTATTTCTTAATCTTAGGAGTTAGTTGCTATTTTTTCTTGAATTTTGTTTTCGGTTACTTTCTTGGCTGATTTTTAGGTCTTTTCTTGGAAATTTGTTATTAGCTCCAAGTTTAAAATATTGTAAGGCTACACAAAATGTGTGATTTTGATTTCCCTTCAATCTACAGAAAGAAATTTAAGTTTTTCTCTTCTTTTTCATTTTCAAGAAACCAACAATTTGGTATCAGAGCTCTCTTCTCAAGGGACCTGTGCGTGAGTTGGAGCGGCAATGGAGATCGAAGCTAGTTTTTCCTCAGTTGCTCCACTAGTGTTTGACGGAGACAACTACCGGATCTGGGCAGTCCGCATGGAGACATACCTGGAAGCTTTGGATCTCTGGAAAGCAGTGGAAGAAGACTATGACATTCCTCTTCTCCCTGAAAATCCCACCGTAGCACAAATTAAAGCACAAAAGGAGAAGAAGAGAAAGAAGTTCAAGGCAAAAGTTTGTCTGTTTGCTGCAGTTTCCTCTACGATCTTCACTCGTATCATGTCGTTGAAAACGACAAAAGAGATTTGAGATTATCTCTCTGAGTATGAAGGAGATGAAAGAATTCGAGGTATGCATGTGCTAAACTTGGTTCGTGACTTTGAATTACAAAAGATGAAGGAGACAAAAACCATAAAGGAGTACTCTGACAGACTACTCAACATAGCAAATCGGTCAAATTATTGGATTTTTCTTTGGAAGATTCAAGGATTGTTCAAAAAATCTTCGTAACAGTGTCTGAAGATTTGAGACTATCATCACCACCTTAGAAAACACGATGGATCTGTCAAAGATTGCTTTGACAGAACTCTTAAGTGCTTTACAAGCACAAGAGCAGAGGTTTTAAGTGCTTTACAAGAACAAGAGCAGAAGCGTGTAATGAGGCAAGAAGGAGCCGTTGAAGGAGCTCTTCCAACCAAGCATCAAGATGATGAAAAGAATAGAAGGCCCAAGAACAAGAAGTTTCAAGCTACAAATGGACAAAAGAATGATTACCCTCCATGTCGAAATTGTGGCAAGAAAGATTATTCTCCTTTCAAATGTTGGAGAAGACCAGATGCAAAGTGCAACAAGTGCAATCAAATGGGACATGAAGCTATCATTTGCAAGAATAAAGATCAACAACAAGGAGATGAAACACAAGTGGCAAATCAAGAAGAAGATGATTAGCTTTTCGTTGCAACTTGTTTCACGAGTTCTAAAACAAGTGAAAACTGGCTCATTGATAGTGACTGTACTAATCATATGACACATTACAAAGAGTTGTTCAAGGAATTGAAGAGCACCGAGTCCAAGAATGTCAGAATTGGGAATGGTGAATATATTGCACTCAAAGGAAAGGGCAATGTAGCCATTGCAAGCTGTTCAGGAACCAAGTTGATCACTGATGTTCTCTATGTACCAGATATTGATCAAAACTTGCTCAGTGTTGGTCAATTAATAGAAAAAGGATTCAAAGTGATGTTTATGGAGAAGACTTGTGTGATAGAGGATGTTACAGGCCAAAGGATGTTTGAAGTTAAAATGGCAAAGAAGAGTTTTTCACTTAATCTAATGCAGGAGGAGCCGGAGGTTTTTGGCTCTTTTCCTAATGAAATTTCTGTAAAACATGCCCACTCACTAGAATTTTCATTGATTAATGAGGGTAATGAAGACCATTTAGATGATCTTACGATAATGAAGGAAACACTTTGAGTTAAAGATGAAGAACTTCAGCAATTGGCCAAAGAATTACGTGCAAGAGATTCAACCATACGTGAGTTAGCAGACAAGTTAACTGAGACAGCTCAGACTGCAGAAGTAGTTGCATCTGCAGCTCTTGCTATGGATGAAGAGAGGAGTCTTGCTTACACAGAAATTGAACGACTGACCAATGATTCAAATAAAAAACTTATAGAAATCATTCTTAAGTTAAAAGAATCAGAAGAAAATGTTGCAGCATTTAGCAGAGATAGAGAGATCCTGTTCAAGCAGAGAGACTCTGCTTCTAAACTCGCAAAAGCTAGAGAACATGTTGTTTTATTAGAAGAAGTTGTAGTTCGAGTTGAAGAAAGCATCAGGGTTTCATAGGCAGATGTGGAAGCTCGATTAAAAGTTGTCGCTGAAAAAGCATTGTTCGCTACAAAAGAAAAAGAGGATCTGTTAGCATTTGTGACTTCTTTGCAATCTCAAGTTCAAAGGCAACAAAGTTTCACAAAACAAGTGCTGGAAGAGAAACCCGAGTCAAGCTCAGGCTTCATTAAAACGGTGCCAATGACGAAACATGCGGACTTGGAAGACGATGTCAATAAAGCTTGCTTATGTGATTCAGAACTCATTCGAGTTTCTGGTTACATCATGCAATTGACTACCAATGGTGTTGATATTCATACCATTGTCATTTCTCATATTCTTGTGTTTCATGGGAATATTAAGCATTTGAACATCAATTTATTTTTTCTAAGAGAAGTGAAGAAAGAAGAATTTGTGACTCTGATTTACTGCAAATCTGAAGATCAGTTTGCATATTTCCTTACAAAGTCACTTTTAACCAACAAGTTTGAGTTTGTAAGGCAGAAACTTGGTGTTCGCAGATCCTAAAGCAAGGAGTGTTGGAATTCATGCTTAGGACTGCTTATTGAGTGTAGGTTTATTCGAATTTAATTTGTTCCTAATCATAGGAGTTAGTCGCTATTTTTTCTTGAATTTTGTTTCTTGTTACTTTCTTGGCTGATTTTAGGTCTTTTCTTGGAAGTTTGTTATTAGCTCCAAGTTTAAAATATTGTAAGGCTACACCAAAGGTGTGGTTCTGATTTCCCTTCAATCTACAGCAAACAATTTAAGTTTTTCTCTTCTTTTTCATTTTCAAGAAACCAACAGATAGTTGGTCTTCATGATGCACCCCAAACCATAATTTCAGATAAGAATATGAAATTTTTTAAGTTACTTTTAGCGAATTATATAGGGTAAATTGGGTACAAATTTTCAATACAATAAGCAGCTCACACCAGACAGATTAATAAGTAGGAGGCGAATCTATATTTGGGAAATATTCTTAGGCTTGGTGTTGGAAAGAATATCAAGCAGTGTGATTTAGTTCTTCCTCATGTCAAGTTCATTTATAATAGCTCCACTAGCCAGTCTATAGGTCATAGCTCTTTTGAGATTTTATAAGGACAAAACTCCTCCGCATCTTTGGATTTAGTGTTGATACTTCTAATTATTGAGATGAGTACTAATGCAAAGACTGGAATAAGAGAGATTTAATCCCTACGTAATCACGCGAAATTACCAGGCAGAATATCAACTACTAGAAAAAGGTCAAGTCCAAAAAATCCTAGGTTTTTAAGGAGAACTAGTGTAATTCATATTGGTAGAGAAGTTTTTTGCAGGGCCATTTGGAAAGCTTAGTCTAAAGCTGACAAACTATTCAGGGTTGCCAAGAAAATCAACGATAACACGTACAAGATCAATATGGTTCGTGATTGCAATAATTATAGTCCTTTCAATGCATCGACCTTTTGTTGTATTGGGAGGATCCAAATGTTTCCAATGAAGAAGGAGACACTTCTATTACTTGGGGAGATTGATGCGGGATGAGACTAGAATCTCCATCTAGAATCGGTCTAGGCCAATTTATTTTCTGGTTAGTTCATGTAATTACTATTCTTGAGCTAGCCGGTTCATTTTAGAACTAGCTGCTTTATTTAGATTATTATTCGCGTTTTTTTTTTTCCTAAGTATAAATATGGCGTTAAACTTGGTTTGGACATTTTCAGTTTTGGTTTATATATTTAGAGATTATGTTATCTGATTGTCTACCCTAAGGAGTGCTATCCTTTTTTCTCTTTGAAGCGGTATACCTGTAGCTTATTTGAGAATAGGTTGTTGTTCTCTCTTGGCTTTTGTGCCTCGTCGGTATCTTCTATTGTTGTGTTACTTGCTATTTTCTCCAGGACAGCAGCCGAACACCTTGTCCCCCTTCCAATCTCCATTAATTTTGCATATTCTCTTGCTTCTGTCATCCTACAGCATCGCCCCGCTAGATCCTTATACAATTTCTTGAATCCGAGAATGGCGTCAATGTGTTATGACTCTTCTTGAGTAGAAACATTATTTTCATTCTTCTTTTGATGAATGAGCCTTAACATAGTTGCTATTAAAGTTTCCATTTTTTTATTTAGTTATTGTATTACTAGATCTTTTTCTTGCAATGTTTACCTAACTAATTCAAGTTTTTGTAGGTCCCAGATGTCATGGATTTGGTACTAGCTGAGTTCCATAGAAGTTGCATTTACACTGTTCCGAAGCATCTACAAGCTTCAGATGTGAGTTATTAACCTTATTTCTATCTGGAAGCTGCTAACTTCAGTGCTTTTATTCATGTTGTTTCAGAAGATTTTACAGTTCATTTCAGGTAATCTATTTTATAGAAATGGTAATTTAATAATATTAGCTTCTTATGTCTAGCAATAAGTTTTTTTACCTGCATTTACAATGACATTTTTCACGTGATGAAGTAGAGTATATTATAAGAACGCAGTTTAAAATTCTTTATGATTTATCCTTTTAGTACAGGACACAAGTTTTAAGCTTTGGTAAAGACATTACAAGCTCCGTGTCTTTGTTAAATTAGCAAACTTAATCTGATCAATAAAAAATTAAACATAATTAAGCTTCTGAACCCACTCTTCTTCAATGCTTTTCGTCAACTACTCTCTCATAAGAACTTTGTAATTTGATAATTAATGTGTTTGGCTAGCTATGGTTTTCTCATTTCAAATAAACCCAAATCAAATGTCTGCCTACTATTGAAATTTGCTTCAGTTAACTTGTAAAATGTCATTTTTTTAGAACAGTGGCACTTAACTCTGCTGCTATGTGACGCATTGTGAAAAGCCCTACATTGACTTACGCTGGACCTTTTTTTTGTCGGAGCATGGCACTTATTTGATGCTGGCTAACGTAAATATTGATGTTTAAATCTACATCCAACTCTTGATATGATTCTTTGGATAGACTTGATGTCTTCATAATAAATCTTTCATACAATTGTTACAGGCAGCTTCACAAACCAAGGACTACTGGAAAATGTTAGGTTACCGAGAAGAAGATGGGAAAATTGAAAGCACCAATGAATTTTTAAATCGTGTCGAGTCTTGCATGAAATTATATGCTGCTTTGATTCAGGTTCTTTATTATTATTCCATTTTACAGAAACTTCATTCATATTAGTTCCAGCAGCCATAAATGCTTCCTAATCATCCTATATCTCATCACAAGAGGCTTACCCTTGAAATACCATACAATGCATTAGCTGCCATAAATGCTTACTCTTAAAATACAATGCATAAAAAAGAGGCTTACTCTTTGTTATTATTCCATTTTACAAACTAAGGACTACNCGCATCACAAGAGGCTTACCCTTGAAATACCATACAATACATTAGCTGCCATAAATGCTGACTCTTAAAATACAATGCATAAAAAAGAGGCTTACTCTTTGTTATTATTCCATTTTACAAACTAAGGACTACTGGAAAATGTTAGGCTTACTTCATTCATATTAGTTCCAGCTGCCATAAATCTTAAATTATATGCTGCTAATGTTATTATTCCAATTTATAATATTATTTAGTAAATTAATTGGCAGACCGAGATTGTTGGCGTTAAAAATCCTTATGGCTTGAATTATGGGTGGGCATGGCTTGCAATGTTCCTCAATGCACTACCAGCTAATAGAACTACAGCTGTTGCCTTAGAAGCCTTTTTGAAGGTTAAACTTAGTCCTCCATTTCTTTTCTGATACATATACTTTTTTCTCAAGACTCTTTTTTGAGGTTCCTATTGCTTTGAAGCATGTTTTTATGTCTTCAGATGGCAGGATTTTCACTGCTTAGAAAGTATAAATCTCAATTCATGAAAGTGCTAAATGTCATCTCTAGAAGATTTCTGCCTTCTCTTAAGCAACGGGGCGAAGCTGTGCACGACATTGTTATGAAATTGGAGCAATATTTGGATGATAAGATTTACCTACGCGAACCAGAAGGGCGACAGCTTCAAGTTTCGTCTTTGTCGAAGTTCTTTGAATGAACAGAAGAACATATTTTTTTGTAAGGCGTAAAGTTTAGAGTAGGAATATGGTTTTGTTTTGAGCCAAGGGGAATGAATTTTGTAGTTGAGAGGCTCAATTTGAGGGCTACAAATAACAATCAATGTGTGAATTGTTTGATTTTATTTCATTTTCCTTCAGTTCAAATAAAGCCCCGATGCAGGCAATGCAAATCACTTGTGTTTTCTTTTCGGGTTTTTAGGGTTCGATGCAGATTGCATTTCTAGGGTTTGCACGTGTGACAAGTTGGTCTTGTTGAGTCCGGTTGTCTGCTTTAGATAAATAACGGGAAAAGCTTTTTTTTTTCTTTTTTCTTTGTTTACTTTAAGTTGTAAAACTTGGTATGTTTCAGAAAACAATTAGTTTGTTCAATAGCATTTATTTGACGTTCTGTTTTAGTTATTTTGAGATTCTCACCATACAACGTAGATAACCAGAGGAACGCGGTTCATAATTTTCTTTGAAGGAAAATGCTCATTTATCCCGTTCTTTGTGGAGAAGGGGCTGTTTTTAATCATCTTCTTGCAATCATCAGTATAATACAAAATATGAAAAATGCATGTTTTTGGTTGGTTTTGGGGACAACTGTTCCGTTTGAAATATTTTGAATTCATTGAGTATAATTGTAGAACAATGAATTAAATATTTAGGCTAGATTTCTGACCCTGAACAGGGTTGCATTACTCAAAATCAAATGTATCTTCAAATTTAACTATAATCTCTCCGGGTCTGTTTGGGACAGCTGCAATTTATCTATCTTATCCAGATAAGTTGTCTGATTGTTTGGTTTGTGCATTTAAAAAACAGTTGATTATGAATACATGAGCATTCAGCCCCTATTTTGGATAAGCTGTTTGGTTTGTGCATTTTGAAAACAGCTAATTTGAAGTTTTTTTAAATTAAATGAACAATTTAGAGCGCAGAAGTTATAATGTTTTCAACAAAATTGCGATGTCTATACATTAGATATTTTAGAACAAATAATTCTCGTTCATAACCGTACAAAAAAGAAACACCTCACCTAATAGTATCATGAAACTTAAAATAAAAGTAGAAATAACATATTAAACTTACAAGCAAAAAAATGACCTTATTCATTTTACAATGTAAAAGTATGTCACGAGGAACATTGTCGGATGTGACACCGTAAAACCTGGAGCAACCTTGTCTGGTTGGGAAACAGTTGAACCACAAGTGCGTTTTCAATTTGTGATATTGTCAAAACCCGAGCAACGTTGTCCGATTGAGAAAACGTAGAATCAAACATACTTTCTGCCCATATGAAGAACTTGCAGTACTCCGGTTCGTGTGCCCACTGCAGTCAACTGTAGAACTGCCGCCCGTAGCTATGTTGCTGACGTGAGTAATAAGGACGACAGTTCGCAGCAACATAGTACTCGCTCGGACTTTCCTAAAAATCTGTACCTCATTTTACTATAATTATTTAAGAGAGAATAGATCAGTAAGAAAATTACAAGAAAAAAAATAATTGTACGATTTGAAAAAAAGATTAATAAAAAAAATACCCAATTCAATTTTGATATGAGAATATAAAAATTAAAGATTTATATGCATGCCAATCAATTTCTATATATTTACATATCTAACACCAAATCATTTCTAAAGATAATATAAAGTTGAATTGAAACAATTTTTTAAAGGTTCAGGGAGGATTGAATAGCTCAATCATAACTGTAATAATTGTATTTTTATTGTGGCCCGACAGTGATGTTATGCTTTCAATATTTTTATTCAAAACTTTTTTGCCACTGCTTACCTTTGCTGCCAACAAAGANCTTCGTCTTTGTCGAAGTTCTTTGAATGAACAGCTGAACATATTTTTTTGTAAGGCGTAAAGTTTAGGGTAGGAATATGGTTTTGTTTTGAGCCAAGGGGAATGAATTATGCAGTTGAGAGGCTCAAATTGAGGGCTACAAATAACAACCAATCTGTAAATTGTTTGATTTTATTTCATTTTCCTTCAGTTCAAATAAAGCCCTGATGCAGGCAATGCAAATCACTTGTGTTTTCTTTTCGGGTTTTTAGGGTTCAATGCAGATTGCATTTCTAGCGTTTGCACGTGTGCTAGTTGGTCTTGTTGAGTCCGGTTGTCTGCTTTAGATAAGTAACGGGAATAGCTTTTTTTTTTCTTTTTTCTTTGTTTACTTTAAGATGTAAAACTTGGTATGTTTCAGAAAACAATTAGTTTGTTCAATAGCATTTATTTGACGTTCTGTTTTAGTTATTTTGAGATTCTCACCATACAACGTAGATAACCAGAGGAACGCGGTTCATAATTTTTCTTTGAAGGAAAATGCTCATTTATCCCGTTCTTTGTGGAGAAGGGGCTGTTTTTTATCATCTTCTTGCAATCATCAATATAATACAAAATATGAAAAATGCATGTCATTAGTTTTTGGTTGGTTTTGGGGACAACTGTTCCGTTTGAAATATTTTGAATTCATTGAGTATAATTGTAGAGCAATGAATTAAATATTTAGGCTAGATTTCCGACCCTGGACAGGGCAGCGTTACTCAAAATCAAATGTATCTTCAAATTTAACTATAATCTCTTCGGGTCTGTTTAGGGCAGCTGCAACTTATCCATCGTATCTAGATAAGTTGTCTGACTGTTTGGTTCGTGCATTTAGAAAATAGTTGATTATGGATACATGACCATTCTGCCCGTATTGGATAAGTTGTTTGGTTTGTGCGTTTTGAAAACAGCTTATTTGAAGTTTTTTTAAATTAAATGAAAAATTTAGCACATAGAAGTTATAATGTTATCAACAAAACTGCAATGTCTATACATTAAATATTTTATAACAAATAAATCTCGTTCATAACCGTACAAAAAAGAAACACCTAACCTAATAATGAGTATCATGAAACTTAAAATAAAAGAAGAAATAACATATTAAACTTACAAGCAAAAAAATGACCTTATTCATTTTACAATGTAGAAACATGTCACGAGGAACGTTGTCGGATGTGACACAGTAAAACCTGGAGCAAGTTTGTCTGGTTGGGAAACAGTTGAACTGTAAGCGACGTTTTCAAGTTGTGATACTGTCGAAACCCGAGTAACGTTGTCCGGTTGGGAAAACGTAGAATCAGACATACTTTCTGCCCACCTGAAGAACTTGCAGTCCTCCGGCCCTTGTGCCCACTGCATGCAACTGTATAACTGCCACCTGTAATAAGGACGATAGTCCGCAGCAACATAGTACTCGCTTGAACTTTTCTAAAAACCTGTACCTCATCTTACTATAATTATTTAAGAGAGAATAGACCAGTCAGAAAATTACATGAAAAAAACAATTGTACGATTTAAAAAAAAAGATTAATAAAAAAAATACCCAATTCAATTTTGATACGAGAATATAAAAATGGAAGATTTATATGCATGCCATTCAATTTTTATATATTTACATATCTAACAGCAAATCATTTCTAAAGATAATATAAAGTTGAACTGAAACAATTTTTTAAAGGTTCAGGGAGGATTGAATAGCTCAATCTTAAGACTGTAATGATTGTATTTTTATTGTGGCCCGACAGTAATGTTCTACTTTCAATATTTTTATTCAAAACTTCTTTGCCAATGCTTACCTTTGCTGCCAACAAAGATCCGGAGAGCTTTTAAACTACCCGGAAAGTATATAAACAAATCATTATGCATTATGTAAATATGTATTGCAAAATAACCAAATCATTCAGAAAAAAAACCAAATTAAAGGTGAGATAGAAGTCAGACAAACGCTAAAATCTAGCCGGTAGAATATGTATGATCGAATCATCTAATACCTCATAAAAAGCCTTATGCTTGAAAAGAAATAGGTCACAGCACCAGATAACAAGGTAACTTTAGCTGAAGTAGATGGAAACGTTTCTGCTTATAATATAGTTCATTTCATAACTAAAACCATAAAAAAAAAACAAGATGTTTTTTTCCTAATTGCTGAAGTTAACCAGGATTCATGGTATGAATTATCAAATCAGAAGTCAAACANCAAGATGTTTTTTTCCTAATTGCTGAAGTTAACCAGGATTCATGGTATGAATTACAAATCAGAAGTCAAACAATAAAAATCCTCCCTTGCAGATTAATGTATATTGGCATGAATGCTTCTGAGACGAAGGTAATACAAACTGCATAGAAATGCACGAATCCACAGATATCTATAAATATATTATACTAAAATGGAATTCAATGATCCATGCAACATTTTCTATTGTTCAGTGTAGACAAATCTACAGNGCACTTGCACTTTCACCTTCTTGACTGTGATCATGCTCTGATTCTTCCTGTGGTATGGAACGTGCCACGTGAATTTTGTGGAATTTGGTGTTGGTCATTTTTTGCAGAAGAAAAGTCCACATCTGATCTAGAGTGGTGGTGNAGACAGCTTCAAGTTTCGTCTTTGTCGAAGTTCTTTGAATGAACAGCAGAACATATTTTTTTGTAAGGGGTAAAGTTTAGAGTAGGAATATGGTTTTGTTTTGAGCCAAGGGGAATGAATTATGTAGTTGAGAGGCTCAAATTGAGGGCTACAAATAACAATCAATGTGTAAATTGTTTGATTTTATTTCATTTTCCTTCAGTTCAAATAAAACCCTGATGCAGGCAATGCAAATCAATTGTGTTTTCTTTTCGGGTTTTTAGGGTTCGATGCAGATTGCATTTCTAGCGTTTGCACGTGTGACTAGTTGGTCTTGTTGTGTCCGGTTGTCTGCTTTAGATAAATAACGGGAAAAGCTTTTTTTTTTTCTTTTTTCTTTGTTTACTTTAAGATGTAAAACTTGGTATGTTTCAGAAAACAATTAGTTTGTTCAATAGCATTTATTTGACGTTCTGTTTTAGTTCTTTTGAGATTCTCACCATACAACGTAGATAACCAGAGGAACACGGTTCATAATTTTTCTTTGAAGGAAAATGCTCATTTATCCCGTTCTTTGTGGAGAAGGGGCTGTTTTTTATCATCTTCTTGCAATCATCAATATAATACAAAATATGAAAAATGCATGTTTTGGTTGGTTTTGGGGACAACTGTTCCGTTTGAAATATTTTGAATTCATTGAGTATAATTGTAGAACAATGAATTATATATTTAGGCTAGCTTTCCGACCCTGAACAGGGTTGCGTTACTCAAAATCAAATGTATCTTCAAATTTAACTATAATCTCTTCGGGTCTGTTTGGGGTAGCCGCAACTTATCTTTTATTTTGATAAACTGTCTGACTGTTTGGTTTGTGTATTTAGAAAACAGTTGATTATAGATACATGATTATTCTGCACCTGTTTTAGATAAACTGTTTGGTTTGTACGTTTTGAAAATAACTAATTTGAAGTTTTTTTAAATTAAATGAACAATCTAGCACACAGAAGTTATAATGTTCTCAACAAAACTGCAATGTCTATATATTAGATATTTTAGAACAAATAAATCTCGTTCATAACCGTAAAAAAAAGAAACACCTCACCTAATAGGAATATCATGAAACTTAAAATAAAAGAAGAAATGACATGTTAAACTTACAAGCAAAAAAATGACCTTATTCATTTTACAATGTAGAAGCATGTCACGAGGAACTTTATCGGATGTGAAATCGTAAAACTTGGAGCAACCTTGTCTGGTTGGGAAACAAGTGAACCACAAGTGCATTTTCAAGTTGTGATATTGTCGAAACCCGAGCAACATTGTCCGATTGGGAAAACGTAGAATCAAACATACTTTCTGTTCACCTGAAGAACTTGCAGTCCTCCGGTCCGTGTGCCCACTGCAGGCAACGGTAGAACTGCCGCCTGTAGCTATGTTGCTGGCGTGAGTAATAAGGACGACAGTCCGCAGCAACATAGTACTCGCTCGGACTTTCCTAAAAATCTGTACCTCATTTTACTATAATTATTTAAGAGAGAATAGATCAGTAAGAAAATTACAAGAAAAAAAATAATTGTACGATTTGAAAAAAAGATTAATAAAAAAAATACCCAATTCAATTTTGATATGAGAATATAAAAATGGAAGATTTATATGCATGCCAATCAATTTCTATATATTTACACATCTAACACCAAATCATTTCTAAAGATAATATAAAGTTGAATTGAAACAATTTTTTAAAGGTTCAGGGAGGATTGAATAGCTCAATCTTAAGACTGTAATGATTGTATTTTTATTGTGGCCCGGCAGTGATGTTATGCTTTCAATATTTTTATTCAAAACTTTTTTGCCACTGCTTACCTTTGCTGCCAACAAAGATCCGGAAAGCTTTTAAACCACCCGGAAAGTATATAAACAAAGTATTATGTATATGTAAATATGTATTGCAAAATAATCAAATCATTCAGAAAAAAAAAACCAAATTAAAGGTGAGATGGAAGTCAGACAAACGCTAAAATCCAGCCGATAGAATATGTATGATCGAATCATCTAATACCTCATAAAAAGCCTTATGCTTGAAAAGAAATAGGTCACAGCACCAGATAACAAGGTAACTTTAGCTGAAGTAGATGGAAACATTTCTGCTTATAATATAGTTTATTTCATAACTAGAACCATAAAAAAAATAAGATGTTTTTTTCCTAATTGCTGAAGTTAACCAGGATTCATGGTATGAATTATCAAATCAGAAGTCAAACAATAAAAATCCTCCCTTGCAGATCAATGTATATTGGCATGAATGCTACTGAGACGAAGGTAATACAAACTACATAGAAATGCACGAATCCACAGATATCTTTATATATATATTATACTAAAATGGAATTCAATGATCCATGCAACATTTTCTATTGTTCAGTGTAGACAAATCTACAGGCAATAAAGGGGGATAATTACATACATAGCCACCTAAAACATCAATATTTATAAAATCTAGCACCCATTTTACACATGCCACGATCAAACCATTGAGAACTTGGTAAAAATGAAAAATATGAGTTGGGTTTTATTAAGAATTTTGATATTTGAGTGAAATTTTGAAAAATGGATGAAAGAGGGTGCTAGATTTGTAAATAGCTATGTTTTGGGTGCTATGTAAGTAATTGCCCCTAAAAATAAAGGTGAGAATGTAAGAGCAACAACAATGTAGCACAATGTCCTTGTTTCTTCAATCACTTAGAATGGCAAGAAAAAAGGAACATTTCATAGCAGCAAATTTTTAATGCCTGAACAAAAAATAAGGAATGAGAAGGAAAACCTTTATTCAAAACAATAATCACCCCGCAAATTGATCCGTGGAACGAAATTATGGAGACAAAAAATCTAATTTTTATGAAAAACACAAAAAAAGACCCATCTACTACACACGCATCTGTCATCTCATCATGCGAGCTTCAAGAAACATAACATGGTTTTGGTAACAACAGAAAACCTCCAAATTCAGCAGCCCAAACGAAATTATGGATGCTACTTCAACATGTATGGATGCTACTATTATTAGCTTCTATCACACTTTGCAAAAGTTTTATAATGGATGCTACTTCAACATGTATGGCCTGTGTGATATCCCATTTTAGGCAAATAAAATGACTGCAGGCTGGGTATTCATCCATCACCACAATCCAATTACCAGCAGTTAGGTGTAGTAGCACTCTAATTCTACGCAAAACCAGTTCGACTGTAAGCTTTCGCATTGTCTTCCGTGCCTCCAAAAATCACAAATTTCTGCATTAAACTCACATGAATGTAAATAATTTCAAAATTGTCGATAGGAATTAGCATCCCAAAACACAAAGTCTAAGGTTTCGGATCAAGCAGAGCCTTCTNTACAATCCAATTACCAGCAGTTAGCTGTAATAGCACTCTAATTCTGCGCAAAACTAGTTCGACTGTAAGCTTGCATATTGTCTTCCGTGCCTCCAAAAATCACAAATTTCTGCATTAAACTCACAGGAATGTAAATAATTTCAAACTTTTCGATAGGAATTAGCATCCCAAAACACAAAGTCTAAGGTTTCGGATCAAGCAGAGCCTTCTTATTTCAAACTAAATCTACCTATTAGCCCACCAAAAAAATTGGCCAAGTCTTCAGCGATTGAGAATAGTGATCTGGAGCTCACAATTGCGCCACCTCAATCTCTTCATAAACTAGCTAAGTTTTCGTCAGGCATTATTGGAGTTATCTGATTAGGTGCTTCCACCTTCCGCTAATTAATGTTAGAGATCTTCAGAGGAATTAATCTCTAAATTATGTAAANTTTCAAATTAAATCTACCTATTAGCCCACCAAAAAAATTGGTCAAGTCTTCAGCGATTGAGAATAGTGATCTGAAGCTCACAATTGCGCCACCTCAATCTCATCATAAACTAGCTAAGTTTTCGTCAGGCATTATTGGAGTTATCTGATTAGCTGCTTCCACCTTCCGCTAATTAATGTTAGAGATCTTCAGAGGAATTAATCTCTAAATTATGTAAATGAAGAAATGTTTCATTTACAGAAAAAAAAATGTTAAAAACTTGTTTATTAAAATTTATTTGCAGTATATAGAAGACGTTTAAAGCTTGTTTTAAAACTTTGTTGGCTTTGAAAATGCTGAGAAGAGTCTCCATCTGTTATAATTTTTTTTCAGCAAATGAAATATAAGCTTTATAATGGGTAAAATATGCACCTGAAATTATAGGCATCTGATGCACCTATCATATGTAGACATGATGCGACAAGCCTTATGAGCTTAATGTGAAGCAAAAAGTTCCAGCTTCAAAGTTAGAAAAGTAAGCTTTAAACAAATTAAGCATCAACCCATGGATCATCCACAATAACAATAAAAGAGAAGGGTTTGATGAGCAGTGTCCAATAGCACTAATTAACTTCTATCGCACTACTCTAATCTAGGCATGAAAATTATATAATGTGACCGTTGGCCATGGAAAATGGAGAGCATAGCAGTTGGTACTTGAAAGCAATTGCTCTATGAAAAAGCATATTCAACGACTTCCAGGAAAAAGTTACAAATAAATGTCACTGATCTTCAAACTTTAAAAATATATACATTAAACTATAAAAATCCGCAATACAATTTTAAATGAAGTAAACATGTATTATAAACTTTAAAAATAACAATAGAAGAGCAATCAAGATCTAGCAATATCGTCTGCTAGCTGGTCTCGCAACGCAGTCATCTCACTTGCACTTTCACCTTCTTGACTGTGACCATGCTCTGATTCTTCCTGTGGTATGGAACGTGCCACATGAATTTTGTGGAATTTGGTGTTGGTCATTTTTTGCAGAAGAAAAGTCCACATCTGATCTAGAGTGGTGGTGTCGGATGTAGTTGTGCAGTGTCATGATGACCACAAATATCTACACTTGCTTAGGAAATGTGACTTCTTCTTTCAAACCCGAATGATCTTTCAATCACACCGCAATAGGAATGTCATTTGCTGAGCATTTCCTTTCTACCATGCACAATCTCGCTTGATCTTTCAAAGTCGGGAATGTGTTATTTTGTGTCAGCAAATGTCTTAAGATATCCCAACCTCAACCAGGTAATGTTTTCCTGCATGAATACATAATTTAGAAAGGATTAAAAAAATCGAATATATTTGATATATTTACTACATGACCCGCTTGGCTTTCAGGAATTCCTTTCAAAAGGGAATGATGGATCGGTGAGCAGGACAAGCACAGAGAGGGGAGAATATACCTGGCCCGCCAGGCTTTCGGTAGAGCAGACGTAGCTTTCGGCAGAGGAGACAGAGAGCGACACCAGTAAGAAGTTGTTGGATGTTGAAGAATGATTGTTCTATATACAGTTAAGATATACATTTTGGGAAAAAATCGCATTTTAAAATTTCATGTATTATATAGGTACATGGTTTTCTTGAGACCAAATAATTTAAACATCATGAAGGGGCATGAAGGACCAAATAATTTAAACATCATTATATATTAGAATTAAAATATAATGCTGCACAATTCAAATTCTAATATTATAAAGATACAAAATTCATGATACTTAAGAAAGCAAAAAGATTATAATACATTTCATAAATCATGTAGTGGACAAAGTAAGAGTTAGAATTATGAATCAGTTTAACTTTGTGCACTATCATAAAAAAGAACACTAAAGGAAAAGATATGGCACTATATAAATGATAAGTCATTCAAATAAGTGGATCATAACCAGAGATAAATATAGTACTGGGTGATGAAACCGAAGATAAATATGCCACCTAAACTATTTAACAAGTAAGCCTCTCCAGACCACACAAATGAATGATAAGATCATATAAAAGGTTTGGTTAAGATATGCTAAATTCTACCTAGCATATAAACTGAACCTAACCAAACATGTCCTATATTAAGTTTTCTAAATTGCACACACTAACAATCCATCGTTTCCATCAAAAAAATATTTTAGTAAATAAACAAATATCATATGTGGACGTTGGGAAGTTGGTAATTTTTCTAACATCTTCCTATTTGGGTGCCTAGGCATTATATACGCCTCCGAAATATAGAGCCTTTAGTATTAGAAGAGAACTTATGCCTAATAAAATTAAGTGAACCCTCAAGATTGTAGCCACTTTATTTTGATCTATTCATACATAACAAAAGAATGTAAATGATTTATCAAGTATTTAAGGTTTTAGAAGTACGCGTTAAATTACATCAAAGCCTTCATCTACAAAGAACGATAAGTGGAATAATTAAGATACAATGTATGAAAAGATTTTGATAGCTTCTCTCCCTAAACTACACATTATAGAGAAGCCATGTGAAAAGAAAATTAATCCTTCTTCATATATGGATTTCTTAGGAATGAAATGAGCTACTTCAAATAGGTTCTATAAATTGACCTAGAATACATTTAATCTAATATGAGCTATGCAAGCTCTAAGTAGTTTACACAAAAAATTAATAATTCTCATAATTTTGGCCCACCAAGAAAACTTGTGGTTTCTTGGTGAAGATTGATAACGCTAAAATTCCATTAGAAAGCATTGCCATAGAGTAGAACCTACTTAGAGAATATATGTTTCTCGTGAAACCAATCTTGAGCATCTATCTAAACATGAATACATTCATTTAAGAGTATTTTTTGTGTAGAAAGTTTCAAATTCAAAATCTATCACTGTGAGAATTTCCTGGGAAGCAGTGTGATAGGCACATATGTTTATATTCAACCCAATTACCCCAAGAACGCTCATCGATAAACTAGTTTTTAGCATAATTAATATAAATAAATATAACCAATGTTTTTAAGAGTAAAAAATTTAAAGATTTAAAATAATATAATTAGTGGTAATCACTGAATAAGCCTCTCTAGCATAAGTTGGGTAAAACATGGAATGTAAATTACACCATTGCCATTTTTTAATAAGGTATTTTCTATGACGACACCATAAATTGGGAATAAAACACTAGAGCCTAAGGCTCTAGAAATTCCAATTATATGTAATGGGTTTAATGTCTAATTATAAAAGCCCTAGAAGAAAATAATTAATTAAAATATAGCTATTGCAGTAAAACTTGGTGCAAAGAACCAACCAGTTTGACCCAATGGCTACATTAGGTATATAGAAACAAAAACAACAATTGGAGTACAATATGCACTTTCATTATAAGATTACAATTAAATATAATGAGTAATGGAGCGTCCATAAGATTGCCGCTGCTCTACCAATACTTTATGGTCGTGGTAGGGAGAGGGAGAAACCCACTCTTATTACTAAAGTTTGTACTATATTTGAAAGACTTGCTGCCAAAGAGGGGTGTGCTGTCGTTGAGTTGCTTAAACGAGTAGGATNACGTTGCTCTACCAATACTTTATGGTCGTGGTAGGGAGAGGGAGAAACCCACTCTTATTACTAAACTTTGTACTATATTTGAAAGACTTGCTGCCAAAGAGGGGTGTGCTGTCGTTGAGTTGCTTAAACGAGTAGGATNCTATTACTAAAGTTTGTACTATATTTGAAAAACTTGCTGCCAAAGAGGGGTGTGCTGTCGTTGAGTTGCTTAAACGAGTAGGATGCACAGTTTCACCCCCCCAGCTGAAGAAAGAAATTGTAAAGGATGTTAGATCAGCCTGTCAATTTCTAAGATCAGTTGAAATTCTGCCTACTCGATTTCTGTTAAATTATGCCTATAAAACCGAGTCAGTACTGCTGCCACAGCCACAGATTCTACTATCACCGCTCCGAGGCCTGCAGGATGTCGGCTAGTCAAGTCACGTTTGGGTCCAAGGATACCGTCTGTCATTGTTCGCAATGAATTCCCAAGGAGGAATAAAGGGAAGAGGTTGCTNCAGCTTAAGAAAGAAATTTTAAAGGATGTTAGATCTGCCCGTCAATTTCTAAGATCAGTTGAAATTCCGCCTACTCGATTCCTATTAAATTATGCCTTGGAAACCGAGTCAGTACTGCTGCCACAGCCATAGATTCTACTATCACCGCTCTGAGGCCTGCAGGATGTCGGCTAGTCAAGTCACATTTGGGTCCAAGGATACCGTCTGTCATTGTTCGCAATGAATTCCCAAGGAGGAATAAAGGGAAGAGGTCGCTTGTTGATGTACTTGGTTTGCGCCGTATGGAGCATGCCTCTCTTCGACCCACTGATGCCTCCTCCAAGACACTATGTCCCAAGCCATCAGCATCAAATAAAAAGGTATGGGTACTTAAGGTCACCGCACCAGTACATTATGATGTGCCCGTAGGAAAGTCCTGAGGAATAAAACATAGGTCCAATTTATCAGAGGTTGTTACTGCCTTTACTGCAAAGCCCATTAAAGAGCCATTTAATGTTCCAAAAAGACCCTTAGATCTTAAAGTGATTCAAGAGAAGATGATCAAGGATAAAGTGGAGCAGCTCATGGTCGAGATGTTTGAGTTGGTCAAAGAATGAGGAGTAGGCATTGAGGACTAGCATTTCAATCTCACAGACTATCTCGGTGAAGAGTTCATGGAGATAAGCATCATTGAGACAATGGTTGCTACATCTGCGCGTGATGCTCCATATTCCGTTGAGAAGAACACAACGGATGACTTGCAAAGGGCCATTCAACTAAGAGATGAACAAAGATCCGAATGGAGAAAAAGATGGAAGAGATGTTTGCCACCATGGCCGCCATTGCTACAATGTAGGGGCAGTCTCAGTCACCACAGATGGCTTCGTTGAAAGTCAACAAGCCGGAAATTGTACACATTATAAATGACAGAAGGGATGTAGCCTCCGCTAGTAGAGATGAACATCCAAATAAAGATTCTTTCATGAGTGTGATCCCAGAGAAGGATATCAAGCAGATGGTTGAACAATAAGTTAGAGAGGCCTTAGCCCAGTTCAAGGGTGGTGCATCAGTTTTAAGGGGTACACCTGGCCCAGAGGATTTTGATTTTGTACCCTACCCTAAGGGCTTTGTGTCACCAAATTTCAAGACTTTCAATGGGACTAGAAATCCTGGCCAGCACATAACACACTTTCAAGCCAGTTGTTGCAACACTGGGGGTAATGAAGCCCTACTCTTCCAATAGTTTGTCAGCATCTTGTCAGGGATAGCTTTCGATTGATACGATGAATTGCACAATGGTTCTATAAAGACATTTACCAAGTTGGAGCAGCTGTTTGTTTGATGGATTGCAACACCACATTACTATTGGGGATCTCATGGTTGAGCGGCAGAAGNTGTCGAAAGTCAACAAGCCGGAAATTGTACACATTATAAATGACAGAAGGGATGTAGCCTCCGCCAGTAGAGATGAACATCCAAATAATGATTCTGTCATGAGTGTGATCCCAGAGAAGGATATCAAGCAGATGGTTGAACAATAAGTCAGAGAGGCCTTAGCCCAGTTCAAGGGTGGTGCATCAGTTTTAAGGGGTACACCTGGCCNTAGTGCGATCCTTTCTTTCTGGAGACATACCTTTAATGGTTGTCATCTTTTACATTGTTGTTACCCTTTTGAGTTGGATGTGAGCCTCTAATTTTTCCATCTCAATTTGGTCCTCCCACACAATCTTATTCTCATCTTTTGAAATCAGTTTCAAGACCACCTTAAATGGATTATGACATCTGATTCTTATTTCGAGATTGATCCCCAAATTTCAATTCTCACCTCTGGGACAACACTTACATACTGATACCCATCCTTTATAAATACCTAAAATTTCATAACTTAAAATTCACACTCTGATCCCCAGCGAGAGTCCCTACTCCTTAATTTCAATCAGACGATCACCTATTAATTTCCCAACAGAAGAAAATCACACACACAACTCTATACATACTTTTGGGTCTATTGACTTAGGAGTTTGTATTGGTTTTTGTTGATCTCGTCGGTCAACGCCAATACGCGCGGTGGCTTGTCCCAACACACCACACCTATTGGGGGTCCATATTGACCTCACTTTTGGTTGAGGTTTAGTTTTTCCTCTTTAGTAGCCTAAGGTCTAGCCATTGACTTTTCTATTGACTATTCTTAGAAAACTAAACAAGGAACCCTCACCATCAGAAACTCTACACTTATTTTCTTATTGACTATTCTTAGAAAACTAGACAAGGAACTCTCACCATTAGAAATTCTACAATTTTCTATTGACTATTCTTAGAAAACTAGACATGGAACCCTCACCATTAGAAATTCCAAACTTCTTATTGCCTATTCTTAGAAAACTAGATCTGGAACCCTCACCACTAGAAATTTCAAACTCTTCTCTACTCAACTTGAAGTTCCACATATTGGTCTTTAGAAAACTAGACAAGGAACCCTAACCATTAGAAATTCTACACTCTTTTTTACTCAACTTAAAGTTCCACATATTGGTCCTAACCTCTAACACTTAGTAGGTGTGGTCATTATGGGGGAGCTCAAGATGAGTCACCCATAGGACTGCCGGGCCTTAAGGTTGACCCTAGGTGTTGTTCTAGGGCTAAGGTACTCACTTGCAATCACTTACACTCACAATCACTCACTACCCTAAACTAAGAATTTCTTGGCTTTGGTCACTTGATACTTTTGGGAGACTCATGTAGGTGGTCTCCTAGACCCACTAGCCCTAGGCTAGGATTTAGCTAAAACCACTACATAGAGAATCCAAAATGGGATTTTTATTGGTCCATAGCTTATTGATGGTGGTTCGCACTCCAACTCTACCAAAATACCCAACTTAGCCTTTTGCCCCTAAACTCCCCCAAATCACCTAGATACCCTTGGGGCACCAAATTTTGCCAAAATTCCCAAATCTACCCAAAATACCCAGCTTGGTTCAAAAATCATTTCAAACACCATGAAAACACCCAAACTAACCAAAATCACCAAAATTGGCCAAATTACCAAAATACCCCTCCTTACCCCATGATTCCAAAAATCCCAAATAAATCCAAAAATTTCCAAAACCCCCCAAATATTCCTAATTTCATTTTTCTCAACTATCACATGACCCAATTTGACCATCTTTGATCAAAACCCCCAAATTTCCCTTTAAAGGCTCATATTTTCCCCAAATCACTCCAAATGTTTATCAAATTGGTCTCAATTTACCACAATTTTGATTCTAAACTCAAATCCACACTTAATGTGACAAATCTAGACTAAATCAAAGCTCAATTAGTCCATCATTTGAACCCAATTTTCATTTAGATTAAAACCCCAATTTTGGCCCCATGACTTGCTTCCACCAAATTCAACCCATAGCCCACTCAATTGGCCACAATTTGTTTGAAGAACCTTTATAACATCCTCATACATCAAACTCGACCTTCAATTGGCCTTGTTAAGGCCTCAATTTCCTTTGATTTCAACCTAAGTCCAAAATGCCCCAAATTTGCCCAAAATTGGCCATGTCTCAAAACATCACCAAGTTGATGGCCTTAGCCCCAAAATTTCTACTCCACCCCTTCATGCAAAATCTTCACAACATCTCCCTTGATCATTTGAACAATTTAATTTGGACTTAGCCTGAGGGTAGCCCAAACTAGACCTATGTCTAGCCCAACATGCCCAAATTGAACAAGTTTTAAAAGTCCTTCAAATTGACTCACCAATTGAACTCAAAATCACTTCAAACCTTCACCAAAAATTTTGATAACAATCATCTAAACAATGTTGATCAATTAATTGGGTCAACTTACATTGCTACCCTAGCCCAAACCCAAGCTTCGATCACTTGAACCCACATTGAACCCATGCACTAAAGATGGCCTAACTACCCTAAAGTCATCAAATTAATGACTCTACAGCCATGAATTGGACCCAACCGACCAGCATAAACCCCATGAAACCACCTAAACTAAGCCATGGACCAAAGGTACCCTAAATTAAGGGATTTAATGCCATATTTGCTTAAACCTTGGATATTTTTGCCAAAACAAAGCCTAAAATCATTAAATTATTGTGACATATTCCCGTAGGTTCCCTGAGCTCCTAGCCACCTCCCCCTGGCCGGTCGGCCGTCATAGTGGACAAAAAATAGCCAAACTAATAGCCACCCAATGAGATTAAACCCAATTCAAACCTAGAGGCCACCTCATCCAAATTGAAGCTTAGAGCTTCTCTGCCCTCCACTTAGGCAGCACATTTCACACCTCAATTGGCCATGACAGCAAACCTAAGGCCATTTTTTATAAAATTCTCCCATCCATGGCAATGGAGAGAGAGTTGAAAATTCCTCTAAAAGACTTCCCCAAATTGGTCCCAAAGCCTCTTGGAGGCCTCCTTAGTGCAACCCAACCACCACATTGCCTTAAATCCCCTTACTGGAATCTAATGTTTGAGCTCAACACCTTGTCGGATATAGGATAAAGCTCTTAACACCTCTAAGCTCCACCAAAATTAAATTAAACTCACCCACACCTTCATAACATTGAAAGAAGCCAAAGCCCCATCAAATCCCCCTTCCATGCAACCCGTAGTATATACTATGATCAACACCTGAAATCGACCATGGTCAAATTTGGGGCTAGGCATTTCACCATAGCAAGAGGCTTAATCCCTAGCATCTTTGGACCCCAACAAACGTGCCGAGACTCTTTCATCAAAGCTTCCCTTCTCAAAGCCAAAGTATTGAACCTCTCTTCCTCTCGAGCCTATTTTGATGCTCCATTTGATTAGGTTTTATTTAATTGCATGATTACGGTATGGATATGTTCGTCTCACCCAGATGAGTCCATAGGATCAAACCCGAGGTGATTTGGTTAAGTCTAGGCAGAGATATTAGGGTATTAGTGTGGACGGTCACGGAATCACTCTATCGGGGATGATGACGAGGACCCATCCGATCGTACGTGTATCGGATGGACGGAGGAGATCGAGCCGGACAACATTTCCTTACATAAACCGCGGGTCGAGTTAGTGGCTACGTGAGATGCGGCGTCCAACCGAAGCGCGCCATACGTGCTTTCGGAGCTGCCTAGGATACAGTCAGTGCTGCGCATTTAAATAGATAAATAGGGAATTTAAAAATCAAAAAATGATCCCTAACTTTAAAATTTGATATCTTGGAGTAGAAAAATCATAAAAATAAAATAAAAATACCCTTTTGCTTTGTTAGAAGAGGAGGACAATTCTGACATGGTTTGGAGTCCCTTTGATGCATATTTTATTTTTAGTTAATTAAACACTGATTTGGATGTTTTGATTCTCCATACATGTAGTAGTATCACCATGGCTTGAAATTTTAGCATGTTGTTACCTCTATCTTAGGGAACATTCTCTAATTTTCCCAAATTCAGAGGGGGTTTCTAGACAGAGAATCATATTGCTCAACTTTATGTACATTAATTACTTAAAATAATCATGGAAATTAGCATGTTGCTTAGGAAAATCAAAGAAAATTTTGGAATGTTTATGATGACAACAGAGCCTTTAGGAAAGTTTCTCAAGAGCCAAGTCATTCAAAATACACATAATCTTTACAAACCCTAAATCACTAAGATAATTAAATTTGAGAAATACAAACAACAAAATGACTTGATTTTTGATCTTCACTATTGTTTAGGATCCAGAGAACTCACCATAAAAATTCTAAAGCATTTTGAGTTCATTTGGTAACTTAAGTTGATTTTTAAAGATAAATAACATTTTTTGCACTTAAATGATTTTTAAAAACTCAAAATATAACTAAAAAAATTACAAAAAATTTTTTTTCTAAGCTTTCTGTGATCAGGGGTATTTTCTAAAAATAAAATGGTATTTAAAATAAAAACTTAATTTTTACCCTTTTTTTAAATATTTAAATAATTAAAAATCACAAAAATAATAAAATTCATGGAAATATTCTAAATTACATTTTAAACACTTAGGAATAATTAGAATATTTTTTCTGATTTTCTAAGTAAAAGTACTGAATTTTAAAGCTTAAAATAATATTTAATGGCTAAAAATGGGTTTTCAATAAAATAATTACAATAACTCAAATTAAACTCAGAAAAATATAATTTTTTTTCCTTTGAGTTCTCTAACCTAAATAAGATTTTTCAAAAATATAAAACTTAATTTTCCCCACTTAAAATATTTTACATTTAATAAATACCCCATAACTAAAATTATTTTTAAAATTCAAATAAAATAAAAAAAATATTGAAATTTGGTCCAAATGTTTCTCTAGTCTAGTTCTACCTCCAGTAAAAATTTCAAGGGATTAGGATTTACCTTGGTCAAGTTAAGAATTTTCTTTGAAGAATTCTATTTTTGCATAAAAATAATTATATAATTTAGATTAAATTTTGAAAAATCACATTTTATCCTCTCTTGTCTTAATTGACTTATGAATAAGGTAGGATAAAAATTTCGAAGTCATTTGGATTAAATTTGATAAATAATGAATTGCCAGAGCCTTAAGGGTAATTGTGTAATTTTGGAAATTTTGCCTTAATTAACATTTAGGCTTAATTCAAGGATGGAATGGGCAACCTATGAACTTTTTTTGACGTTTGAAACATAAGGGATTAATTGGTAGAAACCAACCTCACTTTGTTAATTGAAAAAATAAGTTAATAAATTTCTAAATTATTAAAATTTTGAAGTTTATTAAAATAAAATAAACCGAGGACTTAGGGGTATGAATTTTGAAGTCAATAATTAATCAATTTAATATCCCTATATGATTTTCAAATGAAATTCAAATCATGAATCGTGACCACCTAAAGCTTAACCTTTTCAAAACTAATTAAGACACCCACCTAGGTCTGAAGGGCTTAGTAGTGACTTAGGCTAAATCAAGTTTCATTTAAATGAGGATTAGAAAAGTAAAAGCTTAGTAGTGACTTAGGCTAAATCAAGTTTCATTTAAATAAGGATTAGAAAAGTAAATATCATTAAAAATTAGAAGATCTTTTAAACACTACAAGCCCAATTAAGACCAAAATTGGCTAAGTGTTTCAAAAACACTAACTTGCCTTTTAAGGGTCTTCACCCACATAATATTCAAAATTAAATTACAAATGATAATTACCATACTCTTAGGGATAATTGAGATATCAATGCTCATTGAGCACTAAGGGTATATATAGGATGAATTATTAAGCAACATAATAAGTTTGAGAGAACTCGGAATTTTCCACCAGGTAGCGAGAGAGTAGCACAGACCTGCTTCTTTCTCTAGATCTGTTGGATACCTCGGAGATCTACTAAACTTAATATGTTTTGCTTGACAAAATCATCCTTAATTAAACTCCTAAGGACCCACCAAGAAATGATATAGGGTTAGAAAACCTACAATAAAATTACTTTTTTTGCCTCTATGTGTACTGCCCTCATAGGCATTTTGAGTTTCAGGTGGTGGAACGAGAAGACTCGCTAGGTACGCTTTTATCATTTTTAGCGGTCTTTCTTGTACTTTCATACTATATTTTTTATGCTTACAAACTTGCATGCTAAACAACGATGTTACCCTGCATGAAAACTAAAACTATCAAGATAGCCACAAAACCCAAAACTAAAACTAAAAATAAAGTCAACCAAGATAAAATTCACCGCCACAACATTTAAAATATAAAACAACTTAAAATTTAATCACAAACATTACATAAAACTACAATTGCAACTAAATTAAGATGTCTTTATCGGATGATTGGGAATTACTCGGAGGAGGTAACCTACGGTTGCTAAAGAGGCTTCCCACAGTCTAAATGAAATTATGGAACTCATTAAGTTGAGTTTAGTAAGTTCATTTGGACTAAGTGAATCGATAGAAAATGGGTACCGGAACGAGGGAACCATAGGATCCTAATCGGTGTTGCTCTAATCAACTTTAAGATGCCCCCATAAAATCTAAATAACTTCAATCATAGGGCCAACTGATTTGACATTATAACTTGACACACTAGAAAACTCAAACTCGTCATAGCAAGGAGCTTGGAGCTAGCATGGTGGGCAGCACAGGCATCTTCAACAACAAAACCTGTCTTCCCCAGCTAACCCAATTTTTCTTCCTTAGACTTAAACAACAAAAGCCATAGGACATCGAGGTTGCTTGCTTATGCGACGTAAATCCTCACCTTATCTTTAGGCCTTTGTAAAGCCCTGCTATACAATATAAGCCCTAACTCGTATTAGGATTTCATGGTTGTCGTCCGTCACAACCTAAAACCTCACTTCTTCCAGGCTATTTGTGTGATCATTTCACGTGAATGTAAGCCCTAACAAATAAAATTGGCAGGATGAAACACTAAATATTTCTCCTCAAAATTGAAACTAAACAATAGGATAGACCGGGAAGTCACCAAGGTTCTCCCCTGGATCCATGGCACCCCCTAGTTCTTTCTCCTTTAGACTCTACAACAAAATGTTCCAAATTTGAACCAATCCCCTTTCACACCTCAACATCTGATCTCATTGAAATGTCCTACCCTTTGATACTCCTTGAAGATATTATTTCTTGATTTTTATCGAGAGTCTTCTTAGGTGACTTTGGTCATTTAAGATGTAATTAACATATTTCATGATTTTTATCGAGAGTCTTCTTAGGTGACTTTGGTCATTTAAGATGTAATTAACTACTTTCTTGACTTTTATCGAGAGTCTTCTTAAGTGACTTTGGTCATTTAAGATGTAATTAACTATAGGGCTTGCCCTTATCGAAAGCATGTCTGAACCTAGATTAATATAAACCCTATTTAATTTTTTATATTAAATAGAGGAATTTGTCGGCAAATATAAAGGTTTTGCAGACGAACAGACGTCATAAGTTCCTTAGTTTATTTGATCAAGCTTCATCCTCAAGTCTTGTGTTTATCTTTCGAGATAGATAGACGATTTGAGGTACAACGCTCTTTCATTTAAACTATGAAAATATGGGGTCAGTTTAATTTCATATTTTTTTCTAAAACTAAATATATATGTAAATTAAAACATCCTTTCAAAGCGGGCAACGATATTTCAATTCTGACGACCAATAGCTTCTCACGGGGAACTCCCTCCAACCCAATAATAGCGCCAACGATATGATATGTATATCAGTTCTTTTAAGAGTTACTAAAATTTAGATTTAGAAATATAGTAGTCTAATTTAGAAAAAATATTCAGTAATTGAGGCCAACTTAAAGTTTAGAAATTCTTAATGTTAAGAAAGATGAAAATATGAGTTCCTATCTAATTTAGAATATTGTAGATTCTCCAAATTTAGAATTTAGTCCTTTTATTTTCTCTACTTAATAATTTTTATTTTAAATAAATTTACTTATTATATTATATCACTAAGCTTAAGAGTTTCTCAGGTCTTATACTTTAAAAAGATCAAATGTGGAAGTAATTTTTGATTAGGCAATAATCCTTAAGCTTCTCCTCCCTAACTTTTTCTCTTTTTCTTTTTCTTTTTCTTTTTCTTTTTCTTCTCTTTTTTTTTCTCTCTCTTTTTTTCTTTTCCTTATCTTTCCTTTTTCAAGCAAGGATTACTATATTTGGATAAGCCTTTAATAATTTTGAATTCCACTTCTCCTTTCCTAAAGCAAAGTCTTGATATAAGTCTTTTACTTATTAAATTTTAAACTTTAGCTGTGATAAAGTTAATATTATACATCATCTTCTGTAATAATGCATCTCGAGTCTCAGTAGACTCACCTCTAGATGTAGAAGCATGTGAGGTAGATGGTCTAGATGTAGAAGCAACAGACGTCTCCATTCCATAACTCTTAGAAAATCCTCCTCTCCAGCCAAAAATAGAATGCTCAAAATAAGTCTTCATATTCACCTTAGTGATGGGCCTTAGAGGTAACAACACTTCTTCCCAGCTATCATTTTTAACTCCAGCCTACTCACACAAAGAATAGATCAAGGAAATGACTTCAAGACCTAGAGTAGTAACATCTGTGGCAGATTTGATGATAGTATGATAGATCAACGCTCCAATGTTGGTGAGCTTTCCTTCTTGAACATAATAATTTAATGTCACTCTCTCTGGTCACTTCACTGAGATGATTTGTTGGTAGCAAACGAGCAGAAATAAAATACTGTCAGGCCTTTGAAGGTGGACATAACTTTGAAGTTGAAAAATTGACTCTCCTTTCATTAGTGATTTTCCTAAGTCCTCTTCCAATAGTCAAGGAAGAAATAATCTTATCTAGCTCCGCCTTAGTCGGACTATAATTTGCATAAAAACATAAGGTGTCATGTGGTAGATGATAGAACAAGTTGATTACCTCAGGTGAAAAAGGTATCAGCTTTCCTCGAACCATAACTCTATCATCTTCAGCCTCAGGGAGGTTAGCATAGAACTTCATAAGAATAGAAATAACGACAACAACATAAAAACAACAGAATTGTTTCCACTGTCAGCGAGATCTTCCACTTCTCCCCCTGGATTTTTAAAACAACGCTCCTAAATTAGTTTTCGTGATTGAAACGCTTAACTGTACTGATCTTGATCCTTCAAACTAATGAATTTACTCAAATCAAAAGGGCTCTTTCCTTTGCTCCTCTTCATTCTTGGTGCCATTCCACAAATTTTATAAATTCTAAAAATATCTTCAAAAATCAAGTCAAAACTAGTAAACTAAATTTCCCATGCAATTTCCATAGATCTTTCCTCATTTTTCTCCACGAATAGTGGATTTTCAAATTTCTCCAAATATGCTCAAAACTTTTGCATAGAAGTAAAGCTCTTACCTCAAGAAACTTGGATCTAGCAAATTTCACTTGATTCCACCAAGAAATATTCACTTTAGATGTGCCCTAGCCCTAAAAAATTGCAAACTTGAGAGGTTGAAGGTGACAGTGGCGTTAAATATGGTGATTTTTGGGCTGAAACTTCACTTTTAACCATTCGTTAACCATTTTTCTTAAACTGGCGCTTAAGCGCGGATAAGTGGCGCTTAGGCGCCTGCCTCTCGGGTTAGCTCACGCTTATGCGTGAGATATAGCACTTAATGGCCAGTGTATAATTTTCAAAATTTTTAAATTAAAGTATAATGAACTATTTGCCTAAGTAAACCACCCTTAAATGGTCTCATAGCACTTAAATGACTATTTTCAACTTACTATAAATCTCCTCTCTCTCAAATTTCTCCATAATAACTATTTAAATTCGACGCTAAAAATAACACAAATTTTCACACAAATAAACTTGTATTAATTCACAAACGAGCAATTAACACTTAATTCTCACTCTAAATAGTCTCAGATGAGAAAATTTCCTAAATTCAAACATTTAATACTCATATTACAATTAAAATCATGAAAAGTCATAAACACTAAAAACAAACACTATGTAAACACAATGACTCTAAGCAAATAAACTCAAAGATAGAACTTAATACCACTCTTCATTTGATGGGACAAACTCAAGTTTTTCATTAGTCTTTCATGGGGCAATTGGATCATAAAGTTGATAAGACGGACGGTGGTGACATGCTTTGATACAATCTTCGTCAATCCACTTTTGATTAAGAAACATCTACTTATCTGCTTCCTCTATATAACTAGTGTGGCTAAATTGCATTTTCAATTGCTATATAATATGCTCAAGATGTGCATGAATGTCCAATACCTTAGTCTCCAGTAAAGACATGGTATTCTTAATTTTGTTGATCTTCTCTTATATCCCTTCAATATTAATGGTTAAGAAACCATTATACATCTCTTGTGCATTTTGACTAATGAATTTATTTCTCATGGTCTCTTCCTTCTTCTTCAAATCCATCTCCCATGTAGACATCATCTCAAAATCTCTCCCTATCTTAGACTTTGGGGCTAGAAATGATCTGGGGTGAATTTCCTTCACAAAACCCTTTTATAAGCCTAAATCTTTCCAATAACTCCTAGGCACGTCTAGGAACTGCCTTGGAATTTGAATTTTGCACATGTGTTAAAACTGTCGCGCTTAAGCGCCAAATCTAGCGCTTAAGCGCTGGTGCACATTTTTCGACTAGTCAATTTAACGTTAAAATTTTTATTCTAATAAGTCCAAGTTACTAAATAAAATCTTAAAATCAATGCTAACACATAATAGTTTTAAAAATACTACCCTAATTTTCTTAATCACACATATAACAATAATCAAAATAAAAACACTCTGATAATTATGGGTTGCCTCCCACAAAGCGCTTGATTTTATGTCATCAGCTTAACATAACCAGTGCTTATTCTGGTTGACCCAACATCATTCCATCATTAAACTTATGCTAATCCCCTATAAAATAAGGTTTCATTCTATGTCCATTAACTTTAAATATTTTCTCAGACTTAGGATCTTTAATATTCACAGCTCCACAAGGATAAACTTTTATCACAATAAATAGGTCCATTCACCTGGACTTAAGTTTGTCTGGAAATAATCTTAACCTTGCATTATATAGCAAAACTTGTTGGTTGAAAATTTTTAGTAAGAATTCTTTGATCATGCACATCTTCATTTTTTCTTTGTAAATCTTAGCCCTCTCATAAGATTCATTACTTATCTCTTCAAGCTCATTTAATTGTAATAATCATTTCTTACCAACATCTTTCAATTATAATTGAACTCTTTAATCGCTCAATATGCTTTATGATCAAGTTCAATGGGTAAGTGACAAGCTTTCCCAAATATTAGGCTATATAGGGACATCCCTATAGGATTTTTGTATGTAGTCCTATAAGCCCATGAATCATAGTCAAGTTTGACTTACCAATCCATTTTTCTTGGATTCAAAGATTTTTTCATAATTCTTTTAATTTCCTGATTGGATAATTCGGCTAAACCACGTGTCTGAGGATGAAAAGCAGTGGTAATCCTATGCTTTATATGATATTTCTTTAATAACTTTTACATTATGAAATTTCTGGAATGACTTCCCCTATCAGTATTGATAACTCTCAACATCCCGAATCTAAAAAATATGTTCGTTTTCAAAAATTTTGCAACACTTTGAGCATCACATCGAGGTAAAGCAACAGCTTCTATCCATTTTAATGCATAGTCCGCTGCTAACAAAATATATAAATTTCTGTAAGATGGTATAAATGGTCTCATGACATCTAATCCCCAAACATAAAATATTTGAACTTCTAGCATATAATTGAAGGGCATCTCATTTCTTCTAGAAATATTGCCTACTCTTTAACATCGATCACAAGTTTTGATATAAGTAATAACATCTGTAAAAATTGGAGACCAATGAAATCCAGAAAGTAAAATTTTGTATGTTGTTTTATCAACACCCAAATATCCCCCAAAATCAGAATTATGACATTTTTGGATAATCTCATAAGTTCCTTCTAATGGTACACATCTTCGAATAATCAGATCTTTTCCTTGTATATATAAAAATGAGTCATCCAAAAAATAAGTCTTAGCTTCAGAAATAAATTTCCTCTTCTGTTGGTATGCTATTCTATAGGGTATAATATCACTAAAATTAAAGTTTACAATGTTGGAATACCACGAAACACACCACTCATTAATAGTGAACAATTTTTCATCTGGAAAATGTTTATTAGTTTTTTTTTCAAAGCAAGTGGTTTAATTATATGCAATTTATAGTGAACTCAAGCTTGGACAAATTATCAGCAATTTAATTTTCAATCCCCTTTCAATCTACTATTTTAAAATCAAATTCTTGCAAAAGAAGAATCCATCTTATAAGTTTAGGTTTAGCATCATTCGTTTTCATTAAATACTTAATATTAGAATGATTTGTATGCATTACACAATGAGTTCCAACAAACATGATCTAAATTTATCAAAACTAAGTGCTATTGCTAATAACTCTTTTTCATTTGTTGTATAATTAATTTGAGTTTCATTAAGAGTTTTACTAGTATAGTAAATAACTTTGAAAATTTTATCATATCTTGGTCCTAAAACAACTTCAATAGCATAATCACTAGCATCACACATCAATTCAAAAGGTTTTCTCCAGTCTGGTGAAATTATAATTAGTGCAGTTATTAATTTATCTTTTAATAACTTAAAAGATTTAGGCATTCCTCATTAAAATTGAAAATTGCATCTTTTGCCAGTATATGGCATAAAGGCTTAGCAATCTTTGAAAAGTCTTTAATATATCGCCAATAGAATCCAACAAGTCCTAAAAAACTCCTAATCTCCCTTACATTTTTTTGATAAGGTAAATTAGCGATCACTTGAATTTTAGCAGGATCTACTTCCTTACCATTTTTTGAAATTTGATGACCTAATACAGTCCCTCCTGCTAGCATAAATTGAAATTATTTCCTAATTAAGGACTAAATTTGTTTCTTCAATATGCTTAAGAACTTTGGATAAATGTTCTAAACACAAGTCAAATGAAGTTCCAAACATTGAAAAGTCATCCATGAATACTTCAATCCCTTTTGTAATTAAATCACAAAAAAATTGCCATCATACATCTTTGAAATGTAGTAGGGGCATTACATAAACCAAAGGGCATTCTTCTAAATGATAAAGTTCCATAAGGGCTGCTAAAAGTTGTTTTCTCTTGATCCTCAGGAGATGTTTGAATTTGGTGATAACCAGTATATCCATCAAGAAAATAAAAGTATTTATGCCCAACTAGTTTATCCAACAATTGATCTAGAAAAGATAATGGAAAATGATCTTTCCTAGTGGCAAGATTTAATTTTCTATAATCAATGCATATTTACCATAAGTTGTCTAGTGGGTATTAACTTATTATTTTTATCTACAGTTACAGTTACTCTTTCTTTCTTAAGAAAGCGATGAATTGGACTAACTCGTGCGCTATCTGAAGTAGGGTAGATAATTCCAGCATCTAACCATTTTAAAATTTCTTTCTTTATAACTTTTATAACAAGATTCAATCTCCTCTTAGAATCAGCCCTGGGTTTATAGTTCTCTTCCATATGTAATCTATGCATATGAATTGAAGGACTGATTCCTTTAACATCAGCAATTGTTCATTTAAAGGCTTTCTTAAAATTTTTTAGAATTTTCATCAACCTTTCTTCTTCTTCCATTGTTAATTTTAAGGAAATTATAACTTGTAAAGTTGAGGAATCTCCTAAAAATGAATATTTTAAATGACCAGGAAGTAGATTCAACTCAAGTTCTGGAGGTTTTTCAATAGATGGATAAAATGATTTATCTTTGTCAATCGTGTCCAAAATTTTAAAACTTTCTCAAACATAGTTTGAATCTTCCTTAAAAAGAACTTCACATTGATTTAATTCCTCTTCTTGCTCGTGTTCCAAATCTTGTACTTCAGATATTTTTTATAAGTCATTTGAAATGACATTCACTTAGATATCTTATAACATCCATTCTAAAACATTCATCATCTTTACCTTTTACAGTGTATTTCATTGATCTTGAAATGTTAAAAGTAACAGTTTGATCATTGATGCACATTGTTAATTCCTCTTTCTGCACATCTATCATTGCTCTTCCTGTGGCTAGGAAAGGTCTCCCAAAATGATAGGTTCACTTTATCTTCCTCCATATCTAGCACAATGAAATAAACTGGAAAGTTAAACTGATCCACTTTCAATAGGACATCTTCTATAACTCCTATGGTTAGGAAAGGTCTCCCCAAAATGATAGTTATCTCTTTATCTTCCTCCATATCTAGCATAGCAAAAGGAAAGATAAATTGATCCACTTTCACTATGACATCTTTTATAACTCCTTTAGGGCATGCTAACAAACGATATGCTATTTGCAGAGTTACAGTAGTAGGAGTATTTCTCCTAATCCCAATCTCTTAACTATTGATAATGGCATAAGGTTAATGCTTACACCTATATCACATAAAGCTTTCTCATAAAATTTGTCTCCTATTGCACATGAAATTGTAAAGCTATCAAGATCTTTAAGCTTTTCCGGAAGCTTCATCTGAATTATCGCACTGCACTCCTCTCTAAGTGCAATAGTCTCATTATCTTCAAACTTCCTTTTTTGTTTGGAATATCCTTCATAAACTTTACATAGCTTGGCATTTGTTCTAAGGCTTCAGCAAATGAAATATTAATTGTAANGGACATGAAAGAGAGTTTTAATGAAGACCAATCCGACGAAGAGACAATGATGATAAAACATAAGAAACTACAGTTTGAGATTTCCTTGGAGGATGTGGAGAAAAGTGAATACGAGTCAGTATATGATCCAATTAACCACTACATGCATACCATAAACCTTACTCTGATTCACCCTCAAAAGGTTGAGAGTCTAGAGGTCAAGGAAGTTCGTGGTGTTGGCTTTAAGCTGATCAAGTTTTACCATTCTTCTTATGCTACTAGTTCCAAAAATCATGTAAAATTGGAAAAGGATGACTCTAATTAATTAATGGAATTACCATTTGATTACTGTTCTCCTTGTGTTTAAAAGTTAATTCAATAAGGATATGTGCCAAAACAGATACCGAAGGATAAACTACAACTTTTTAAAAATTTATGGAATGCTAAAAGTCAAACTCCCAACTCAGAAGAGGGTCTCAGATTTGGTTAAATAGGACTAGTTGATGACTCAGAATTTCTTATGGTTGTTACGAACGAGTCAGAAGAGGATTGCCTCGATGTAGAAGATGACTCTGAAAATCAGTCAATAGACGATGTTTTGCCAGAATTTGAAGAATATATCAAGTCAACTTTCAATGAATTGAGGGAAGTCAACCTCGAGACTGAGGAGCAGCCCTAACCCACCTTCATAAGTTTGCTACTCAGCCAAGAAGAATATACTGAGTTAATCAAGTTATTGTCATAATTTAAAGATAATTTTGCCTGGAGCTATGATAAAATGTCAGGATTATCTGCAGAAGTTGCAATTCACAAGCTTGGGGTGGATAAGAACATGAGCCCAGTGAAACAAGCTCCAAGAAGAATGTACCTCAAAATAGAACAACAAGTCATTACCTAGGTGAAGAAATTAATAGACTTCAACTTTCTGCTGGAAGAACAAGACCCGACATGGCTAGCCAACATTGTGCCAGTTAAAAAGAAAAATGGGCAAATTTGTGCGTGCATTGACTTCAAGGATTTAAACAAAGCGTGTCCAAAGGATGAGCTCCCACTGTCGATACCATAGTTAATGGTGGACATCACGTCGATGCTTGAGATTTTTTGCTTTATGAATGGATCATCAGAGTATAATCAGATCAAGATGACTCCAGAAGATGCAGCGCTTACAACATTCAAAACACCAATTGGGATCTTCTGCTACATAGTGATGTCATTTAGGTTGAAGAATGCCGAAGCAACTTATCAGCGAGTTATGATGAAGATCTTTGATGACCTCATCTACAATCAGATGGAGTGCTACATGGACGACTTGGTCATTAAAAGCAAACAACGAATAAACCACTTGTATTATTTGAGGATTGTATTTGAACGATTATGACAATATAATCTCAAGATGATTCCCTTTAAGTGCGCCTTCAGCTTTACCTCCAAGAAATTTCTAGGATTAGTTGTTCGTCATCAAGGAATCTCGAGATCGACCCAAATAAGATTAAAACTATCTTAGAAATGCCTCCTCCTAGAGCCTTGAAATATTTGTGTTCCTTTCAAGATAAATTGGCATACCTTAGACACTTTAGTGTCAGCCCTTCTTGGCATAGTTACGTTCCTTAAAACAATCTCTCAGGTAGGTGTCAGCCCTTCTTGGCATTAATTAAAAAGGATGCAAAATTCATTTGGGAAGAGAAATGTAAGGTGGCTTCAAGGAAATTAAGCAGTATTTAACGACACCCCCTATTTTGGCAGCCCATATCCCAGGAAAGCCTTTGATACTTTATACCGCGACCTTAGACGACTCTCTTGGAGCCCTACTAGCTGAGCTCAATGACGAGGGTAAGGAAAACCCATTCTACTACTTGTGTCGACATCTGATACCGACAAAGATAAAGTATCCTCCTATTTAGAAGCATTTTCTAGCTTTAATTTTCTCCACCCAAAAGCTTAGACATTACGTGCTTTCTCATAAGATCACCCTTATTTCGAAAGTTAATCCGTTGCAATATTTAATAACCCGACCAACACTCTCTGGACACTTGGCAATGTGGTCAATGATTTTATTGCAGATTGATATAACTTTCGTACCCCTTTGAGCTATTAAAGGGACAAATTCTACCAGATTTTCTCACAACACACAGACTTCTAGCGGGGTCCCCTCTCGACAATGATCTACCGGATGAGAAAATACTACAAGTGGAATAGTCCAGTACCTGAGGTTGGGAAATGTACTTCTATGGAGCTTCATCAGCCAGAAGACACAAAGAATCGGGAGCAGTTATACCAGGCAAATCAGATATTGGTTTGATCTTTATTACACCAGATTAGGGCATGTTAAGATTCACATGCCACCTGATAAAGCCGTATACAAATAATGAAGAAGAATACAAAGCCTTAATCACAAATAAAATTTTTATAAAACTTTTACTTATAAATATAATAATAGTTTGAAAATCATTTTAATAAAAGAAATTTAAGTATTAAAAATAAAAGTCTAAATTATCTTAATTTTTCAAAAATACAATTTTTCTTACTAAAGATAGTCACTTAAATTAATCATTTTCTATACTAAAAATTTTTAACTTAAAGTTTTTCTTCATTACTTAAAATTTTAACTAAATCTTTTTACTCTTTTCTAAAATCAAATTTTACTTCCCTAATATAACTTCATATGCATAATCAATTTTTCTTTTAAAATTAAATTCACTTGTAGTACATTTGAGAATAAATAAATTCTAGTTTTGAAAATATTTTTCATCCCCCCAAACTTAATTTTTTAACGGATTAAACAGTTTAGCATTAGATATATATAAGTATGAATAAAAATTTAAAAATAACATGCTAACAGGAATTTAATGATACAAGTATAAAACTAAAAATAGGAGTAAAATTAATTTTTAATCAAATTTTCTATATTTTCATTTTAATTTAACATGTAGAGATTCAAATGGACTTCTAAACAGTGTGTATAAACATAAAAGCAAACATACACACTATTGACATCACAATCTTAACATAAAGACAAACTTGCAAACATGAAAAAAGAAAAATAAAGGGTAGCAGTTTTTTAATTTCAAGTTTAAGATCTAAGCTAGCAAGATTTTCTACTTTATAACATATATGAAATTAAGTTAAGTTCTAAACTAACTAAATCACAGTACTAAACATAAAACAACAGTTATTACCCTAAAATTTAAAAATAAAATATTAACTACCACAAACGTCATAATAATAATAAAGCATAGAAGTCCAAAACACAACATGGTCCAAAACAACACATATGCAAATGTACCATGCTTCGACCACATAGTTCATATCATATTACAATCATAAAATGAATCTCTCAGCTCTACTCTTCATCCTAAGAATCACTGTTATACCATTTTTCTGTAGGCTTATAATCAGGATATCGAGGATATGGAGGAAATTGCACTCTTGGTTCACCTCAAATCAAACTCTCCAAAGATGAGTGGAATTTCTCTTCATAATCACTTTTCGTTCTATTATAACCATTAGTATGATATGCAAAATGCTCTAAATTTTGTACCTTATCTGCGGTAAAATTGATATTATCCATCATCTTCTGCAATAACTCATCCTGAGTCTTAATAGAATCACCTCTAGATGTATAAGCACATGAAGTAGATGGTTTAGATAAAGAAGTAGCAAAGGTAGATGCAGTAGACGTTTCCATTCCATTGCTCTTGGAAAATCCTCCTCTCCAGCCAAAATCGAATGCTCAGAATAAGTCTTCACAGTCACCTTCGTGATGGGCTTTAGAGGTAACAAAACTTCCTCCCAACTATCATACTTTACTCCAGCTTGCTCACATAAAGAAAATATCAAGGAAGCAAATCCCATAACTGCAGTAGTAGCTGAAGCAGCTGAACTGATGATAGTGTGATAGATCAAAGCCCCTATGTTGACAAGCTTTCCCTTCTGAATACAATAATTCAATGTTGCTCTCTCTCTGATCACTTCACTGAGATGATTTGTAGGAAGCAGATGAGTAGATATAAAATAGTGCCAAGCCTTTGATGGTGCACACAACTTTGACGTTAGAAAGTTTACTCTCCTCTCATTTGTAATCTTCCAAATTCCTCTTCCAACAGTCAAATAAGATATGATCTCGTCCAATTCCACTTTCGTAGGATTATAATTTGCATAAAAACACAAAGTCTCTGGTGGTAAATGTTAAAACAAGTTGATTACCTTTGGCGTAAAAGGTACCAACTTCCCTCGAACCATAACTCGATCGTCCTCAGCCTCTGGGAGATTTGCATAAAACTCCCTTACAACACAAATTACAGCAACGACAGAGAAACAACAAAACTATTCCCATTGTTGGTGGACTATCAGGTCTTCCACTTCTCCATCTAGACTCTTAAAACATCACTCCTGAATCAATTGTCATGACTGTAAAGCATCACTATATCAATCCTAAGCTTTTGAACTGACAAATTTGCTCGAATCAAATGGGCTCTTTCCTTTACTCCTTTTCACTCTTGGTGTCATTCTACAAATTTGATAAATTCTAAAAATAACTTTAAAAATCAAGTTTAAATTACTAAACTAAACTTCCAAAAGCACTAACTAAACTTCTCATAAAATTTCCATAAATTTTTCTTCACTTTTCACCATGAACAGTAAATTTTTGAAATCTTCCAAATGTGCTTAAAATATATGGTGAAAATCCAAAATTTTGCTTAGAAGTAAAGCTCTTACCTCAAGGAACTTGGATTTAGCAAATCTCACTTGTTTCCACCAAGATATCTCTAAATTTCACTTGCCCAAGCCCTTAAAATTGCAAACTTGAGTTGGGGAAGACGATAGGAGGCGTTAGAAATGGTATTTTCGGACTAAAAATTCACTTTTAACCTGTCGCAAACCGGTTTTCGTGAATCAGTGCGCTTAGGCGCCTGCCTCTCGGGTTGGCTCGTGCGTAAGCACGAGATGTGGCGCTTTGGCGCTAGTGCACAATTTTTGAAATTTTTTATTCTAAGTAAAATGCACTATTAACCTAAGTAAACCACCCCTAAATGGTCTCAAAGCACTTAAATGACAATTTTTAATTCCTATAACTCCCTTCTCTCTCAAAATTCTCCATAATAATTAATTTAATTTGAGGTTAACACAAATTTTAACAAAAACAAACTTATATTAATTCACAAACAAGTACAAACACATTTAACATTTAGTTCTCTCTCCCAAATAGTCTTAGATAGGAAAATTTTCCTAAGTACAAAACACTTAACACACATTTACAATTAAACACATAAGTGACACAAACATTAAACACAAGACATAAACGTAAGTACAAAACACTTAACACACATTTACAATTAAACACATAAGTGACACAAACACTAAACTGAAACACTTAACACACATTTACAATTAAACACATAAGTGACACAAACACTAAATACAAGACATAAACACTAACNTATTAGAAAATTTTCCTAGGTATGAAACAATTAACACACATTTAGAATTAAACACAAAAGTGACACAAACACTAAATACAAGACATAAACACTAACACAATTAAGAACATGACTCCAAACACTCAATTCCTAACACTTAACTTAATGCCACTCTTCATTAGAAGGAACAAACTCTTGTCTCTCAGTAGTCTCTCCAGGAATATAGAGTTGATAAAACGGACTGTGGTGACGAGCTCTAATACTATCATCTTTGATCCANCAACACATAAGTGACACAAACACTAAACACATAACATAAATACTAACGCAATTAAAAACATGACTCCAAACACACAATTCCTAAACTTAACTTAATGCCACTCTTCATTAAAAGAAAAGAATTCTTGTCTCTCAGTAGTCTCTCCAGGAATATAGAGTTGATAAAACGGACGGTGGTGATGAGCTCTAATACTATCATCTTCGATCCACTTTTGTTTAAGAAACATTTACTTATCTGCTTCCTCTACATGGCTGGTATGGCCGAATTGCATCTTAAGTTGTCACCCAATATGTTCTAGATGATCATGCAATTCAAGCACCTTAGTCTCTAATACATATATAATATTCTCCATCTGGTTGATCTNATCTTCTCTAATGTCCCTTCAATACTAACGGCTAAGAAACTGTTATACATCTCCTGTGCACTTTGAGTAATGAGCTTCTTCCTTACGACTTCTTCCTTCTTCTTCAAATCCATCTCCCATGAAGACATTTTCTCTAAATCTCTCTCTTTCTTAGACTTTTAGTGCTAAAAATAATCCGGGGTGAAATACCTTCACAAACCCCTTCTAATTATAGACCTAATTCCGCCTCATAACTTCTAAGCACGACTAAAAATTGCCAAGACACGTTTATTCCAACTAAATTGCAGTTACACTTTCTAGAAATTGAAATTTGCACATGTGATTAAATTGTCGTGCTTAAGCGCCAGTGTACATTTTTGCACCAGTCAACTTAACGTTCAAATTCTCATTCTAACATGTCTAGGCACTAAATAAAGTCTAAAAATCATTACTAGCACATAATAAACTCAAAATACTATCCCAAATTTCTTAATTAGACTCCCAACAACAATCAAAGCAAAAACACACTGATAACTATGGGTTGCCTCCCACAAAACGCTTATTTTTACGTCGTCACCCCGACGTAACCAGTGCTCATTCTGATTGACCCAACATCATTCCATCATTATACTTATGCTGATCCCCTATATAATAAGGCTTCAGTCTATGTCCATTCACTTTAAACTTTTTCTTAGAATTAGGATCTTTAATATCCACAACTCCATAAGGATAAAATTTTATCACAACAAATGGGCCCATCCACCTGGACATAATTTTGCCTGGAAATAATCTTAACCTTTCATTATATAGCAAAACTTGTTGTCCTGGCTGAAAATTTTTAATAAGAATCTTTCAATCATGCCACATTTTCATCTTTTCTTTATAAATCCTAACACTCTCATAAGATTCATTCCTTATCTCTTCAATCTCATTTAATTGTAACAATCTTTTCTCACCATTATCTTTTAAATTATAATTGAACTCTTTTATAGCCCAATATGCTTTATGCTCAAGATCAACTGGTAAGTGACAAGCTTTCCCAAATATTAGCCTATATGGGGACATTCCAATAAGAGTTATGTATGCAGTCCTATAATCCCATAAAGAATAGTCAATTTTGACTGACCAATCCATTTTTGTTGGATTTATAGATTTTTCCATAATTCTTTTAATTTTTTGATTGGATAATTGAGCCAAAACACTTGTCTGAGAATGATAAGCAGTAGCAATCCTATGCTTTATATGATATTTCTCTAATAACTTCTCCATAATTGTATTTCTGAAATGACTTCCCCCATCAGTAATGATAAGTCTCGGCATCCCAAATCTATAAAATATGTTCATTTTCAAAAATTTTGCAACACTTTGAGCATCACATCGAGGTAAAGCAACAGCTTCTATCCATTTAGATACATAGTCCACTGCTAACATAATATATAAATTTTTGAAAGATGATATAAATGGTCCCATGAAATCTAATCGCCAAACATCAAATATTTCAACTTCTAACATATAATTGAGGGGCATCTCATTTCTTCTAGAAATATTGACTACTCTTTGACATCTATCACAAGTTTTGATATAAGCATTAACATCTCTAAAAAAATGTAGGCCAATAAAATCCAGATTGTAGAATTTTGTATGTTGTTTTATCAACACCAAAATGTCCCCAAAAATTATGAATTATGACATTTTTGGATAATTTCATAAGTTTCTTCTAATGTTACACATCTTCAAATAATTTATAATTTCATAAGTTTCTTCTAATGGTACACATCTTTGAATAATTAAATCCTTTCCTTATTTATTAATTTCATAAGTTTCTTCTAATAGTAAACATCTTCGAATGATCTGATTCTTTCCTTGTTTATGTAAATATGGTTGATTCTTTCCTTGTTTATGTAAATATGGTTCATCCAAAAAATAAGTCTCAACTTCAGAAATAAATGTCCTCATTTGTTGGTATGTCATTCCATAAGGTTTAAGATCACTAACAATATATTTCACAATGTCGGCATACCACGGAACACGCCACTCATTTATTGTGAACAATTTTTTAACTGGAAAATGTTCATTAATTCTTTTTCAAAACAGAGTGGTTTTTCTAATTCAAACCTGGACAGATGATCAGCAATTTGATTTTCAATTCTCTTCCATTCTACTATTTCAAAATCAAATTCTTGTAAAATAAGAATCCATCTTATAAGTCTTGATTTAGTATCCTTCTTTTTTCATTGAGTCTTAATAGCAGAATGATCTGTATGCACTATACAATGAGTTCCAATCAAATATGATCTAAATTTATTAAAGACATATACTATTGCTAATAACTTTTTTTCAGTTATTGTATAATTAATTTTAGTTTCATTAAAATTTTTACTAGCATAGTAAATAACTTTAAAAATTTTATCATATCTTTGTCCTAAAATAACTCCAATAGCACAATCACTTGCATCACACATAAGTTCAAAAGGTTTTTCCCAATTTAGTGAAACTGTAATTGGTGCAGTGAATAATTTTTCTTTTAATAATTTAAAAGCTTTTAGGCATTCCTCATCAAAATTGAAAGTTGCATCTTTCTCCAGTAAAAGGCATAAAGGCTTAGCAATATTAGAAAAGTCCTCAATATATCGTCTGTAGAATCCATCATGTCCTAAAAAACTCCTAATTTCCCTTACATTTGTTATATTAGGTAAATTAATGATCACTTGAATTTAGCAGGATCTACTTCCATACCATTTTCTGATATTTGATCACCCAATACAATTCCTCCTACTACCATAAATTAGCATTTTTCCCAGTTAAGGACTAAATTTTTTTCTTCACAATGCTTAAGAACTTTAGATAAATGTTCTAAACATGAGTCAAATGAAGTTTCAAACACTGAAAATTCATCCATAAAGACTTCAATTCCCTTTTCAATTAAATCACAAAAATTGTCAACATACATCTTTTAAATGTAGCAGGGGCATTACATAAACCAAAGGGCTTTCTTCTAAAAGCAAAAGTATTATAAAGACTGATAAATGTTGTTTTCTCTTAATCCTCAGGAGATATTTGAATTTGGTGAAAACCGATATATCCATCCAAAAAACAAAAATATTTATGCCCAGCTAGTCTATCCAGCATTTGATCTAGAAAGGGTAATGGAAAATGATCTTTGTAACTTTTCTAGTAGGTATTAAAGCATTATGCTCATTCACAGTTATAGTTACTTCTTCTTTCTTAGGAACACAATGAATTGGACTAACCCATGCACTATTTAAAATAGGGTAGATAATTCCAACATCTAACCACTTTAAAATTTCTTTCTTAACAACCTCTTTCATAGTAGGAATTAATCTTCTTTGTGGATCAGCACTGGGTGCAGTTTTCTTCCATATTAATTCTATATATAAATTGAAGGACTGATTCTTGTAATGTCAGCAATTGTTCATCCGAAGGCTTTATTAAAATTTTTCAGAATTTTCATCAGCTTTTCTTCTTCTTCCTTTTTTAACTTCAAGGAAATTATAACAGGTAAATTAGTGGAATCTTCTAAAAAGGTATATTTTAAATGTTCAGGAAGTAATTTTAACTCAAGTTTTGGAGGTTTTTCAATAGATGGATAAAATGATTTATCTTTTTCTATCGTGTCCAAAATTTCAAACTTTCTTGAACATAACTTGAATCTTCCTTAAAAAGGTTTACAAATTGATCTAATTCTTCTTCTTGCTCGTGTTTCAAATCTTTTTCTTCAGATTTTTCTTCATAAGTAATCTTGAAATGAAATTCACTCAGATATCTTATAATAAACATTCTATAACATTCATCATCTTTACCTTTTGCAGGGCATTTCATTGTAAAATGTTAAAAGTAATAGTTTTATCATTGACACACATTATTAATTCCCCATTCTACACATCTATCATTGCTCTTCCTGTCGCTAGGAAAGGTCTCCCAAAAATGATAGGTATCTCTTTATCTTCCTTCATATCTAGCACAATAGAAAGGTCTCCCCAAAATGATAGGTATCTCTTTATCTTCCTCCATATCTAGCACAATGAAATCAATAAGAAAGATAAATTGATCCACTTTCACTAGGACATCTTTTATAACTCATTTAAGATATGTTATTGAATGATCTGCTAACTGCAAAGCTACAGTAGTAGGGGTTATTTCTCCTAATCCCAATCTTTTAAATATTGATAATGGCATAAGGTTAATGCTTGCACCTAAATCACATAAGGCTTTCCCATAAAATATGTCTTCTATTGCACATAAAATTGTAAAGGTACCAGGATCTTTAAGCATTTCAGGAAGTTTCTTCTAAATTATAGCATTGCACTCCTCATTAAGTGCAACAGTCTTATTATCTTCAAACTTTCTTTTTCTGTTAAGAATATCCTTCATAAACTTTACATAGCTTGGCATTTGTTCTAAGGCTTCAGCAAATGGAATTGATTGTAAGCTTCTTAAATATTTCTAGAATTTTTGAAAATTGCTTATCCAACTTTTGTTGTCAAAGTCTCTAAAGAAATTGAGGTGGTAGTTTTTCTAAATCAATTTTCAGCAGAGAAATAGGTCTTTAAGAATCTTTCGGAGCGTGCTCTTTTGGTTCTTCTATTTCTTCTATCTTTACTTGAATCTCTTTTTGAACCCTTCCTTCCAACTCTCTTCCGCTTCTAAGTTGTACAACTTTATCTTGCTATTTATTCTGGTCTTTTAGATTTAATTCAGCATTTCTAGGAAGTGTTCCTTAGGATCTATTACTTAATGAACTTGCAATTTGCCCAAGTTGATTATCAATATTTCTAATTGTAGCTCATTGACTTTGTAACTGATTACTCATTTGTAACACCACTTCTTCTATAGACAACTTCTTCTCCTTAAAGTGTGTATTACTGTTGAAACCTGGAGGATAAGTAGATCTATAATTATTATTCCCTTGATTGTTCAGTTTTTCAATGGGTTTACTTGGTTGTTCCCCCATTGTTGATTATTATCACCCGAATTATTATTCCAGTTAAAGTGTGGATGGTTCTTCCAACCTGAGTTATTTTTCTTATTATTTATGACATTCAAAGTTTTTAATGATGCTTGAGAATCTACCGTTTGGCCTAATAAATTCTCTTCAATCATGGAAATTTGTTGAGGAAAATTCATTTCAAATTGGTCTAACTTCCTTGAAACTGTAGAAACTTGAATTGCTAACATAGTAAATGCATCAGTTTCATGCATGTTGGCTACTTTCTTAGGATTCACCTTCTCAGAAGGCCACTAAAAATTATTGGTAGCCATTTCTTCAATTAAAGCATACGCATCATGAAATGGCTTTGACATCAATGAACCACCAGCAGCGACATCGATAATAGATCTAAGAGAACCAATTAATCCNGCCAACTTTTGCTGATGAAGTCTCTGAGGAAATGGTGGTGGTGGTTTTTCCAAATCAATTGTTAGCAGAGAAATTGGTCTTTCATAATCTTTTAGAGTGTCGTCTTTTGATTCTTCAATTTCTTCTCTCTCTACTTGAATTTCTATTTGAACCCTACCTTCCAACTCTCTTCCGCTTCTAAGTTGAATGATTTTTATGTGCTCTTTATTCTGGCCTGTTGGATTTGATTTACTATTACAAGGAAGTGTTCCTTGGGATCTATTACTTAATGAATCTGCAATTTGCCCAAGTTGATTCTCAATATTTCTAAATTAGCTCCTTGACTTTGTAATTCATTTTCCATTTGTACACGACTACTTCTATAGATAACTTCTTCTCCTTAAATTTTGTATTACTGGTGAAACCTGGAGGATAAGTATATCTATAATTTTTATTCCCTTAATTGTTCCAGTTTCCTAATAGGTTTCCTTGGTTGTTCCCCCATTGTTGATTATTACCACCTGTATTATTATTCCAGTTAAAGTCAAGATGGTTCTTCCAACCTGGGTTATAAAAATTTTATCATGGGTTATTTTGTTTGTTATTTATGGTATTCAAAGTTTCTAATGATGCTTGAGAATCTACCATTTGGCCTAAATAATTCTCTTTAATCATGGAAATTGGTTGAGAAAAATTTATTCTGGATTGGTTTAACTTTCTTGAAATTGTAGCAACTTAATTTGCTAACATAGTAAATGCATCAGTTTCATGATTATTGGCTACTTTCTTAGGATTCACCCTCTCAGACGGCCAAAAAAATTATTGTTAGTCATTTCTTCAATTAAAGCATAAGCATCATGAAATGGTTTTGACATCAATGAACCACCAGCAACGACATCGATAATTGATCTAAGAGATCCAAATAATCCATTATAAAAAGTTTGAATTATTAGCCAATCTGGTATAACATGGTGTGGACACTTTTTTAAGAGTTCTTTAAATCGTTCCCATGCTTCATAAATAGATTCCCCTTCAAACTGATTAAAAGATGTAATATCATTTCTAAGCTTCATAGTTTTAAATGGTGGAAAATATTTAGCAAGGAATTTTTGTGCTAAATCACCCCAAGTTCTGATAGATCCAGGTGCTAATGAATTCAACCACATCTTAGATTTATCGCTCAGTGGAAAGGAAATAACCTAAGTCTTACGTAACAATCAAAGACACCATCGTATTTAAATGTAGCGTATAATTCTAAAAAATTAGCAAGATGAAAATTTGGATCTTCAGTTGGTGATCCCCAAACTTGATTATTTGATACCATATGGATAATAGCAGGTTTAAGCTTAAATGAATTAGCTACTACAATAGATTTTTAAATACTACAACGAATTTCATCCATAGTAAGGTTGACATAATCTCTTAAGGTCTAAACTCTTGATGAATTTCAACATTATGATCATTTTGGTCTGCCATTTTTGTAATTTTTTATATTTTTCAAAATTTTTAATTTTTTTTTGGTTTTTCTGATTTTTTTAATAGTTCTCTCTAATTCAAAATCGTAGGGCACAAGTCTTTCAGAACCTGGACTACGCATACACTAACATATAATAAAATAAAAATAAACATACTCAAAATAAGATAAAATAACATTTAAAGTTTAAATAATATTTTCTAAAATTAGAAATTTACTTTTAAAATCAATTTCTCCCTGACAACGGTGCCAAAAACTTGATCCTGACTTACTGCTTATATGCAACAGTATAACAATAATTTTGATTATATTTTCACTTATATTTCCTTATTTTGTAACAAAATCAAAAACTTGATCCTAAAGAAAAATAAGAATTTAACTTTTAATTTATATATACTGGGATACTACACAAGTATACGTATCGTTATTAAGTAATATAGGACTTTTTTATTAAGACCTGAATATCGAATCCATAGGAAGATTATGCAATATGCACTTTTAGGAACTTTCTATTTAAAAAAAACAATTATTTAAACTAAAGATGATTCTTGCAGTAATGAAAATTTAAATATTTTTTTATATTTTCAATATTTTGATAGAACAATAAGAATTTAGAAAGATAACCAGAGTATTTGCAGAAGAAAAGCACTAAAGATAAAAAATATCTTTCTTCTTGTCATGAATCAGTTATAAGAGCAACAATATTGTGTTGTGCCAAATAAGAGCAATAATATTTTTCCCCTTACTAGAGATGCTATAAAGAATATTAGCTAATTTAAAGTTTGAATAGTTCTGAAGAACGGCTAGGCAGAGAAGATACTAGCTCTCACTCTAAAGTTCCCTCAATTCCCTCTACCTCTAGGCTAACATGCTCGTATCAAAACCTAAAAAAATAAACCAAGTTGAGGGGTCTTTAACCTATGACTTTAATGTCTTCAACTCTACAGCCTTCAATGAATATTTCTCTATTTATTTGCACTCAATCATATGAACTACACTCTCATTCATACAACCTCATGTGATTTTTTTCAATTGTTGATTGAGATAATACCCGCTCGGTTCTTACATGTTCTCACAATAAATTTTAACCCCTGGATTGGCCAAATCAACAAGTAAATGAAGTGCATGGATTTAAATCATCACAACTTCTTCCAACATTAAAGATTAATATTATCCACGACTTCCATCCAACACTTAATTACTTATCATTTTAAGAAGAAAGATAAAGAAAACTACTCAGATCTATGGAGAAAATAAAATCACACTTTAGTTTAAAAGAAGAAATTATTGTCAAACCAACAACAAGTCTTGATTAAAGTCTCATCCAAAACTTAATTACTTATCATTTTAAGAAGAAAGATAAAGAAAACTACTCAAAATCTAAAACTTAATTACTTATCATTTTAAGAAGAAAGATAAAGAAAACTACTCAAAATCCATGCCATCCATCACTTTAATTACTTATCATTTTAAGGAGAAAGATAAAGAAAACTACTCAGAATCCATGGAGAAACTTAATTACCTATCATTTTAAGAAGAAAGATAAAGAAAACTACTCAGAATCCATGGAGAAAAACAACACTTTAATTTAAAAGAAGAAATCATTGTCAAACTAACAACAAGTCTCGATTAAAGAAACCACACTTTCGTTTAAAAGTAGAAATCATTGTCAAACCAACAACAAGTCTCAATTAAAACCCACACTTTAGTTTAAAAGTAGAAATCATTGTCAAACCAACAACAAGTCTCAATTTAAACTAAAAGTAGTCTAAAACAAATGGACACTTTAGTTTAAAAGTAGAAATTTTTGTTAAACCAACAACAAGTCTCAATTAAAACCAAACATAGTCTAAAGCAAAAGATAAAAATTTATCTCAAGTCCTCCACCAAACTCTTGAAGTTCCTTTGAATCTCTTCTCTTTTACAACACTCCAAAATAAAACTAAAATAAAAAGGATAAAATAAATATGTGGTGCCCGAAAATCTCTCTGAACTAACTCCCCAATTGAAGAACTTTCAAAACTTTCTCTTTCAAGCACACTTTCAAAGTCTCAATCTTCATTCTTTTATAAATCTCCGAAAGGTGACTTGGTATCTCTTCAAAATATATCTTGATCTGATGTATTTCTCCAGGAGATGCCTCCTTTCAAAATAATTTTCATCCATGGTGGTTGTAACCACCAATTAAGCCAATGGGTACCTCAAAAACCTCTTCAAAATTTGCAAAAACTAAATTTAATCATCCAATAACTGCTAGTGGCGCTTAAGCCCGAGGCCTCTAGTGCTTAGGCGTGGACTTCTCTGTTTAACCAATGCTTAAGCGCTGGATCTGGCGCTTAGGCGCCAAAATACAATTGCACAATTTTCTTTTATTTGCTCCAAATTTGATCCTTTTTCACTCCTTTAAGCATTTTTCACCTTATTACCTGTACCTGAAAGAAATACACACAAATACCTTCCATTAAAGCACAATATCTCAAACATAGGTATAAAAATGCATCTAAAAATATTATATATTTTAGGTGTATCAGGAGACAATTTCTTACAATAGTGAGAGTTGTGATAGATGTGCAAAAATGAGAAATTAATACTAAGAGTTAATGATCAAGAAGTAATATTTAATATTACAAAAGCTATGAAATATCCAGCAATAGAAAAAGATAATGAATGTTTTAGGATGAAAGTAACTGATTATCTGAGTAATGAGTAATTTAAGAATGAGTTTGAAGACAAATTAAAGCAAGGATAATTTTTTGAAAATAAGGACTAAATAAAAGAAGAAGATTTGGATTATATTCATAGCAAATTTGAAACTTTAGACTTGTTGGAAAATGATTATAAAAATCTTATTCCTTCAAGTATTAAACCACGTAACCTTGAACTGAAAATATTACCTGCCCATTTAAAATATGTGTTTTTTGGGGTGTCATATACATTGCATGTTATTGTATCTTCTGAATTAATAGAAACTCAAGAACAAAAATTAATAGAGATGTTAAAAAAATATAAAAAGGCTTTTAGATGGACTTTAGCGGATATTAAAGGAATTAGTGCTTCTATTTATATACACAAAATTCTTTTAGATGAAAAATATGAACCTAAAGCTGATCTTAAAAAAAGATTAAATGCAATAATGAAAGAAGTTGTTAGAAAGAAGTTTTCAAATAGCTAGATGGTGGAATTTTATATCCTATTTCAGACAATGTTTGGGTAAGTCCAGTTCACAGTGTTCCAAAGAAAGGAGGAGTGACCGTTTAAGAAAATTAGAAAGATGAATTAATACTAATAAGACAAGTTACTAGTTGGTGAATTTGCATTGACTTGAGAAAATTAAACGTGGCCACCAGAAAATATCACTTTCCTTTACCTTTTCTAGACCAAATGTTGGATAGATTGGCTGGAAACAGATATTATTTCTTTTTAGATGGATATACCGGTTATCCCCAAATTTTAATTTCTCTAGTGGATCAAGAAAATACTTTATTTACAAGCCCACATGGAACATTTACTTTTCATAGAATGCCTTTTGGACTATGTAATGCATTTGCAACATTTTAAAGATATATGATGTCAATCTTTAGTAATTTTATTGAACATGGAATGGAAGTGTTTATGGATGATTTTTTGATATTTGGAACTTCGTTTAAATTGGGAGAAATGTCTATTTATGTTGCAGGAGGAATTGTACTTGGGCATAAAATTTCTGAAAATGGCATAGAAGTAGATCCTGCAAAAATTTAAACTATTGAAAAGTTACCACCTCCGACTAATGTTAATGGGGTAAGAAGCTTTTTAGGACATGCTCGTTTCTACAGAAGTTACATAAAAAAGTTTTCTAAAATAACTAAGCCATTTGCCAACTTTTAGAAAAAGGCACAAAATTTGATTTTAATGAGGAATGCATAAAAGCATTTGATTTATTGAAAGAAAAATAATTACTACACCTATAATAGTTCCACCTGATTGGGAGAAACCATTCAAAATAATGTGTGATGCTAGTGATATGCTATTGGGGTTGTTTTAGGAAAAAGGCACAACAAAGTTTTTAAAGAAATATATTATGCTAGTAAATGTCTAAATGATGCTCAAATTAACTACATTGCTACCGAAAGAGAGTTACTCGCTATTATTTATGCCTTTGATAAATTTAGACCTTACTTAATTGGAACTAAATGTATAGTGCATACCGATCATTCTGCTATTAAATACTTTATGCAAAAGAAGGACGCTAAACCAAGATTAATTAGATGGATACTTATATTGCAAGAGTTTGATTTTACCGTAGTTGATAGAAAGGAAAATGATAATCAAATAGTTGATCATTTGTTTAGACTAGAAAGAGAAATATTACCTAATTTTGCAAATGAAATTTTAGAGAATTTCTCAGATGAACAATTATATAGTATTGATGAAATGAATATACCATGATATGTCGATATAGTAAATTATATTGTAAATGATATTTTACCACCTCATATCAAAAATCCACAATTATATAAATTTTTATATGATTCAAAATTCTTTTTTTTGGATGACCCATATCTATATAAACAATATAAAGATCTAATTATTAGAAGGTGTGTGCCTTGTGAAGAAACTCAACAGATAATTGAAAGATGTCATGATTCTAAATTTAGAGGAGATTTTGGAATGAATACAATTGCATATAAGATTTTGCAAGATGAATTTTATTGGCCTACTCTTTTAGAAATGTTAATGAATATATTAAAACATGTGATTGATGTCAACAAGTAGGAAATATTTCTAGAACAAATGAAATGCCACTAAATTACACATTAGAAGTTGAAATTTTTTATGTGTGGGGATTAGATTTTATGGGACCATTTATGCCTTCATTTGAGAATTTATATATATTACTTATTGTTGATTATATGTCCAAATGGATTGAAGTTATTGTTGTACCTAAATGGGATGCTCGGAGTGTTTCTAAATTTTTAATTAAAAATATTTTTACAAGATATGGTATGTCGAGAGTAATTATTACAGACGGAGGATCTCATTTTAGGAATAAGAGAATCAAAAAATTGATTAAGAAATATGATATTATGCATAGATTCTTTACTACTTATCATCCTCAGAATAGTGGTCTAGCAGAGATATCAAATTGTTAAATGAAACGAATTTTAGAAAAAGCTATAAATTCTTATAAATTGGATTGGTCTGCTAGATTAGATACTGCATTTTGGGCATACAAAACTGCTTATAAGACTCCTATAGGAATGCCCCCATATAGACTTAGTTTTAGAAAAAAACATGCAACTTACTAGTAGAATTGGACCAAAAAGCATTTTTGGCTATTAAGGAATTTAATTTTAATTTAAGGGATACTAGTGAGAAAAGATTATTGCAACTCAATGAACTTGAGGATATTAGAAATGAAGCATATGATAATGCAAAAATCTATAAAGAGAAAATAAAAAATATGACATGATTAAAATATTATTCAAAATAAGTTTGAACCTCGACAAGAAGTTTTATTATATAATACAAGATTGAGATTATTTCCAAGAAAACTGAAATCCATATGGTTATGATCATTTAAAGGGATTAAAGTCTATCATTATGGAACTGTTAATCTTAAAGATCCTAACCCTGGAAAGATATTTAAAGTTAATGAACATCGATTGATATATTATTATGAAGGACACATACCGCAATTTAAAAAATTTTTAATGTTAAGTCAACCCAACTAATCAAATGTTATGTGATTCACCTAAAATATATAGTGTTTTTAGAAATATTTTTATACTAGTTTTTTAGATATTACACTTTAATGGAAGGTATTTTTGTTTTTTATGTTCAAGTACATGTAAAAAAGTGAAAAATGCTTAAAGGAGTAAAAAGGATCAAATTTGGATCAAAGAGGTGAAAAATGTGCAAAACTGTTTTGGCGCCTTGTTGACCTCAATTTTGGTTAAGGTTTAGTTTTTTTCCTCTTTAGTAGCCTAGGGTCTAGCCATAGGACTTTTCCTGTTGACTATTCCTAGAAACTAGACATGAAACCCTCACCACTAGAAATTCCAAACTCTTCTCCACTCAACTTGAAGTTCCACATATTGCTCTCAACCTCTAGCACTTAGTAGGTGGGGTCACTGTGGGGGAAACTCAAGATGAGTCACCCTTAGGATTGCTGGACCTTAAGGATGACCTTAGGTATTGGTCTGGAGCTAAGTTACTCACTACACTCACTACACTTATCTACACCCACATTCACTAACAACCCTGAACTCAATTTTCTAGCCTGAATCCCTTGATCTTTTGGGATACTCATGTAGATGCCCTAAACCTACCAGCCATATGGTTATGGTTTGGCTAAGACCACTATGTAGAGGACCCAAAATGGGATTTCCATTGATCCATGGCTTGTTGGTGATGGTTGGTACCTCAACTCTAACAAAATACCCATCTTTGCCTTTTTCCCTTAAAACACCCCCAAATTACCAAAATACCCCCTCTTGGACCCAAAATTCCAAAAATTCCAAAAATTACCAAAAAATTCCAATAAATCCCAAATATTTCCAATTTTATTTCTCTCAACTACTACATGACCCAGTTTGGCCATTTTGACCATCTTTAACTAAAACAACCCCAAATTTGCCTTTAAGGGCCCAATTTTCCCAAAACTCAAATGTCCATCAATTTGATCTCAATTGACCCCAATTCCAATCCTAAACTCAAATTCACTTTTGACATAACCAAACAAAACCAAATAAAAGATCAATTGGTCCATAATTTGAGCCGAATTTTGATTTGGGTCAAAACCCCAATTTTAACCATGTGACACAATCTCACCAAATTGAACCCATAGCCTAGTCAATTGGCCTCAATTAATGTTGAAAAATATTTATAACATTACTATACATCAAAATCAACCATCAATTGACCTTGTTGATGTCTCAAATCCATTTGATTTTGGCCTAAATCCAAAATACCCAAATTTAGCCCCAAATTCGCTAAATCCCCAAATTTCACCCAATTAATTGACTTAACCTCCAAATTGGCATCCAATTCATATTGGAAACTCTTCATGAGATCCCTATTGACCATTTACAATAATCAATTTGGACTTAGCCTAAGGTTAACGCAAGCTAGACCCAAGCCTAGCCCAAAATAACCAAAATGATTAAGGTTCAAAAATCCTTCAAAGTGACCCTCCATCCTTCACCAAAGTTGTTCCTTATGATCATCTACACCAAATTCAACAACTAATTAGGCCAATTGACATGACTAGCCTAACCCAAACCCAAGTTTTGGTCATTTGCTCCCACTTGGACCCATGCACTAAATGTGACCTAACCACCCTAAAGTCACCAAGTTAACTCCACCACAACCATTAGTTGGACTTAGTGACCAGTCCAAACAGCATGAAATCAAATAAATCAAACCATGGACCAAAGGTCCCCCAAATTAAGGGATCTTATTTCCAAAAATGCACATGCTTAAGATANTTGCATCAATTCAAAAGGGTAGACCTTACCCGGAGGAGTTCGATGTCGTCCCTTTCCCCTAGGGTTTTTTGAGCCCGAACTTCAAGATATTCGATGGGACTAGAAATCCCATACCACATAGCACATTTTTGTGCCAATTATGGCAACACGAGGAATAACAAAGCTCTACTCAGTCAAGAGTTCGGCAGCAGCTTGTCAGGGATTGCTTTTGACTGGTACACTGACTTGCCCAACGGGTCAGCTAAAACATTTTCTGTGTTGGAACAGTTATTTGTGAAAAGATTTGCTTGGGCGCAACATGAAGTGTCTATTGGAGAGCTCATGATGGAGAAGCAGAAGCCTAGTGAAACCTTGGCAGACTATATTTTGAGGTGGAGAAAGTTTAGCATGAAATGTGAACCTCAGCTACAAGAACATCTAGTAAATGAGATTCTACTCAAAAGCATTCATGGGCAAGTAGCTTTCATGCTTAAGGGACTCACCATCAAATCCTTTGAGAAGCTACTCAGTAAAGATAGTAGTCTTTAAGAAAAAATGAAGCACATGGAGCCCCATGGAAATACTAAGGTAACCAGAGTGTTCAAAAAAAAATCAGGGTCAGTCGCAACAGTCAAAAAAGAAAAGCAGTCGATAAAGATATATGCAGAAGATCATCGTCAGTATTCTTCACAGTACTCTCTAAAACAGAGCAGTCAATCCAACTAACGGTCGTCTCAGGAGGGATCACCTCGAACAGCGGGTAAAAGAGTATCCATGTTAGAGCGACAGAAAGTTGTTTATTCCTTCAAAGATGAAGCTATNATTTTCTTGGAGAGGCCTCTCCAAACTTCACACAGAGCTTCTCTAAGATCCCCTCAGTGCATTCCAACCATTTTCCCTCACCCATTCCCATAGTTGGAGCTCAATTTTGAGCTTGAAACCTTGCCGGAAACAAAGACAGAACCCAATACACCTCCACAGTCCATCAAACATAAATTAACTTCACCCACACCTTCACAACAGTGAAAGAAACTAAAGCCCCATCAAATCCCTCATCCATAGAGCCTCTACCATAGCTCTAGACCAACACCTGAAATCAAGCTTGGTCAAATTCATACCTAGACCTTACACCAAGACCAGGGACTCAATCCCTGACCTCCTTAGACCCCAACGAACGTGTCAAGCACCTCAAATTAAAGCCTGCCTTCTCAAAGCAGAGGTATAAAACTTCTCCTCCTCCCGAACTTATTTTGATTCTCCATTTACTTAGGCTCGATTTCATGGTACCTTAACCCTATGGATGTGTTCGTCTCACTTAGACGAGTCCATAGGATAAAACCCGAAGTGATTTGGTTGAGTCTAGATTGAGATCTTAAGGTTTTAGTGCGGAAGGGCATGGGCTCATTCTATCGAGGACGATGACGGGGAGCCATTCGATCAAGCGTGTATCAAATAGACAGGGGAGATCAAGCCGGACAGCACTTCGGGACATAAACAACGGGCTGAGTCAGCAGCTACCTAGACGGCGGCGCCCAACTAGAGCGTGCCACGCATGCCTTCGGAGCTGCCTAGGATCTAGTCAGCACGCGCTGTTTAAATAGATAATCAGGGCTTTTTCCTATTTATTTAAATACCCTAAACTTAGAAAATCCATAACTTTGTGTAGAAAAATCACAAAAATAAAATAAAAATACTCTCTTGCTGATTTTTCTTATTTATTTAAATACCCCTAACTTAGAAAATTCATAACTTTGTGTAAAAAAATCACAAAAATAAAATAAAAATACACACTTTCTCAGTGAACAAAAGAAAATAATGTGGAATAAATTTCAAGTACATTTGATGCATATTTTATTTATAATTAATTAAACAATGTTTGGAATCATTTGATTCTCCATGCATAATGGCATATCACCTTGGCTTGGAATTTTGACATGTTGTAGCCTCTATCAGGGGAAGTATTCTCTGATTTTTCTAAAGTTAGAGGAGGTTCCTATACAGAGATCCATATTTTTCAAGTTATTTCACATTATTTCTTTAAAATAATCATGGAAATTAGCATATTGATTATAAAATCCTAACAAAATTTTGGAAGGTCCACCATGACTAGAGAAACCTTTGGAAATAATTTCATGGGACAAGTCATTTAAAATATCCTTAAATTTTACAAACACTAAATCACTAAGATAATTAATTTTAAAAAATTTAATAATTTAAATGACTTGATTTTTGATCTCCACAGTGATTTATGATCCAGAGAACTCATCACAAAAATGTCAAAATATTTTGAGTTCATTTGACACTTTAAATTGATTTTTAAAGATAAATACCACCTTTAACACTTAAATGATTTTTAAAAATCAAAATATAACTCAAAAAATTATGATAATTAGTTTTTTTATTTCTCTCTGATCAGGAGTATTTTATAAAAATAAAATGATATTTAAAATAAAAACTTGAGTTTTAGCCAATTTTAATAATTAAAAATTCATAAAAATCACAAAAACAATAAAGCTCTTGGAAATGTTCTAACTTATTTTCTAATCACTTAGGAACAATTAGAATATTTTTTCTGATTCTCTAAATAAATACATTGAATTTCAACGCTTAAAAATAATCTTTTAATGCTAAAAACGAGTTTTCACTAAAATAATTCCAGTAAATCAAGGAAAAATCAAAAAAAGATTAAATTTGCTCCTCTGAGTACTCTGACCTTAGGGAAATTTTTAAAAATACAAAACCTAATTTTAACCACTTAAAATTTTTATTTTTATTAAATAACCCAAAAGTTGAAATAATTCTAATGAATCACACAGAATATAAAAAATTATGAAATTTGATCCAAAAGCTTCTCTATTCTAGGTCCACCTCGAGTAAAAATTTCAAGGGATTAGAATTTACCTTGGTCAAGTTAGGAATTTTCTTTGAAAAATCCTATTTTTGCATTAAAATAATTACATAAATTAAATTAAATTTTGAAAAATCACATTTTCTCCTCTGATGTCTCAATTGACCCATGAATAAGGTAGGATAAAAATTTCAAAGTCATTTGAATTGAATTTGACAACTTATGAAGTATTAGAGCCTTAGGGACAAATGTGCAATTTTGGAAATCTTGCCTTAATTAGCATTTAGGCTTAAGTCAAGGAGGGGAATGGGTAACCTCTGATCTTAATCAAATTTATTTTGATGCTTGAAACACAAGGGGCGTGAGGGGAATGGGTAACCTCTAATATTAATCAATTCACTTGATGTTTGAAACACAAAGGGGTTAATTGGTAAGAATCAATCTCACTTTCTTAATTAAGATTGATAAATTTCTAAATTATTAAAATTTGGAAGTTTATTCCAATCTCACTTTCCTAATTAAGATTAATAAATTTCTAAATTATTAAAATTTGGACGTTTGTTAAAATTAAATGATCCTGAACTTAGGGGTATGACTTTTGAAGTCAATAATTAATTAATTTAATACCCGTATCTTGATTTTCAAATAAAATCCAAATCATGAATCATGACCACTTAAATCTTAACCCTTTTCAGAACTAATTAAGACACTCACCTAGGACTTAGGGGCTTAAGTGGTGACTTAGGCTGAATATAAAAAAAAATTTGATTAAAAAAGGATTAGAGAAATAAACATAATTAAATCAAACATCCTTGAAACACCACTACGCCCAATTAGGATTAAAAATTTGGTTAAGTATTCAAATTACATTAGCTTGCCTCTTTAAGGGTCTTCACCCACATAATTTTTAAATGAAATGATAGGTGATAATTACCCTATTCTTAGGGATATTTGAGACATCAGTGTTCACTGAGCATTAAGGGTATTTACAGGATGAATTATCAAGCAACATAATAAGTTTTAAAGAACTCGGGATTTTCCTCTAGGGAGTGAGGGAGTAGCACAGACCTGCTTCTTTCTCTAGGTCTATTGGATACCTTGGAGATCTACCAAACTTAATATGTTTTGCTTGACAAAATCATCCTTAATTAAAATTTTAAGGACTCTCCAAGATATGACATAGGGGCAGGAAAACCTTACTTTTTGCCTCTCATATAAAATGCCCTCACATGCATTTTTAAGTTTCAGGTGTTGGAACAAGAAGACTCGCCATGTACGCTTTTACAGTTTATGGTACTGTCTTTCTTCCGCCTTTTCCTTACATGTTTCATGCTTTTACCTACATAAACTTGCAACCATAACCAAAACCAAAACTAAAATCAACCAAGATAAAGTTCACCACCACAACATTCATAGCATCAAACAACTCAAAATTTAATCACAAACATCACACAAAACCACAACTTCAACTAAATTAAGATATCTCTATCGGATGACTTGGAATCCCTCGGAGAAGGTAACCTACGGTTGCTGATGAGGATGACCACGGTTTAAATGAAATTATGGAATTCATTAAGTTGAGTTTAGTAAGTTCATTTGGACTAAGGATCAATAAAAAATAGTGGTGCTGAGGGGACCGTAGGATCCTAACTGGTGTCACTCTAATCAAATTTAATATGCCCTCATAAAATTTAAATAACTTCAACCATAGGGCCACCTGATTTAATATTATAATTTGACACACTAGATAACTCAAACTTGTCACGGTAAGGAGGTTGGAGCTAGCATGGTGGGTAGCAGGGCCATCTTCAATAGCAAAACTTGTCTTCCCCAGCTAAACCAATCTTCCTTCCTTAGACTTAAAACAACAAAGCCATAGGACTTCGAGGTTGCTTGCTTATGCAATGTAAATCCTCACCTTATCTTTATGCCATTGCATGGCTCTGCTATACAATATAAGCCCTAACTCGTCTTAGAATTTCGAGGTTGTCGTTTGTCACAACCTAAATCTTCACATCTTCCAGGCTATTTGTGTGATCATTTCACCGGAATGTAAGCCCTAACTAATAAAATTGGCAGGATGAAACACCTAAATATTTCTCCTCAAAATGAAGCCAAACATTAGGATAGCTTCGGAAGTCACTGAGGTTCTCCTCTGGATCCATGACATCCCCTAGCTCTTCTTCCTTTGGATTCACAAACATTAGGATAGCTTGGGAAGTCACCGGAGTTCTCCTCTGGATCCATGCCATCCCCTAGTAATTAGGATAGCCTGGAAAGTCACCGAGGTTCTCGTCTGGATCCATGACATCCCCTAGTTCTTCTTCCTTTGGATTCTACAATAAAATGTTCCAAATTTGAGCCAATCTCCTTTCACACCTCTACGTACGATTTTGTTGAAGATTCCTACCCTTTGAAATTCCTTGAAGATAATTTTTCTTGATTTTTATCTAGAGTCTTCTTAGGTGGCTTTGGTCAGTTAAGATGTAATTAACTATATGGACTTGCCCTTATAGGAAGCATGTCCGAACCCAGCTTAATATAAACCTTATTAAATCCTTTATATTAAATAGGGGAACTTGTCGGCAAATACAAAGGTTTCGCAGACCAGACAGATGTCATACTTTTCTTAGTTTATTGATTGAGACTTATCCTTAAGTCTTGTGTTTATCCTTCGGGATACATATAGGATTTGAGGTACAACGCTCTTTCATTTTAAACTATGAAAAATATGGGTCAGTTTGATTTCACACTTCAATGTCCTTCCGAAGCGGGCGACGGGATTTTGATTCCGATGGCCGACAGCTTCTTACGGGCAACTCCCCACAAACCAACCCGAAATAACGCCAACAGCTTCTGGCGACTCCGCTGGGGACTAGCTTTTCTCTTCATATAAATCAAGAAATGTTATCTTCACACATCGGCAATTTGTCCATGTCCCTCTTGGACCAAATTACCTTTCTTCCGTTGGCATACTTTACCCATTTCTATCTTGGGAAAGTATAGTTAACTCCTTGGACTTCAGGACTAGCTGTTCAACCATCTTTGAACATAGGGGTTTAAAAGGCCATTAAGGACTCTTTAAATTTTCATATGTGGTCGGACCCCTAATAAGTGTGTCGGTAGACTAATTACACTTGGGCATTTTCTGCCACTAATTGGGTCCCGCACTGGGTCCTAAAATTTTTCACATCTCCCTTCAAATTTGGTTTGTTACTTCACAATTTAAACCAAATCGTGTTGTGTTGTGTGTACTTTGAAATATTAATTAAATTTTACACCTTTTTGAACAAAGATATTAAAATTACCTCTAAATTAAGACCCGCCCGGTCTACAGATTAACCTCTACTTTCAGTGCTTGCACTAAAGATTACGAGGTTTTTGGGCATATAGTTAACCCCAAAACTTTCTATTTTAAAGCCCGCTGCGATGGCCTACCCAACGCTGACCTTTTTCGACAACCTGCCAACGGATCGCAACGCCCGTAACATCGCTCGCACCAACAAGTTCGGAATTGGATTTGAAGACCTCGAGGTTATCCTCGGGAAAGCCCCATTTGTGGCAATGAAGATCGCTGCTCCGGAAGTACAAGGGTCGTTTGCAGAGTTCAGTTTGAACTGCCTTCAGGTCTTCTCTACCTGCAAGAAGGCTAAAGATGTTGTCATCAAGCCTGCTATCCCTGCTACTGCTAAAGGAAAAGAGGTGATGGTCGTTGAAGCTTCGACTGAACGATTAACTGTTCTGCCACCCGTGTTTGAGATCGGGTCAAGCTCAAGGATTGTACCACTGACCCGAACTCAAAGGAGGAACCGCAATAGAAGAGCTCGGATGGCCATCAAAGCCCAGACTCCTGAAAACACACCCGTTGAGAAGAAGCCTCATCAAGTTGAAGAGGTATTATCGGAAATTTATCCACTCCTACGAGGGAGTAGATTCCATTCTCTCACAGATAATGATGGATATGAGAGTATCCGGAAGATTGCTGCCGCATTACCATCACTTCATGGACATGGTGAGGAGGGAAAGAAATTCAACCCCGTCACCCGAGTTAGTCCAGTCTTCAGAAGGCTTGCTATTAAAGAAGGATGTTCTGTTAGTGAATTACTTAAACAAGTGGGACATGCAATTTCCCCTCGTATGAAAATGAAATTTTGAAGGATATTAAGTCCACTAGAAAGTCTCATAAGTTGACTATAAAGTCACCTACCTGTGGTCCCGTCTGGCTCCGTTTGGGAAACCGAGTTGATAATGCCATAGTCACCACCGATCATACCACCACCAAGACAGCAGGTCGCCGGCCGATTAAGTCAAGACTGGGTCTTAGAAGTTTACCAGTCATTGCGGTGATCACAAAAAGAAAGACAAGATGATTACCTGACACCGTAGCCGGTCTATGCCGCGGGGAGCATACTTTCCCTCGACATACAGATGTTTCTACTAAGACGTTCTGTCCTGAGACATCATCGTCAAAGGAAAAGAAGGTATGGGTACCCAAGGTCGCTGCACCGATACAGTTCAGTGAGCCTACAAGACAGGAAGTAAAACCAGTGCCTGAAATAGCTGGCATGGTCGCGACAATAGCCAGCAAGATGGAGGAACAAGTTAAGGATTTCCATTAGGGTCCTCCAGATCTTAAAGCAATCAAGGAATCAATAATTGAGGAAAAAGTTGAGAAACTCAGAATCGAGATTTCTGAGTTAGCTCAAGAACACGGAGTTTCCGTCAATAGTGACAATGAGGATTTTGAGAGCATGGAGTTTCCATCAATAGTGACAACGAGGATTTTGATTACAGTGATTACTTGGTGGAAGATTTCATAGATGTCCATGTGATCGAAACCACAGCTACCACATCTGCGCGCGAAGCTCAACCTCACACTGAAGAGAACTCCGAAGATGAGCTGCGTAGGGTTATCCTTCTAAGGGATGAGCAAGTTGTTCTACTGGAGAAAAGAATAGAAGAGATNATGAGTCAGAAGAGGATTTTCTTGATATAGAGGATGACTCTGATGATAAACCAATAGAAAATGCTCCGCCAGAATTTGAGGAAGAAATTAAAGCTTCTATCGATGAATTGAAAGAGATTAACCTCGGGACTGAAGAACGACCCCGACCTACATTTATAGGATGAATTGAAAGAGATTAACCTCGGGACTGAAGAACGACCCCGACCTACATTTATAAGTTCTCTACTTGATGACAAAGAATCTGCTGAACTGGTCAAACTATTAGCAGAATTCAAAGATTGCTTTGCTTGGAGCTACGACGAAATGCCAGGACTGTCAGCAAAAGTTGCAGTCCACAAACTTTGGGTGGACAAGAATGTAACCCCAGTAAAACAAGATCCCAGGAGAATGCACCTTGAAATAGAACAAAAAGTCATTGCCGAGGTGAAGAAGTTGATAGACCAACTTTGTTAAAGAAGAGTAGTACCCCACGTGGTTAGCTAATATTGTACCGGTTAAAAAGAAAAATGGACAGATATGTGTTTGTGTCGACTTCAGAGATTTGAACAATGCATGTCCGAAAAACGAGTTTCCACTACCTACACCAGAAATGTTGGTGGATATCGCTTCGACACATGAAATTTTCTCCTTCATGGACGAATTGTTGGGGTATAACCAAATCAAGATGACTCCCAAGGATGCAGCGCTTACAGCTTTCAGAACACCGATTGGAATCTTCTGCTACAAAGTGATGTCGTTCGGCCTAAAGAACGCCGGAGCAACATATCAGCGTGCAATGATGAAGATTTTTGAAGACCTCATTCACAATCAAGTAGAATGCTACGTAAATGATCTGGTCATCAAAAGTAAACAGAAGATAGACCATTTGTACGATTTAAGGATCATGTTTGAACGGTTACGACGATGTGACCTTAAAATGAATCCCTTAAAGTGCGCCTTTGGTGTCACCTCCAGGAAATTTCTAGGATTCGTTGTCTGTCATCGGGGAATCGAGATCGACCGGGATAAGATTAAAGATATCTTGGAAATGCCTCCCCTTAAAACCTTGAAATAGCTACGTTCCTACCAGGAGAAGTTGGCATATCTGAGACTCTTTATTTCTAATCTCTCAGGTAGGTGTTAGCCTTTCTCGGCATTAATTAAAAAGACCACCAAATTTATTTGAGAAGAGAAATGCCAGCGGGCCTCTGAGGACATTAAATAATATTTAATGACACCTCCTGTTTTGGCAGCCCCTATCCCAATGAAACCGTTGATACTTTATACTGCGGCTTTAGATGACTCTCTTGGAGCCCTCTTAGCCAAAATCAATGAGGAGGGCAAAGAAAATGCACTCCACTACTTGAGTCGTCGTGTAATAATGACAAAGATAAGGTATCCACCTATTGAGAAGCATTGTCTAACATTAATTTTTGCCGCCCAAAAGCTTAGACATTACATGCTCTCTCATAAGATTACCCTGATTTTGAAAGTTAATCCATTACAATACTTGATGACCCCACCAACACTCTCCGGACATTTAGCGAGATGGTCAATGATCTTATTGCAATTTGATATAATTTTTATTCCCCTCCGTGCTATCAAGGGACAGATTTTAGCAAACTTTCTCACTGTACACTCACTGTTCTATGGGTCCTCTCTCAACGACGAGTTACCAGACGAGCAAATACTACAAATGGAATTTTCTAGTGCGCAACGTTGGGAAATGTACTTTGATGATGCTTCATCAGCCAGGAAAGACAAAGGATCAGCACGGTTATACGAGGCAAGGCAAGGATCGGTTTGATCTTTATTACGTTAGATAAGGGTATGTTGAGGTTTCATACCACCTGACAGAGCCGTGCACTAATAATGAAGTAGAATATGAAGCTTTGATCAACGGATTGGAGTTGGCGATTTCAATGGATATAACAAACATTGTCATTTATGGTGACTCTCAACGGCATTGGCAATTTCAATGGATATAACGAACATTGCCATTTATGGTGACTCTCAACTTGTCATCCAACAATTTCGATGGATATAACGAACATTGCCATTTATGGTGACTCTCAACTTGTCATCCAGCAACGCCGTAAAATTCTGAAACTAAGACTAGCAGAATACCATCAGTACGCGATGAAGCTCCTAGAGCAGATTCCTGAAGTGACTTTCTACCGGATTCCTCGGGGAGATAATGCCCATGCCGACGCTCTGGCAAAACTCGCTAAGAAAATGGCGTGTCCCCCGGAGGATTCCATCGAAGTCACGGTGCAAGGAAGATGAGTCTTGTCTCAAAATGACTTCGAAACTCTACACAAACTTGGAACAAAAGAAACAATAAATACAGTTGCAGACATCCACAAAGATTGGCGCAAGCCATTAATAGAATATTTGCATACTGGGAAGCTGCCGGAGGACAAGTCTGAGGCACACCACATCACAAGAAGGGCCATGTCTTACACCCTGGTGAGAAATGTTCTCTACAGAAGATCGTTCGACCAAATGTGGCTATGATGTTTGAGAAGAGCCGAGGCACAGAATATTGTCAAAGAAGTACATGTCGGATTGTGTGGAGCTCACCAGTCGAGACTAAAAATGAAAATAAAGATTAAAAGACTTGGATATTATTGACCAGCAATGATGTCTGATTGCTTGGATACAACCAGAAGAGTCACCAGTGCCAAGTGCATGGGGTGGTCTTACACCAGCTTCCGAATGTGCTACACCCAACTGTTGTCTCGTGACCATTCGAGTGTTGGGGCACAACCATAATAGGTTCGATAGACCCCCCATCTTCTAAAAGACATAAGTTTATACTTGTCGCTACAGACTACTTCTTCAAATTGGCAGAGGCAGTACCGTTACGTGAGGTTACGACACAGCACGTCCTTCAATTTTTCAAAGGCTAAATCATCTACCATTCCGGAGTACTACAAAGAATAATCTCTGACAATATGACAACTTTTAAAAGTACGAAGATCAATAATTTTGTCAGAAGCCATGAGATAAATTGGAGATACTCTATAATTTATTATCCCAGAGCAAATGGTCTGGCTGAAGCTTTCAATAAGACATTGGTATAGATTTTGAAGAAAACACTGGATGAAAATAAAAGTGATTGACATAAAAAACAATTAGAAGCCTTGCGGGCCTGCCGGACGACTTTCATGGCTCCCACTCAGTGTACACCTTATATGCTTGTGTACGAGACTGAGGTCGTGCTACCGCTAGAAATCCAGACACCATCTCTCAGAGTCGCCATTGCCAAACAACTCACAACGGAAGAACGTGCAAAACTCAGACTTGAAGAGCTGAAGAGTCTCAAGGGAAAATGATTGGAAGCACAACAACATTTGGAGCTATAACAGGAAAAGATGGTACAAGCCCATGACAAATTGGTCCGCCCAAGGACATTCAAAATTGGTGACCTCGTACTTGTGCTCAAAAGACCTATTTTTTCTCGCCGCAAAATAGGTGGGAAATTCCAGCCAACTTGGGAGGGAACATTTGTCGTTGAGAAGGTCTATACAGGAGGAGCCTACAAGTTAGTGGACTCCAGGGGTGAAAGATCCATGTTACCGATAAATGGATGATACCTAAAAACCTATTACGCAGCCTGATGTTGCCTGCCTCCGCTTGCCTTTGCTTGCTTTGAAACTTTGAAAATTTGATTGTTTTAGGGTTATCTATGTGGCCATATGTCTATGACACGGTCAAAATTTTGTAATTAACCTCAATATAATGAAAATTTTGAGAAGATTTTTGAACTCTACACGTTCTCTTTTCTACTTTTAAATTTAAATATTCCATTAAATTAAACAAAACTCACACATTAAATGAGTAATCCTTTTCATCAAAACAAACTAAAATTTACTTTAATGGATACTCTGTTTTGTTCTTGTTCATGCCAAACTTCAGCCCACTGACGTTTCTTTCTGTCGTTTGCAGAAAAATGTCAGGACAGAGGCTGATTATTGCTTACCAGGACGGCTAGAACCTCACATTGAATGAAGAGATGGCACCGCAAGAAGGTGTCATTGATTTCAACATGGATTTCAACCAGATTGATATGGACTACGAGGGTCCTCTAATGGATTTAGTCAGCAATGAAGAAAAGGTGGGACTGCCTTCACTGTTGAGGGTGACCACTCAAGACGATGTGTCACGTAAAGGTAAAAACGTGATGACGGAACAAGATCCGAGGGAGGGGCCCAGCTGGCTGCCCTCCATGATAGCCACTCCATAAATGAGCCTAATAGCCGCCAATAGTGAACAACTACCAAATACTCCGCTCTGCAGGATGCAACGCAGAAATGCAAGTTGAAAGAAAGAAAGAGCCTTTCTGCGATAAGAACGCAAGCGCTAGAGAGACGTGAGCAGTTTTCTTACCCCCATTCCTGAGGGGCATATTTACGATCCAGATCTGAGAGAAACTTCTACCAGCTTGCCCACTATAGATGAAGAGTTAGGATTTGTGACAGGATCAGATGTGCCCCCAGTCCTAAATATCTTGTGCAGAGCTTGCCCAACATGCAACATTGAGGTACCAGCCAGGACCTCAGTCACGGGCGCATTTGTAGAATGCCCGGACTGCAACGTTCTACATCTACAGCGTTTTAGTACCTTAGAAGAATACACTTCAAGCACCAATGAGTCTCAGACTCCAGATTTCGTGGCAAATGAATCGTATGTCCCACTGGGGACAGATCAGCGCGCACCATGGAGCCCAGGATCATACATCCCACTTGAGGCTGAATCTCGTATTCCGGATCGGCCAGCACCAGTTTGGATTCCTGCCGAGGCCCGGAGGAAGGAACGCCCCGGGCAGCTGCCAACTCCTGGTATGGTAGAATACTAAAAAATAAGAAAAGTAAACAAAAGAGAATTTGAGTTCTATGAAGAGGTTCAGGGAAAGTTTATCAACATATTGGAGGGCTCGTAGCTATATACCAGGGTTTTCTCTGAAACTGATGAAAGAAGCATTTTGGACAACATCTTCAATTTAAGAGATAGAGGTCAAGCGGGCCTTCTCATGGAGAGAAAATATTTCGATCCGAAGAAATGGATGCGGGGAAAGAGAATAATCACCTTCCAATGCGGCTGTTGCTACAATTTTACGAACGACAGACAGGGAAATCCGCCTGGGATCCTCAGATACGACCAAGTGGATCTGTTAAGAAAATGGATGATCAAGAGAATGGTTAAGTGGAATATTCTACCCGCTACTGTCATTCCCAACAGTTGTATCATCAACATTTATGAAGAAGGTGACTGCATTCGCCCACACATTGGCCATCATGACTTTGTGAGGCCTTTCTGCACGGTCTCCTTCATGAGTAAGAGCAATATTCTATTTGGGAAAGAAATCCATATAGTCGGCCCTGACAAATTCAGAGGGGCTGTCGAGATTCCTCTTCCAGTTGGTTCAGTACTTATTCTCAAGGGCAACGGTGCAGATGTTGTCAAGTACTACATTCCAGGAGTACGACACCGTAGGGTGTTTGTAACCTTCGACAGAATGGATGACAGTAAAATACCTTATGGATTCCAACAGGACCCAGAATTGAAGGAGTTGTTTCCTTACGAGCTATGAGAAGGTTGTATCTCTAAGTACATGCGAAGGGAACTCTTATCCTGGAGCATGACTTAGAAGGTCTGCTTGATCAGGAGCTCAATATACCGAGCATAGAGGGTTCACTTGCTTTCTTTTAACATCATGACATGTATCTGATGTAATCAGTCTATGATGTACTCATATCATAAGATGATTCTCAATGTATTTCAACATGTATTACATGATGTATCTTTTTTAGGCATTAACCAATGTTTGATCTATAGCATCTTTATTGAAACAGATTAATGGAAATTTCTCTCAAGTTGTGCCTTTTTGTCAACTACCTTTTATGCAATGGATGAAAGCCATGAACCATGCGATGGTTTAGAGTTCCAATGAACAAAGAACGAAACAACAAATCTTTAACAATAAATAAAACACAAATAAAAGATAATCATAAATGAATAAATAAAAAAACAAATTTCTTTGAAAAATCAACCAATTAAAATTAAAACTTTAAAAATGCATTTTTGAAAAATCAATTGTGTTAAAAAATTTTGACCCTCTTCTTCGAATTGATACCTACATTTCAATTCTCACATCTTCAAAATGATACATACATTTCAATTCTCACATCTTTGAATTGATACTTACATTTCAATTCTCTCATCTTTGAATTGATACTTACATTTTGATTCTCACATCTTTGAATTGATACTTACATTTCAATTCTCACATCTTTGAATTGATACTTACGATTCTCACATCTTTCAATTGATACTTACATTTCAATTCTCACATCTTTGAATTGATACCTACACTACATTTCAATTCTCACCATCTTCGAATTGATACCTACATTTCAATTCTCACATCTTCGAATTGATACCTACATTTCAATTCTCACATCTTCGAATTGATACTTACATTTCGATTCAATTTTCACATCTTCGAATTGATTCTTACATTTCGATTCTCACATCTTTAAAATGATACTTACATTTCGATTCTCACATCCTTGAATTGATTCTTACATTTCGATTCTCACATCTTTGAATGGATACTTACATTTTGATTCTCACGTCTTTGAATTGATACTTACATTTCAATTCTCACATCTTTGAAGTGATACTTACATTTCAATTCTCACATCTTTGAATTGATACTTACATTTCAATTCTTACATCTTTGAATTGATACTTACATTTCGATTCCCTCATCTTTGGATTGATACTTACATTTCAATTCTCACTTCGGAATCAGTCCTACATTTGTGATTCTTTACATTCGAAGTTGGTCCTTACATTTCGACGCTTTCTTTTGAGAATTGACCTACATTTCAATTCTCACTTGCGAATCAGTCCTACATTTCTGATTCCTTACATTTGAGATAGGTCCTTACATTCCGACACTTTCTTTTGAAAATTGACCTACATTTTAATTCTCATTCCCGAATCAGTCCTACATTTCTAATTCTTTACATTCGAGGTTGGTCCTTACATTTCGACACTTTCTTTTGATAATTGACCTACATTTCAATTCTCACTTCCGAATCAGTCCTACATTTCTGAATCATTACATTCGAGGCCGGTCCTTACATTTCAACACTTTCTTTTGAGAATTGACCTACATTGCAATTCTCATTTCCGAAACAATCCTACATTTTGATTCTCGCTTCCGAATCAGTCCCACATTTCTGATTCATTACATTCGAGGTCGGTCCTTACGTACCGACTCTCTCTCTCTCTCTCTTTTTGAATTGATATCAAAATTTCAATTCCCACCTCGGGGTCAACACTTACATTCTGACTCACATCCTTTGGAAATTTTTGAAATTTCATAACTCAAAGTCCACTCTGCAATCCCCAGCGAGAGTCTCTGCTCCTTGATTTCAACAGGACGATCACCTGCTAATTCCCCGGTAGAAACAAATCACACACACAACTCTACCGCGTCTGTTGACTTAGGAGTTTATATTATTTTTTCTGATCTAGTCGGTCAACGCCAATACGCGCGGTGTGCTTACCCAACGCACCCCACCTATTGAGAGTCCATTTGTTGACCTCAATTTTGGTTGAGGTTTATTTTTTTTCCTCTTTAGTAGCCTAGGGTCTAGCCATAGAACTTTTCCTGTTGATTTTTCCTAGAATACTAGACATGGAACCCTCACCACTAGAAATTGCAGACCGTTCTCCACTCAACTTGAAGTTCCACATATTGCTCTCAACCTCTAGTACTTAGTAGGTGGGGTCACTGTGGGGGAAACTCAAGATGAGTCGCCTTTAGGATTGTTGGACCTTAAGGATGACCTTAGGTGTTGTTCTGGAGCTAAGGCACTCACTACACTCACTACACTTATCTACACCAACATTCAGTCACAACTCTAAACTCAATTTTCTAATCTAGATCCCTTGATCTTTTAGGATACTCATGTAGATGGTCCCCTAAACCTACCAGCCATATGGTTATGGATTGGCTAAGACCACTATGTAGAGGACCCAAAATAGGATTTCCATTGGCCCATGGCTTGTTGGTGATGGTTGGTACCTCAACTCTACCAAAATACCGATCTTGGCCTTTTACCCCTAAAACACTCCCAAATTACCAAAATACCCCTCTTGGACCCAAAATTCCAAAAATTCCCAGAAAATCCCAATAAATCCCAAATATTCCCAATTTTATTTCTCTCAACAACTACAAGAAGCAATTTGGCCAATTTGACCATCTTTAACTAAAACACCCCCAAATTTGCCTTTAAGGGCCCAATTTCCCCAAATCCAACTCAAGTGTCCATCAATTTGATCTCAATTGACCCAAATTCCACTCAAATTCACTTATGATATGACCAAAAAAAACCAAGTCCAAGCTCAATTGATCCATGATTTGAGCCCAATTTTGAATTGGGTCAAAACCCCAATTTTGACCATATGACCTAATTTCACAAAATTGAATCCATAGCCTAGTCAATTGGCCTCAATTAATGTAGGAAAATCTTTATAACATTACTATACATCAAAATAAACCATCAATTGGCCTTGTTGAAGTCTCAAATCTATTTGATTTTGGTCTAAATCCAAAATTCCCAAATTTAGCCCCAAATTGGCTAAGTCCCCAAATTTCACCCAATTATTTCCTTAACCTCCAAATTGGCATCCAATTCATATTGAAAACTCTTCATGAGGTCCTTATTGACCATTTACAACAATCAATTTGGACTTATCCCAAGGCTAACCCAAGCTAGACCCAAGCCCAACATGACCAAATTGATTAAAGTTCAAAATTCCCTCAAATTGACCCTTCAATTGAACTGCCCAACATGACCAAATTGATTAAAGTTCAAAATTCCCTCAAATGACCTTTCAATTTAACTCAACCATGACCAAATTGATTAAAGTTCAAAATTCCTTCAAATTGACCTTTCAATTGAACTCAAACATTTAAAATAATCAATTTGGACTTAGCCCAAGGCTAACCCAAGCTAGACCTAAGCCTAGCCCATTGACCATTAAAAATAATCAATTTGGACTTAGCCCAAGGCTAACCCAAGCTAGACCCAAGCCTAGCTCAACATGAAAACTCTTCATGAGGTCCCTATTGACAATTTACAATAATCAATTTGGACTTAGCCCAAGGCTAACCCAAGCTAGACCCAAGCCTAGCTCAACATGACAAAATGATTAAGGTTCAAAAATCCTTCAAGTTGACCCTCCAATTGGACTCAAAACCACTTCCATCCTTCACCAAAGTTGTTCCTTATGATCATCTACACCCCCCAATTGAACTCAAAACCATTTCCATCCTTCACCAAAGTTGTTCCTTGTGATCATCTACACCAGTCCCTTAAATTGAGCTCAAAACCACTTCCATCCTTCACCAAAGTTGTTCCTTATGATCATATACACCAACAAACAACTATTTGGGCCATTGACATGGCTAACCTAGCCCAAAACCCAATTTTTGGTCATTTGCTAATAAATTGAGACTTCCATCCTTCACCAAAGTTATTCCTTATGATCATCTACACCAAATGCAAAATCAAATTGAGCAATTGACATGGCTATCCTAGCCCAAACCCAAGTTTTGGTCATTTGCTCCCACTTGGACCCATGCACTAAATGTGACCTAACCACCCTAAAGTCACCAAATTAACTTCACCACAGCCATTAGTTGGACTTGGTGACCAGTCCAAACACCATGAAATCACCTAAATGAAGCCATGGACCAAAGGTCCCCCAAATTAAGGGATCTTATTTCCAAAAATGCACATAATTAAGATATCTTTTCCAAATCAAAGCACATTTGCAATTAAATTGTTGTGATGGATTCCTCTGGGTTCCCTGAGCTCCTAGCCACCTCCCCCTAGCCAACTGGCCAGCCTAGTGGCCGGAAAAGCCCAAAACCGAGAATCACCCCCATGGCATCTCACCCAAATCACCAGCCTAGTGGTCGGAAAAGCCCAAAACCAAGAGCCACTCCCATGGCACCTCACCCAAATCAATAGCCTAGTGGCCGAAAAATCCCAAAATCGAGAGAAACTCCCATGGAACCTCACCCAAATCAAACCTAGAGACTAGCTCATCATTATCAAATTGAAGAGCTCCTCTGCCCTCCACCTAAGCACCACAATGCACCCAAACTTATGCACTGAGAGCCACCCCATGGACATTTTTATAAAAACTCACCTCCCACGGCCATGGGAGGTGTGCTAAAATTTCCTTAGAGAGGCCTCTCCAAACTTCACACAGAGCTTCCCTAAGACCCCGTCAGTGCATTCCAACCATTTTCCCTCACCCATTCCCATTGTCGGAGCTCAATTTTCAGCTTGAAACCTTGCGGGAAACCAGGAGAGAACCCAATACACCTCCACAGTCCATCAAACACAAATTAACTTCACCCACACCTTCACAACAGTGAAAGAAGCTAAAGCCACATCAAATCCCCCTTCCACAGAGCCTCTACCATAGCTCTAGACCAACAACTGAAATCGAGCTTGGTCAAATTCATACCTAGACCTTACACCAAGACTAGGGACTCAATCCCTAGCCTCCTTAAACCCCAACAAATGTGTCGAGCACCTTTGATTGAAGCCTCCCTTCTCAGAGTAAAGGTATAAAACTTCTCCTCCTCCCGAGCTTATTTTGATTCTCCATTTACTTAGGCTCGATTTCATGGTACCTTAACCGTATGGATGTGTTCGTCTCACTTAGAAGAGTCCATAGGATCAAACCCGAAGTGATTTGGTTGAGTCTATGGTTGAGATCTTAAGGTTTTAGTTTGGACAGGCACGGGATCATTCTATCGGGGACGATGACGGGAGTCGTTCGATCAAGCGTGTATCAAATGGACGGGGGAGATCGAGCCAGACAGCCCTTCAAGACATAAACAGCGGGCTGAGTCAGCAGCTACGTGGACGGCAACACCCAACCAGAGCGCGCCACGCATGCCTTCGGAGCTGCCTAGGATCTAGTCAGCACGCGCTGTTTAAATAGATAATCAGGGCTTTTTCCTATTTATTTAAATACCCTAAACTTAGAAAATCCATAACTTTGTGTAGAAAAATCACAAAAATAAAATAAAAATACTCTCTTGCTGCTTTTTCCTATTTATTAAATACCCAAAATTAGAAAATTCATAACTTTGTGTAGAAAAATCACAAAAATAAAATAAAAATACCCACTTGCTTAGTGAACAAAGGAGAACAATGTGGAATAAATTTCAAGTCCATTTGATGCATATTTTATTTTTAATTAATTAAACACTATTTGGGATCATTTGATTCTCCATGCATAATGGCATATCACCTTGGCTTGAAATTTTGGCATGTTGTAGCCTCTATCAGGGGAAGTATTCTCTGATTTTTCCAAAGTCAGAGCAGGTTCCTATATAGAGACCCAAATTCAAGTTATTTCACATTACTTCTTTAAAATAAACATGGAAATTAACATATTGATTATAAAATCCTCAGAAAATTTTGGAAAGTCCACCATGACTAGAGAAACTTTTGCAAATAATTTGATGGGTCAAGTCATTTAATATATCCTTAAATTTTATAAACACTAAATCACTAAGATAATTGATTTTGGAAAATTTAAACATTTAAATGACTTAATTTTTGATCTCCACTATGATTTATGATCCAGAGAACTCATTATAAAAATTTCAAAATATTTTGAGTTCATTTGACACCTTAAGTTGATTTTTAAAGATAAATAACACTCTTAACACTTAAATGATTTTTAAAAACCAAAATATAACTCAAAAAATTATGAAACTTAGTTTTTTGAGTTCTCTGTGATCAGGAGTATTTTATAAAAATAAAATGATATTTAAAATAAAAACTTGATTTTTAGCCTATTTTAATAATTACAAATTCATAAAAATCACAAAAATAATAAAACTCATAGAAATGTTCTAAATTGTTTCCTAATCACTTAGGAACAATTAGAATAATTTTCTTGATTCTCTAAATAAAGATATTGAATTTCAAAGCTTAAAAATAATCTTTATAGGCTAAAAATGAGTTTTCACTAAAATAATTCCAGTAAATCAAGGAAAAATCAAAAAAATATAAAATTTTCTCCTCTAAGTTCTATAACCTTAGGAAGACTTTTAAAAATACAAAACCTAATTTTCACCACTTCAAATATTTTATTTTTATTAAATAACCCAGAACTTGAAATAATTCTAATAAATCATAGAGAATTCAAAAAATTATGAAATTTGATTCAAAGGTTTCCCTAGTTTAGGACTACCTCCAGTAAAAATTTCAAGAGACTAGAAATTACCTTGGTTAAGTTAGGAATTTTCTTTGAAAAATCCTATTTTTGCATTAATATAATTATATAAATTAAATTACATTTTGAAAATCATATTTTCTCCTATGATGTCTCAGTTGACCAATGAATAAGGTAGGATAAAAATTTCAAAGTCATTTGAATTGAATTTGACAAATTATGAAGTATTAGAACCATAGGGGCAAATGTGTAATTTTGGAAATCATGTCTTAATTAACATTTAGGCTTAAGTCAAATAGGGGAATGGATAACCTCCGATCTTAATCAATTTATTTGATGTTTGAAACACAAAGGAGTTAATTGGTAGAAACCAATTACACTTTCTTAATTATGATTAAAAATTTTCTAAATTATTAAAATTTGGAAGTTTGTTAAAATTAAATGAACCTGGACTTAGGGGTATGACCTTTGAAGTCAATAATTAATTAATTTAATACCCCTATCTTGATTTTCAAATAAAATCCAAATCATGAATCAAGACCACTTAAAGATTAACCCTTTTCAGAACTAATTAAGACACTCACCTAGGTCTTAAGGGCTTAAGTGGTGACATAGGCTGAATATAAAAAAAAAAATTTATTAAACAAGGATTAGAGAAATAAACATAGTTAAATCAAACATCCTTGAAACACCACTAAGCCCAATTAGGATTAAAAATTTGGCTAAGTGTTCAAATTACATTAGCTTGCCTCTTTAAGGGTCTTCACCCACATGATTTTTAAATCAAATGATACGTGATAATTACCCTATTCTTAGGGATAATTGAGACATCAGTGTTCACTGAGCATTAAGGGTATTTACAGGATGAATTATCAAGCAATATAATAAGTCTTAACGAACTCGGGATTTTCCACTAGGCAATGAGGGAGTACCACAGACCTACTTCTTTCTCTAGATCTATTGGATTCCTTGGAGATCTACTAAACTTAATATGTTTTGCTTGACAAAATCATCCTTAATTAAACTTTTAAGGACTCGCCAAGATATGACATAAGGGTAGGAAAACATTACCTTTTGCCTCTCATATAAAATGCCCTCACATGCATTTTTAAGTTTCAGGTGTTTGAACGATAACACTCGCCAGGTACGCTTTTACAGTTTATAGTACCGTCTTTCTTCGGCCTTTTCCTTACATGTTTCATGCTTTTACCTACATAAACTTGCATGTTAACCATAACCATAACCAAAACCAAAACTAAAATCAACCAAGATAAGCTCCATAACATTCAAAACATAAAACAACTCAAAATTTAATCACAAACATCACACAAAACCACAACTTCAACTAAATTAAGATGTCTCTATCGGATGATCGGGAATCCCTCGGGGGAGGTAACCTACGGTTGCTAACGAGGCTTCCCATGGTTTAAATGAAATTATGGAATTCATTAAGTTGAGTTTAGTAAGTTCATTTAGACTAAGTTAATCCAATAAAAAATAGTGGTGTCGGAACAAGGGAA
>JXCR01081096.1:231737-258822 GCA_002079205.1 Phalaenopsis hybrid cultivar
GGGGAATCATTGAAGTGAAAATTGTAAAGAATCTATTGATTTTAAAGCAAATTTCTATTTTTAGAAAGTCTTATTTAAACTTTAAAGTTATTGTATATTATGTTGTGTGTGTTTTGTTTTATTTTATTATATGTTAGTGTATGCATAGTTTAGGGTTTGAAGGACTAGTACCCTACGATTCTGAATTAGAGAGAACTGTTAAAAAAATCAAAAAAATAAAAAAAATAAAAAATCTTGAAAATTCTAAAAAAATTACATAAATGGTAAACCAAAATGATCAAAATGCTGAAATTCATCAAGAGTTTAGACCTTTAAGAGATTATGTCAACCCTACTGTAGATGAACTTCATTATAGTATTCAAAAACCTACTGTAGTGGCTAATTCATTTGAGCTTAAAACTGCTATTATCTAAATAGTATCAAATAATCAATTTGGGGGATCACTAACTAAAGATCCAAATTTACATCTTGCCAATTATCTAGAATTGTGCGCTATATTTAAATACTATGGTGTATCAGATGATGCCATAAGACTTAGGTTGTTTCCTTTCTCACTAAGGGATAAAGCTAAGATGTGGTTGAATTTATTAGCACCTGGATCTATCAGAATATGGGGTGATTTAGCACAAAAATTCCTTGCTAAATATTTTCCACATTTAAAAAATGTGAAGTTTAGAAATGATATTATATTTATTAATCAGTTTGAAGGGGAAACTATTTATGAAGCATGTGTAAGATTCAAAGAACTCTTACGAAAGTGTCCACACCATTCTACACCAAATTAGTTAATATTTTAAATGTTTTATAATAGATTAGTTCGATCTCTTAGATCAATAATCAATGTTGTTGCTGAAATCATTACATGATGCTTATGCTTTAATTAGAGAAATGACTACCAAGAATTTTTAGTGGTCTTCTGAGAGGGTGAATCCTAAGAAAGTATCCAATATTCATGAATCTGATGCATTTACTGTGTTAGCAAATTAAGTTGCTGCAATTTGATGGAAGTTAGACTAATTTGGAATGAATTTTTCTCAACCAATTTCCATGATTGAAGAGAATTCATTAGGCCAAATGATAGATTCTCAAGCATCATTAGAAACTTTGAATGCCATAAGTAATAAGCAGAATAAGCCATATTCAAATTATTATAACCCAGGTTAAAAGAACCATCCCAATTTTAACTGGAATAAGAATTCACGTGGTAATGATCAACAATGAGGGAACAACCAAGTAAACCAATTGGGGAACTGAAACAACCCAAGGAATAATAATAATAGATCTACTTATCCTTCAGGTTTTAGTAGTAATACACAACTTAAGGAGAAGAAGTTGTCAATAGAAGAAGTGGTGTTACAAATGAGAAATCAATTACAAAGTCCCGGAGCTACAATTGGAAGTATTGAGAATCAACTTGGGCAAATAACAAATTCATTAAGTAATAGATCCCAAGGAAAACTTCCTAGTAACATTGAATCAAATCAAAAAGACTAGAATAAAGAGCAAGTAAAAGTCGTTCAACTTAGAAGCAGAAGAGAGTTGGAAGGTAGGGTTCAAAAAGAAACTGAAGTAGAGAGAGAAGAAATTGAAGAATAAAAAGACGATGCTCCGAAAAATTCTGAAAGATCTATTTCTCTACTGAAAATTGATTTGGAAAAACCACCACCTCCATTTTCTCAGAGACTTTGTCAACAAAAGTTGGCTAAGAAATTTTCAACATTTTTGAAAATATTTAAGAAGCTTACAATTAATATTCCATTTGCTGAAGCCTTAGAAAAAATGTCAAGCTATATAAAGTTTTTGAAGGATATTTACAGGAAAATGATGTTTGAAGATAATGACACTGTTGTACATAGTGAGGAGTTCAGTGCTATAATTAAGAAAAAGCTTCTTGAGAAGCTTAAAGATCCTGATAGCTTTACAATTCCATGTGCAATAGGAGACAGATTAATGGGAAAGCTTTATGTAATTTAGGTGCAAGCATTAACCTTATGTCATTATCAATATTTAAAATATTGGGATNAATATTTTAACAAATTAATTGGCTAGATTAAAAGTAAATTAAGATCAAAGTGAAAAGATCATCACAATTTCTTAAACATTTTCATGGCTTCACCAATTCAAATCATCATTTCACAAATCTCAAGACAAGGAGAAGGACAGAGAAAACTACTCAGATCTCATGGGGAAAACACAAAAAAAATTCGGAATTCATATATAAAATCAAAGTCATACAAACTACAATAAGTAAATAACTTATCTTTAATTTCTCCCCAAGAACACTCCTCAAAGTTCCTCTGAATNATCTTAACAGCACACAATATTCCTTTTCAAAGTAGCAAGGAGGAGGAAATCTCTCACTTTCCCTCCACTCTTATAATCCCTCAAAGAAATTCTCACAATATTGGAACTCTAGGAAATACACTAATGGAACCTCACTAACATATAGGACCTCTAGACTCTCCAATTTTTGGCCAAAAATGTTCTTTTAATGTTGTGGATGAGCTTTCCCAAGAGTTGCTTAAGCATCCCTTCAAAATTTGGCCTTATCCAATNTGAAAAATTTCTCACAATTTTTACACACTATTGAAACCTTTCTAACCTCCAAGAACTCTTTCTAGCACTTCCTCTTTTCTAATTTTCGGCCAAAACATTCTTTCAAAGTTGTGGATGAGCTTTCCCAAGAGTTGCTTAAGCATCCCTTCAAAATTTGGCCTTATCCAATGCCTGATTGGGCATAACCGCCGAGGGCGCCGTCGGCGGACCTTCTTAATGAATTAATTCTGGAGTCTCGGNGAAGTTGTGGATGAGCTTTCCCAAGAGTTGCTTAAGCATCCCTTCAAAATTTGGCCTTATCCAATGCTTGAGTAGGCATAACCGTCNAGAGTCTCGGGAAAATCTCGCCATTGGCGGGGTCGATGGCGCCGTCAGCGCCCTAGTTTAATTCTGCACATTTTGGTCATTTCGCTCCAAATTCGCTCCTTTTTGCATATTTTTGCTCTAATGACCCTAATTCATCATTCCTGCAACAAAACATCAAAAATACCTTTCTTTAAAGTGCAATATCATAAAAAATAGTGTAAAATAGGTATGAACATCTCAACATATTTTCCTTTAGTCAGTTTGTTAACCTTAAATCAATAGGATTAGTTAACCTAAACTTTTGGTTAGTTAACCCAAATCCAACCCTAATCTTTAGGTAAAAGAAACCTGAATCATAGCTTAGCCTTAAGCTAAACCTACCCTAAACCTTAGGTTAGAATTTAACCCATAGGTTGAACATAGAAGAACCTTTTAGGTAAAANATTCTGAAATGAGGAGCATTAAAAAGGTCGCCAAAAAGTAAAAAAAGGAAAGGGGTGGGAGGTGAGGAAGATAAAGAAATGGAATTACAACATAATCCAAATCTAGCAAGCCAATTTGTAGGTTTGTTTCTTTCCCTATAATTGAAAGTCAAGTAAACATTGAGATGTGAGCTAAGCAATCTAATCTTTTGAACCTAGTGTGTATGATGTCATGGTGACTACTTGATCCTGGATTATATAGTTGTGTAAAAATTATAAAGTTAACTCCATTATGCAACAGTGCCAAAAGGTTGATGCAATATTTTATGAATTAGAAATTTAAGCAATAATATTAAGATTCTATGCAATTATACGTATCATTATCAAGTAATAAAGGACTTTCTATTTAAGCCTCAAATATCGATCCAACAGTGAAGGTTTAAATTAGAAATGATAAATTTAGTAGGAAATTCAAAGAAAATCAAAACAAAATTATTGTCACTAATTTTGAATGTTTAGATATTATCAGAACTAAAATATTTAACTACTAACAAATCTGAAATACAAAGTTTAAACAGTAACTATTAACCAATTGAACTACGTTTATGTGATGAAGATTTCTTATGTGAAAAAGCATCTTTCCCACCACAATGAGGTTTTGGTAAAATGAGATGAGATAAATGGTTTAAATATGTATTGTGAAAAATTGGAGTAGTTTTAATTATTTACCCTCATAAAGTGTTATAGAAAATCATTGGGTAATCCTAGGTTTAGTCCCTAAATCCGTAGCTAGGCTAGGAGGATACTGGCTCCCACTCAAGCGCTCCCACTTCCCTTCACCTGAAGGCTAACTCTCGCTCTAGTTTTTAAACACTAAGACTAAATTGAGTATTTTAGTTTGTAACCTTAAAGATTCTCCGATTCTACACTCAATAAAATAAATTTTTCTATTTTTTGCACTTAATTCCATGAACAAAGTTCTCATTCATGGATTTAAATGTGATCCTCACTCTATTGTAGAACTCATACTCCATTTCCCGAATCATATGTTTCACAACATATTTTAAAAATTCAATTGGCCAGATTGAAAAGTAAATTATTTTTGGAGTTGAAAAATCATCACAATTTATTTTATATTTTAATATTGACACATCCATATTATCCCTTCATTTCACCATATCTCAGAGTAGGGAGAAAGATAAAGTAAACTACTCAGACTTCATGAGAAAGATACAACAAAAAAAAATTTCATATATAAAAGAAAGTTCATACAATACTAATAAAAAAACAACTCTTATCTGAAACACTTTCTCAAAGCAAATCTCTTGTAACCACTTCACGAAATAAAGGAAGAAGAAATCTCTCACTTTTCGCCTTCTCGAACACTCATAGAGAAGAATTCACACTTAATCTCAGCACAAAAGTTTGAATTATTAAAAAAATGGACTCTAAATGGTTGTGGATTGAAATTAAAGGAACGTGTGATGCATAGAGGGTTGAATTGGGGCGATGAAATGTCAAGAAGAGTGACTTTTTTGATTAATTTTGGCCCCAAATAAAGCCTAGAATCGTTTCTTCAATAGGTGCCTCCAAAAACTTTTCAAAAAGCATCTAAATTTATCGAATCTTCTAGAAATCTGGGTTGAACCAACATTGGCACCGTCAACCCCATTCTGGCACCGTCGGTGACAGCGTTCTGCTATTTGATTCAATGCTCTCTATCAAACGGAGCTGTCGACGCTGAACAAAATTTCAACTTCTTCATTTTTGTTCTAAATTTCATCATTTTGCTTTCTTTTTTCTTCAATTACTAAAATTCAACATCCTACAAGAAAACATGAAAGTGTCTTCCATTAAAGTGCAATATGACAAAAAATGAGTATAAAATATTTGTCTAAAAATGCATATACTTTTGGTGTATCAAAATCCCCCAAACTTATAGTTGTCCTCAAGTTACTCCTCTATTATATAAAAAAATGACTTATGTTAAAGAATTCAACTTCTAGATTTCCATAATTTAGTCCACTAAATACAATAGCATAACTTCTGAAAATTTCAAAACAACTCCAATTAATACTAAAGGTATAAGAATATTTAGCAATCAAGTTCAAGAGTTCTGATTCTCTACTCTTTTCAAGAAAAGTTGCAAATTGTCATATTAAAGTCACTTGAAGTATTCATATGAAAAAGAACTTCATAAAACTTTACTATTAAATAAACTAATATTCAAATAATAGTTTAGAAAATGTAGCAAGCCTTCTTTTTTAAATTGATTCAAATGAAGCCAATTTTTAATTAGGCATCTCCTCAAGCTTCTCCCCACATCTATTCTTTTCTTTTTCTTTTCTTTTCTTTTCTTTTTATGTGAGGATTACTATATGTGGATAGCCTTTAATGATTTTGAACTTCACAATCCTCTTCTTAAAGTCAAAAACATATCACATTATTTCACTTAACAAATTTATATTAGCTTAAAGATTTCATAAAGTTTAATTCTTATCTTCTTACATGAACCTTTAAGATTTTTAATATTTCAAAAATATAATATTCTTTACATTAAAATAAAAAAACACAGTCTTTTTCTTTTATACCAAATATCTTAATCTCTAAAATTAACCTTTATTATTGTAAATTTTTACTTAACTTGACTATATATTTAGAAACATAAATATAGTTTTCTAAAGTTAACCACTAATATCAAAGGTCATTTTTTTTTGAAAATATAGCTAAGTGAGGACAAATAAAATTATATTTCTTTCTTTAAAATGGAATTTTTCTTTCCCTGCCAAACTTAAATTTTTAAAAGATTTAGCATGAAGAGCTGAAAAATAAAGGGTGAAAGAAAACATTAAATACATAAAGAAAAGGCATACCTGTTGAAGGTTCTGATTTTGAAACTTTAATTCTGAAATTCTGCATGTGCTAATTTAAGTAGCTACAAGACTTAAAACAATAATTTGCACATAATACATATAAAATCTGTTGAGAAAGTGTTAATTACAATACATTTAATAAAATACAAAAAAACTAACAAAATAATTAAACTAAATTTCAGAAATGAAAATAGTTTTACAAACTACGGTTCACAACTCAACATAACAACAAAACCGAGTCTCACAATCTAACAGACAGTCTCAGCAATAAAATAAAAACAAACAACATAATAATAAAGTACAATAAAAAATAAACTAAAAAAAATTAAATCACTAATCATCATCATCTTCTTCTTCTACATCCAAATTGTGCCACTGATATGGAGTAAAAACAGGGTGAGTAGGAAAAATAACTGAATGATCACCCTTCATGTATCTCACCAGTGCATCATCATAAGCATCATCATATTTGAACTTTTACAGTATTAAATCATCAGTGTGAGTATTTCCGGTATCCATTTTTTGCAATCTATGATCCATTCTTAAGATATCTCCCTGTTGGATCATCATCTAGTCTAAAAGCTCTCGGTTTGTAGAGTCACTAGAAGTAAGGGTCCTCAAAGTAAGTATAAGTAATATATCTAGTCTTACTTCTAGATCTCCAATCAACATGATATTCATGTCTTTATATTGGCAGGCCCAATAGGTCTTAGAGGCTCAATCCTCTCTTTAATAGGTCTAAAATCAACTCCTGCCTATTCAAAGAGTGTAAAAATTAAGTGCAGGGTGTGCCAATCCACCAATGGTCTCTCCCAAAGCAATATATCTAGTGTTCATATAGATAATAGAGCCTACATTTATCCTCATCACCTGCTAAATATAGAAGTTCAGGATGGCTTTATCCTTGGTCACCTCACTATGATGATTTGTCAGAATCATTCTTCCAAAAATAAAGTAGTGCCAGAACATAGATACTACATTAAGCACAGAAAGAGGAAATTTTACCTTAACATTATTTTTGACTTTCCAGGTCCCTCTTCCATGAATAAGAAAAGAAATAACCTCATCTAAGGCCTCATTAGTAGCAGAATGGCAACTATAAACATCTTCCAACTGATAAAACTCATTAATTTTTTTTGGAGAAAACTTCACCTTTCTCCCACGAACAATAACGAAGTCATCAGAAGCTTCAGTAAAGTTGGCATAGACGTTCATGACTACCCCAATAATCATATCAATAGTAATATAATAGAAATTTTCACAATGCCACACATTAATTAATCGCTCAACTTCTCCTCCCGGATTTTTAAAACCACAATCCGAAATTACTTTTTCATGCTCAACTAAACTATTGAATCGAGCACTAGCCCTGAAGATAACAAATTTTTGTTCATCATAATCTACTTTCCTTTTCTCCTTTGCTGATTTTAGGTGTCATTGGAGAGAAAAATTGAAAAAAATATGAATATATTCCAAAAAATTTGAAAATCACAAAGTGAAATGCTTTATACTTAAATTTACTAAGTAAGAGTTCTTCACTAAAGGATTTTCTCAAAATCTATCAAAAAATTTCAAACAGATCTTGGCAATGTGAGCTAAATCCTTGGTGAAAATTAAATTTTTTTTGTTCAAAGTGTGGTTCTTACCTAGAGAAGATAAAACCCATTGTTCCTTTGCCATAAAATTGCCTTAAATCCATACAAATGCGAGCCCTAGGTGCAAAAATTAGAGGTTGAAGGTGACTCAAAGGGTAAAAATGGTGGGTTACGGTGAAAATCATGAATTTTAAAGGGTTCAAGGTTGCTCTAGGGTCGAGGGCGCCGTCAGCGCCCATGCCAGCGCTGTCGGCGCTGAAGGCCTAAAAATTCCATTTTTCAATCTTTCCAATTTTCAATTTCCATTCAATTTTCTCTAAAGTCTTTTTAGAATTTCTAAACATAAAATTTTATCTAACAATAATTCACAAACAAAAATTATCACAAAAAATAATGAACAAACTTTGATATACGAAATTACATTTTTACAAACACATTTTTCTAATCACACTTTCACATATATTAAACAAACTAAATTATAAATTTGCGTCAAAATCAAGCCACAACACTAAACACTGATACAAAACTATACACACAATCAAAGTTTAGAATTCAAAAACAAAGTAAACTAAATCAAATCCACAAAATCACATTAAGTACATTAAGTATTTTAAACCAGTATAGAGAGTCCAAATTTTTAATTATGCTACCTCATCTTCAGTGCTTTCTCCTCCTCTGATATCTCCCATATACTATTAATGAACATACAATTTTTAGAAGTGTTGGTACGGGAGTTGATCAGTCAAATTTTCTTCGATCCATCCTTTTTTTTAACATTCACACTAATCCTGCTTCAAATATCCCAGTATGATCAAAATTTTCTTTCAACCTCCAATCTTGGTGATTAAAAAGGTACTTAAGATCACCTATTGCAATTGTAATACTATGAAGTTCTCTTTCAATTTTCTTCAATTTATTTTTTACAACAAGTGAACTTCCAACTGTTGGTGGCGTCAATGAAATTGAAGCATGTGATGAGTGATATAAGATAGTATCTAATGCTTCATTCCCATTCCTAACATAATTATCATCAATAGGAATCATGGGATCCCAAGGTAATAAAACTTTTTCCCAACACTCATATGGTACTTAAGATTGACTACAAAGTAGAAAAATTGTAGAAGGATGCTCAAGTCCATAAATTTGCCCATTCATAATAATACCAATAAAAAATTTAAAAATGATAGATTCTATATCAATGGGTTTTTCCATTTGAATGCAATAATTAAAAATAACACTTTCTTTGGTGACTCTACTAATCTTCATAGTAAGGAGTAATTTTGAAAAAAATGAAGAAATGCCACTGCTTCGATAATGGATTAAGAAATGAAGCAAAGAAACTAACATTTCCTTGATCTCGCATTTCCCAAATATCACTTTCATCTGTCAAAAAATTATAGACATCTTGCATCCAATCTCTTGTAGGGATGAACTTTGTATAATGATATATTGGAACATTTTCTATCATATACAACTCATTGATTCGTGTAAGAGTAAATGGTACAACCTTACCTCATACGAAGATAAATCCTTGGGTATATCCATGTAAATTGACATAGACTTCCTTCACTACTGGTACAACAACTACAACGATAGTGTAGCATAGAACTTCACATCGCCTTTATACAATGATTTTATCAATCAGAGAACTTGGATTAATCACTCAGTGATTGATAAAGCCTCTCTCCTTGATAAGCCTCTTCTTTGTGATAGCTTTATCGTATAATCTTTGTGCATCAAAATTGATAAACTTTCTTCTATTGAAAACTCTATACCTGGAAGTATTTCTAGAATTGGAGGCCATGGAATTTGAAAATAGGAAGGTTCTGGTTGTCCAAGGAAGTTTTTTGGACTTTAAAAACTCCTCTCGGTGGTTATTATGGAGTAAAATCCCACCAAAGTCTGCCAATATTTGCCAAAAACCTTCAAACTACTATGACACTGTCGGCGCTCTCGATGGCGATGTCGGCACTTTGGTCTTTCTGTGGGCGCCGCCGGTGACAGAGGCTAAAATTGCTTCTTTTCATTTTTTGAATCAAGTTGATTCCAAATTTTCCTCTAATACCATTATTTTTCTTAATTTATAATATATAAAATTGTGTAGCATTATTATCTACTAATATATAAACACTTATCAAAAAAATTAGGAATACATAGATATATATATATATATATATATATATATATANTAAAGATTTCAGAGAGGAAGTAAGGTACTGTGACAATGGTCAAAAAAGGTAAAAAACTGATGTATATCCAGACAGAGCAGCCTTGTCAGTATCCAGTGCAGTATGGTTGACAACACAACTCACAACTCAGTCAAACTAGTCGGCTGTCATTGACAGTGACTTTATATATGCTTAAATATAAGTATTTAATACTGCTGCTAAAAGATTTAATTCCTCAGCAACTGCACCAAAAACTTAATAACAGTTATAGATTCGATAAAGGTGTATGTATAAAATATTTAATAATGGTAAAGTCACACTTATCAACGCAAGTATACATATCACTCAAGTAATATGGGCTCTAATGGAGTCCTAAATATCAATCCCACAGGGAGTAAGTTTAGAACTACGAACTAAGATTTTAGAAAAATCAATACTTTAATCACAACAACAAAGTTCAATTTGCTTATCTATCACTAATAGGGAATTGCAATAATTATGTAATTTTAATAACCATTAAATAATGAATGATACTAATGAAGGTTTAAATGTGATATTCAATATATAAGAAAGCATCCTTCTCCTTGTCAAGAAATTATAGTGAATGGATAAAGTGAANACGTACCATTTGATTTGTTGGGTTGACTTAACATTAAAAATTCTTTAAATTATGGTATGCGCCCTTCGTAATAATGTTTCAATCGATGCCCATTAACTTTAAATATCTTTCCAGTGTTAGGATCTTTGACAACAATAGTTCCACAATGATAGACTTTAATCACTTTAAATGATCCTAACCATCTAGATTTCAGTTTCCTTGGAAATAATCTCAATCTTGTATTATTTAATTAAACTTCTTGTCCAGTTTCAGACTTCTTTTGAATAATCTTCCGATCATGCAATATTTTCATTTTCTCTTTATATATTTTTGCATTATCATATGCTTCATTTCTAATCTCCTCAAGTTTATTGAGTTGCAATAATCTTTTCTCACCAGCATCCTTTAAATTAAAATTAAATTTCTTAATAGCCCAAAATGCTTTATGCTCCAATTCTACTGGTAAGTGGCATGTTTCTCCAAAAATAAGTCTATTTGAGGACATTCATATAGGAGCATTATAAACAGTTTTGTATCCCTATAATGCAGTATCTACTCTGGCAGACCAATCTGATTTATAAGGATTTACAGCATTTTCTAAAATCCATTTAATTTAACGATTTGATATCTCTGCTAGACTGTTAGTCTGAGGATGATAAGCAGTAGAGAATCTATCCATAATATCATATTTCTTAATCATTTTTTCGATTCTCTTATTCCTCAAATGTGATCCTCCATCAGTAATATATATTCTCAGCATTTCATATCTTGTAAAAATATTTTTAATTAAAAATTTAGAAACACTCTGAGCATCACATTTAGGTACAACAATAACTTCAATCCATTTGGACATATAATCAACAACAAGTGATATATATAAATTCCCAAATGATGGCATAAATGGTCCCAAAAAATCTAATCCCCACACATAAAAAATTTTAACTTCTAATGTGTAATTTAGAGGCATTACATTTCTTCTAGAAATATTTCCTAATCGTTGACATCAATAACATGTTTTAATATATTCATTAACATCTCTAAAAAGAGTAGGCCAATAAAATCCAGCTTGTAAAATCTTATATGCAGTTCTATTCATTCCAAAATGTCCTCCAAATTCAGAATCATGGAATCGTTCAATTGTCTGTTGAGTTTCCTCATAAGGCACACATCTTCTAATAATTGGATCTTTACATTGTTTATGTATATATGGGTCATCCTAAGAAAAAAATTTGAATCATGAGGTGATAAAATTTTACTTACAATATAATTGTTCATCGGGGAAATTCTCTAAAATTTCATTTGCAAAATTAGTTAATATTTTTTTTACTATATTGTCATACCACGGTACATTCATTCCATCAATATTATATAATTGTTCATCCGGGAAATTCTCTAAAATTTCATTTACAAAATTAGTTAATATTTTTTTTCTAGTCTAGACCAATGATCGGTTATTTGACTATCATTTCCCTTTATATTAACTACAATAAAATAAAACTCTTATAATAGAAGTATCCATCTAATTAATCTTGGTTTAGCATCCTTGTTTTGCATCAAGTATTTAATAGCAGAATGATCTGTATGCACTATACATTTAGTTCCAATTAAGTAAGGACTAAGTTTATTAAAGACATAATCAATAGCGAGTAACTCTCTATCAATAGTCTTGTAGTTAATTTGTGCGTCATTTAGAGTTTTACTAGCATAATATATTACTTTAAAAACTTTGTTGTGCCTTTGTCCTAAAATAATTTCTCCTAATCTGGTGGAACTTTTATAGGTGCAGCGATTTACTTTTCTTTCAAAAATTCAAATGATTTTATGCATTTCTCGTTAAAATCAAATTTTGTGTTCTTTTCTAAAACTTGGCATAATGGCTTGATTATTTTAGAAAATTTTTTTATTTAACGCTTGTAGAAACCAACATGTCCTAAAAAGTTTCTTACCCTTTTAACATTAGTTGGATGTGGTAATTTTTTAGTTACTTGAATTTTTGTAGGATCTACTTCCATGCCATTTTTCAAAAATTTTTTGCTCAAATACAATTCCTCCTGCAACCATAAATTGACATTTTTCCCAATTTAGTACTAATCTGATTTTTTCACATACTTCCAGAACTTTTTTTAAATTATTTAAACATAATTCCAATGAAGTTCCAAATACTAAAAAATCATCCATAAAAACTTCCATTCCATGTTAAATAAAATTGCTAAAGATTGACATCATACTACTTTGAAATGTTGCAGGTGCATTTCATAGTCCAAAAGACATTCTACGAAAAGCAGATGTTCCATGTGGGCTTGTAAATGTTGTCTTTACTTGGTCCTTTGGAGCAATTGGAATTTGGTGATAACTGATATATCCATATAAAAAGCAATAATATTTGTCCTCAGCCAATCTATCCAACATTTGGTCTAGAAAAGGCAAAAGAAAGTGATCTTTTCTGGTGGCCATGTTTAATTTTCTATAGTCAATATAAATTCACCAACCAGAAACTTGTCTTATTAGTATTAATTCATTTTTCTAATATTCTTCAACAGTCACTCCTCCTTTCTTCAGAACACAGTGAATTGGACTTACCCAAGCACTATCTGAAATAGGATACATAATTCCAGCATCTAGCCATTTTAAATTTTCTTTTTTAATAACTTCTTCCATTATTCAGTTTAATCTTCTCTAAGTATTAGCTTTAGGTTCATATTGTTCATCTAATAAAATTTTGTGCATACAAATAGAAGAACTAATTCCTTTAATATCTACTAAATTCCATCCAAAAGCCTTTTTATATTTTTTAAAAAATTTTATTAATTTTTGTTCTTGAATTTAAGTTAATTTAGAAGATACAATAATACACAATGTAGATAACTCCTCTAAAAACACATATTTTCAATGGGCAGGTAATATATTCAGTTCAACTTTAGGTGATTTAATACTTGAAAGAATAAGAATTGTTTTATCATTTTCCAACAAGTCCAAAGTTTCAAATTTACCCTGAATATAATTCAAATCGTCTTCTATTATTTTGTCCCTGTTTTCTATAAATTCTCCTTGCATTGATTTGTCTTCAAACTCATTCTTAAATTGCTCTTTACTCAGATAATCCGTTACTTTCATCCTAAAACATTCACTATCTTTTTCTGTTGTTGAATATTTCATAGCTTTTGCAATATTAAATGTTACTTCTTGATCATTAACTCTCATTATTAATTCACCTTTTTGCACATCTATCACAGCTCTCCCTGTTGCAAGTAATGGTCTCCCTAAAATAATAGGAATTTCTTTATCTACCTCCATGTCCGACACTATAAAGTCTACAGGAAAAACAAATTTATCCAATTTTACTAATACAAATTCTATAACTCCTTTTAGATTAGTTATTGATTGATCAGCTAACTAAAGAGTTACAGTAGTAGGAGAAATCCCTCCCAAATTGAAACATTTAAAGATTGATAAAGGCATAAGATTTACAGTTGCTTTTAAATTACATAAAGCTTTTCCAAAAAACTTTTCACCAATAGCACAAGGTATAGTAAAACTACCAGGATCTTTTAATTTTTCAAGAAACTTTTTCTGAAAAATAGCACTACACTCTTCACTGAGTGCAACAGTCTCATGATCTATAAACTTCCTTTTTTTGTTTAGTATATCCTTCATAAATTTCACATAACTTGACATTTGTTCAAAAGCTTCAATAAAAGGAATGTTTATGGTTAAATTCTTAAGAACTTCCAAAAATTTTGTAAATTATTTATCTTTGTTTTTTTGCTTCAGCCTTTGAGGAAATGGAGGTAATGGTTTTTCTAAAGGACCTTATGTTTGTTCATTTTCATTTTGGTCACTTTCCATTGCTTCCTTCTCTTCAGCAACTTTAATTTCTTTTTGGATCCTTGTTTCAACTTCTTTTCCACTTTGTAATTGAATAACTTTAATTTACTCCTTATTTTGATCTTTTGTATTAACTTCTACCATACTCAAAAGAATCTCAGAAGGTCTGTTACTGAGTACAGTAGCAATATGTCCTAGTTGATTTTCAATTTTTTTAATAGCGGTATCTTGATTCTGTATTTGATTTCCCATGTTTAACATTACTTCTTCCATTATCAACTTCTTTTCCTTAACTTGTGGGTTAGGATTAAAGTTAAATCCAGAAGAATAATAAGGTCGATAACTAGGATTTCCTTAGTTGTTCAAATTTATGGAGAGATTCACCAAATTATTATAATTATTCTAACTAAAATTAGGGTTATTTTTCCATCCAGAATTATAAAAGTTAGAATAGGGATTGTTATTTTTATTGTTGATAGCATTTAAAGTTTCAGAAGATTATTAAGTATAAATTATTTGTCCTAGTAAATTTTCCCCTAATGCTGGGGGTATTCGAGAATAGTTTACTCCTATTTGATCAATCTTTTTCAAAATAGTAGCAATTTGACATGTTAAAATAGACATTACATCAAAATCATGAATACTAGCTACTCTCTTAGGATTTACCCTTTTAGAGGGCCATTGAAAAATGTTAGTCGTCATTTCTTCAATTAAAGAACATGCTTCATCAAAAGGTTTTGACATTAGTGATCCACCCGCAGCAACATCTATAATAGATCTAAGTTATCCTACTAATCCATTATAAAATGCTTGAATTATTAACCAATCTGGTAGAGCATGGTGTGGACATTTTCTAAAAAGATCTTTAAATCTTTGTCAAGCTTCATATATCGATTCCCCTTCAAACTAACAAAAAATTGTAATATTATTTCTAAGCTTAGTAGTTTTTTAAGGTAGAAAATATTTAGCTAAGAATTATTGTGGTAGTTCTCCACAAGTTCTAATAGATCCAGGTGTTAATGAATTTAACTAAGCCTTGGCTTTATCCCTTAATGAAAAAGGAAAAAGTCTGAGCCTAACAACATCATTAGTCACTCCATCATATTTAAAAGTAGAAAAACTTTCAAGAAAACTTGCACGATGTAAGTTTGGATCTTCAGTAGGTGTTCCTCCAAACTGATTATTTTGTACAATTTGGATAATATCACATTTAAGCTCAAATGAATTAGCAGCAACATCAGGATTTTGAATAGTCAAGTGAAGTTCATCTGCTATCGGATTAGTATAATCTTTTAAAAGTCTTTATCGATTTTTGTTTATTTGATTATATAAGTTATTTATCATTTTGTTTAAGTTTTTTATTTCTTTTTGTTGCTTTCAAATTATTTCTAATAGCACACTCTAATTCAAAATCATATGGTACTAAACATTTAGATCCAATATTTTGCATAAACAAATATAATAAGCAAAGAAAAATTTCTTAAAAATAACACTTAAATAAAAAATATATATATTTTTAGATATTTGAATTTTTAATTTTTTAAAAAAATTTATTATCTCTAAATTTTCCAATTTAGCAAATCTATTTATTTTACCGTTACCTTCCCCGGTAACGGTGTCGAAAACTTGATCCCAAATTATGTAGTTGTCTAAAAATTATATAGTTGACTCTGCTATGCAACGATGCCAAAAACTTGATGCAATATTTTATGACTTAGAAATTTAAGCAATAATATTCAGATTCTATGCAAGTATACATATTGTTATCAAGTAATAAAAGACTTTCTATTTAAGTCCCAAATATCGATCCCATAGGGAAGGTTTAAAGTGGAAATGATAAATTTACTAGAAAATTCATAGAAAGTAAAAAAAAAATTACTATTAATAATTTCAAAAGTTGAGATATCATCAAAACTAAATTATTTAACTATTAACAAAGCTGAAATACAAAGTTTAAATAGTAATTCCTAAACTATTGAACTATGTTTATGTGATAAAGATCTCTTATGTAAAAAAAAAACATCTTTCTCACTACAATGAGGTTTTGGTAAAATGAGATGAGATAAATGGTTTAAATATGTATTGTGCAAAATAGGAGCAGTTTTAATTCTCTACCCTGATACAGTGTTATAAAAAATCATTGGCTAATCCCGGGTTTAGTCCCTAAATCTGTGGCTAGTCTAGGAGGATACTGGCTCCCACTCCAGAGCTCCCACATCCCTTTACCTGAAGGCTAACTCTCACTTTAGTTTTTAAACACTAAGACCAAATTAGGGATTTTAGTCTGTTACCCTAAAGATTCTCCAATTCTACACCCAACAAAGTATATTTCCTTATTTATTTGCACTTAATTCCATGAACAAGCTCTCCTTCATGGAATCAAATGTGATCCTCACTCTTTTGTAGAACTCATACTCCATTTCCCATATCATATGTTTCATAACATATTTTAACAGTTCAATTGACCAGATCGAAAAGTAAATTAAGTTTGGAGCTGAAAAATCATCACAATTTATTTTATATTTTAATATTGGCACATCCATATTATCTCTTCATTTCATATCTCATAGTAGAGGGAAAGATAGAGGGAACTACTCAGACTTCATGAGAAAGATATGACAAAACACAAATTTTATATCTCAGAGTAGGGAGAAAGATAAGGTAAACTACTCAGACTTCATGAGAAAGATGCAACAAAACAAAATTTTCATATATAAAAGAAATTTTATGCAACACTAATAAATAAACAACACTTATCTAAAACTCATTTTCAAAGAAAATCCCTTGTAGCCACTTCTAATAAATGAAGGAAGAAGAAATCTTTTTCTTTTCTCCCTCTCCAACACTCTTAGAGAAGAATTCACACTTAATCTCGCCACAAAACTCTAAATGATAAAAACAATGGACTTTAAATGGTTGTAGAATGAAAATGGAGGAATATGTGATGCGTAGAAGGTTGAATTGGGGCTATAAAATGACAAGAATATTCACTTTTTTGATTAATTTCGGCCCCAAATAAAGCATAGAGTCTGTTCTCCAATAGGTGCCTCCAAAAACTCTTTAAAAAACATCTAACTTTGTTGAATCTTATAGAAATAGGGGCTGAACCAACATTGGCGCCATCGGCGCCAACATTTCGCTATTTAATTCAATGCTCTCTGTCAAACGGCGTTGCCAACGCTGAACAAATTTTCAACTTCTTTATGTTTTGCTTCAAATTTCATCCTTTTTGCTTCCTTTTTTCTTCAAGTCCTAAAATTTAGAAATCTACAAGAAAACATAAAAATAACTTCCATTAAAGTGCAATATCACAAAAAATGAGTATAAAATATGGGTCTAAGAATGCATATATTTTGGTGTATCGCTGCTCCTCACACTCCAGCAAACGAATCAGCACAGTTGAGTCCACTTCCACCTGTAGGTGTGTCAAATTAGCCCTAATAGTAAGATTCATAACCTAATAGAGAGCTATAATTCCAGCTTCAACTGCATCAGTAGCAATTCCATGGGCATGAAAGAATATGAGACATTGTTCTGAATGGTTCCTATAGACCCCTCCCACTCCAGCACTAAGGTCTGAGAAGCTCCCATCGGTATTCACTTTGATTGTGAAAGGCTTAGGAGGTCACCAATACACTTTACTAATCAAAGGAGATGCCACTCTCGCAGGGGGCGTGATGTACAAATTTTACGAAACTTCCTAAAATGAATCAATTTTTGGAGGAATGATACACAGTTTCTCACTACCTAAAAAACAGTACAAGGTTTTTCATCAAATTTGGCATGATTCTTGGACATCCATAAGAACCAGGCAACCAAGAATGGGATGGAATCATACTTTTTAGTTTTTCAGCTATGCCAACAAGAGTGGAAATGTACCCAGTGAAGATTGGCTTCACCTTATGTTTGATGTTAAAATAGTTCAGTATAGACAGCCTGAGAAATTCTGCACATAAAGAAAAGGTGTGGAATGGTTTCCTCCTCCTCCAAGCACAACCAACATCTAGAGGGGCCCCTTAATCATTTTACTTTAATAATATCATCAGTTAACAATAATATGTGGAATGTTATCCCGCAGAAAAAAGACATTGAGGGTAAGAATTTGTCCAGATTACTCTTCCAAGGCACTTGATCCCAATAGAAAATTTTGGAATAGATGGCTTTGGTGAGACTTTGAGTAGTATAAGACTACCAAATGATTTTATCTGGTATAATCCTATAAAATTGTAATTTGAGATGTGTGTGGAAGAAGACTCTTGGAGTAGGGTAGATAGTATAAGGAGGGACCAATTGTTACCCTCCCAACAATCAGCTACTATTAAGTTGTGGGTTATGGTAATCAGAAAAAGGTGTCAACTACTCCTTAAGACACCAATGGTGTAGCCCCCATTTCCCAAGTCCTAAAGGAAAAGCTCTTCTGCAATATGTCTGGCTTTGAGCATATTAACCCACATTTTTCAATCACCTAGTTTTCTGTCCGTAAGAGAAAGATGTTAATCTTTGCAGTACTTCCCCAACATAAATTTTGCACATAGAGAGGATTGGGATTTGAATTTGGTCCAAATCTTACACAGATTAACTTCAAGGAGATGTTGAAGCTCTTTTAACCCAATACGTCAAGCCAAAGTGGGTTTGGCTAGCTTTTTCCAAGAAGCCTAGTGAAGTTGCTCTCTTCAACCAATCCACAAAAATTTGTTAAAAGCCCATTCCAATTGTATTTGAGTGCTTTTCTTCAGATTAATCATCTATAGGATATATGAGGGAAAGGTTGTGAGAATACTCTTTAGAAATGTAATTCTACCCCCATTAGATAGGAAAGACTGAGTCCAACTTGATCAAATGAAAAATCAAGCGAAAAAGATGAGGTAGAAAATGAAAATATGTTGAAGATTTTCATTTTGAGTCAGAATTTCCTATTAAACCAATAAAAATCATTGTAGAAAGACCACCTCTTCCATTTCCTCAAAGGTTGAAGCAAAAAAATAAAGATAACCAATTTTCAAATTTTTTAGAAATATTGAGGAAATTTACGATAAACATTCCATTTATTGAATTCTTGGAACAAATGGCAAGCTATGTGAAGTTCATGAAAAATATACTTTAATAAGAAAAGGAAGTTTTTAGATAATAAGACTATTGCACTCAATGAAGAGTGTAGCACTATAATTCAGAAGTAGCTTCCTAAAAAACCTAAAGATCCTGGAAGTTTTACTATTCCATGTGCTATTGGTGAAAGAGTTTTTGGAAAAGCTTTATGTGATTTATGAGCCAGTATTAATCTTATGCCTTTATCAATTTTCAGATGGTTGGGTTTAGGAGATATTTCACCTACAACTATAACTCTTCAGTTAGCTGATCATTTGATTACCTATCCTAAAGGAGTTATAGAAGATGTTTTGGTAAATGTTGATAAATTTATCTTTAATGTGGACTTTATTGTATTAGATATGGAGGAAGATAAATAAATTTCTATCATTTTAAGAAGATCAGTCCTTGCTACTGGAAGAACTTTGATAAATGTGCAGAAAGGATAACTAACTATGAAAGTTAGTTATTAAGATGTTACAATTAATAATATAAAATCAATGAGAAACAGTGCTGATGCAAGTTGGATTTAGTGTGTTAATTTTGTAAATACTCTTCAATATTACCAAATACACACGACAGATACAATAGCAAATATGCAAATTAATCCCAACAAAAAAACTTCAATTAAAATAGTTTTATCCTTTAATAATCTTTAAACTGCCAAATGCCCCTTTTTAAAAATAACACAATTATGTTTATCACTCAAGTAATAAAGGGCTCTAATGAAAATCAAAACTAAGATGTCGTGACTAAAAGCTTAGATTTAAGAAAACATGCTTCCCCTTTACAATGAGTATATGATTTGTGAAGAAATTAAAATCACTTGAAAAATTATATAAAAATTGTTTTGTGCCAAATAAGCAATCATATTCTTTACCCTCTTCTGAGTGCATACATAACATTCACTAATCTAGATTTTGATTCCTAATTCTGTGGTTAGGTTGGGAGGATACTGGCTGCTACTTCATAGCTCCCACTACTCCCTCCTTTGATTGCTAACAGTCTCGCATATGTTTCTAATCAACTGGACCAAATTGGGGATTTTAATCTGTCACCATAAAATCTCCAATTCTGCATCCAACAAAGTATATTTTCGTATTTTTTACACCCAATTTCATGGATCAAATACTCTCCAATGAAATCAAATGTGATTCTCTCTATGTAGTAGAAACCATAGCCCTTTTGGAACAAATTTTCTCAACACATTTTAACATTTCTGTTGGTCAGATCAAAAAGTAAATGAAGAGCGGAGTTCAAATCATCACAAATTATTAACATTTATGACCATATAAGAAAATCATTTCTTCATAAAACCAAATCTTAAAGTAGAGAGAAGGATAAAGAAGGCTACTCAAAATTCATGAGAAGGATACGATAAAAAATGGATTTCATCTATAAAAACAAGTTTATAAAACAAAAGAAATAAAAGACACAACTTATCTCACAATTCTTCTAAAGAAAACTCCTATAAGTTCTCTCCAAGTCTTTCTCTCTTTACAAGCACTCTCAATTCTCTCTTAGAAGTGTAATGGAGAAGAAATCTCTCACCATCCCTCTCCTCTTACAATCCTTGAAGAAAATATCCAAGCCCTTGATTTTCTCTCTTTAACTCTCCTTCACACCACACACCACTCACGCTAAACTCTTCTCATCTCTGCTTCAAGCCCTATACTTCCCTCTAAAAAGAATTCAAAATTTGCTCTTAAATAATGTCTAAAAGTTAACTCTTTTGAAATTAATTAACAAGCCCATTGATCCAAGAGACATATCCCTTCATAAAAGAACCTTCCAAAGTGTATAGATGCATTGAAATTTTGTTCGAAATTTTGCTACTTTTGCTCGAAATGCCTAAAACTTATATACCTGCAACAAAAACATGAAAATACCCTTATTTAAAGTTCAATATCACCAAAATAAACATAAAACATATACTTAAAATAACATGTTATTTTAGTGTATCAAAGTCCCTCAAACATAAATGTTACTTGTCCAAAAGTGACACTTTTATTACATAAAAGCATATGACTTAGGATAGGGACTAACATATAACTTCCATACTTTAGTTTAATAAAAAAAATAGTAAAATTATAAAAAAAATTTTAATAACTTAGATTCAAATTGTAATTCTAAGAGTACTTAGTAGTAATTTTTAAGATTTCTTAATCTTTATTCATTTCAAGAAGAATTGCAATTTGTTATATCAAGGATATTTAGAATTTTCATATGAAATAGAAATTCAGGAAAAATTACTAATAATGCTACTAATAATCCAATATAAATTTAGAAAATGTAATAAAGTTTTTTCCTTAAGTTGATTCAAGTGAAGTCATAATTTGATTAGGCATCTTCTCAAGTTTCTCCTCACTTATTTTTCTTTTCTTATCTTTTCTTTTTCTTTTTCTCTTTTTTTTTCTTCTTTTTTGATCTTTTTAAATCCTTTGATTTCTTTTTCTTTTTCAATTGAGGATTACTATATCTGGATAGTCTTTAACAATTTTGAACTTCACTTCCTTCTTTTCAAAGTCAAAACTCCTTATCTTTCTTCACTTTATAAATTCATATTAGTTTATGATTTTCATAAAGTCTCATTCTATTCTTTTTAGATGAAACTCTAAAATTTTTAATACTTCGAAAATACAATTTCCTTTACTCTAAATAGAGAAACTTAGTCTTATCTTATCATACTAAATATCTTTAACATTAGAATTGACCTTCATTATTAAAAAAATTTACCTAAATTTACCATAATATTCATAAACTTAAATATAGTCATTTAAAGTTTAATCTTAATATCCCATGTCATGTTAAAATAATTTTAAAATATAGTTACTTAAGGACAAATAAAATTTTGTTTACTTCTTCTCTTAAAAGAAATATTTCTTCCCCCCAAACATAAGTTATTAAGTATTTTAAAAATATTCTAGTATAAAATCTTTTTGGTGAAAGAAAAAGTAAGTACATGAAAATAAAAACTACCCTATGAAAGATTTCTGACTATGAAACTAGATTTTGGTATACTGCAGGTACTAACCTTAAAATACTTACAAGCTTTAAAGCATTAAATGAGAAATAATATATTTTATAAAATTTAATGAGATTTAAAAACAGAAACAAAAACTAAAAATACTAAAAATGCAGAAAAAATAAAAATCTAATGTTACTATTACAATCTTAAGTCTACAGCACAAAAATAAAAGTTTTTACTACTACAATTTCAAATGCCAACCAAATAAAATCCAAATAACAAACGAACAAACAACTAAACAAAATAAATAAATTTATTCCAAAATGTATCAATCTTCATCACCTCCCTCATCATCATCTTGAATAGGAGGATATGAAGTAAGCTGGGGCAACTAGGAAATTCAACATTGTCTTCACCCCTAAGATACCTCACGATTGCATCCTCAAAAACTATATCATGTCAAACTTTCCTCTGCTGATACTCATCATTATAAGTATTTCTTGCTCCAATCTCTCCAATCTAATTTTAAATACTTACTATATCCAATTGTTGAATCATTAGTTGGTCCATAATGTTTTCTAATGATGCAGGGCGAGAAGTAGATGCCCCTGTAACTGTATTCAACTCTACTATACCCACTCCTAAATTCAACAAATGATTCAACTCTTTGAATAATATGCTTCCTAATAGGATTTTTTGGTTGTAATCATTCTTCATTTCTATGAGATTCTACTCCTGATTGTTCATAAACAGTGAAAATCACGGCAGGGTAACCCAAACCACGAGCTGTAGAGCTCTTAGTTATGTTCAATGCATGATTAACTATAAAAGTACCAACATTTATTGCTTTCATGTTCTGAATGCAATAGTTCAATACAACTCGATCCTTTGTTACTTTGACAAGATGATTTGTTGGGAGTAATCTAGCAGAATTGAAGCGGTGTCATCCCTTTGATTGATTAGTCCACATGGAAGCAGAGAAGTTAAATATCTTATTTTTTTCAATCCCTCATTCTCCTTTTGCATCAATCAGAAAGGAAATCACTTCATCTAGTGATGAATCACTCATCACGAATGCAGCATATTCATCATGAAATACATTCCTCCGCCCACAAAATGTATTGATCCTTTCGACGGTAAATTCAACTTGCTTACCTCTCACAAGAATGTGATCATCATAAGTGAATCTCAAGTTGACATAAAACTCTCGTATCATTGATACAATCACTACTGCAGTGAAGTAGCAAAATCATTCCCAATTTCTAGCAAGAATCAACCTCTCGATCTCGCCACCGGGTTAGCAAATGCCCGTTCCTGAATCAATCTTATCAATTTGATTTGAGTGTTATAATTTTTTTGGGACTTTGAGTTAAAAATGATTCATGCATCAAACTCATCTGTCCTTCCTTTCTTTACTAGTGGAGCCATTTGAAATTCTACCAAAATCCAAATAAATTCAAATTAAACTACAAAATAAAAAATCTAACTCCCCAAGTAAGATTATGAGGTAAAAAACTTTCACCATGAGTTTTCTTCAAGATTTTTCATCAAAAATTTCAATTTTTGGATTTCCATAATGTAGGAAAAATTCATAGTGAAAATAAAAAATTTCTAAGTTAAAGTGAAGCTTTTACCAAGAGAAGATGAAATCTATAACTTTTAACCTCTGAATTGTTCTCTATTTCGCTCAATGTGAAGCCTTGGGTCAAGGTTTAGAGGTAGGAGATGACCCAGGCAATAAAAATGAAGTTTTACTCTGCAATTTCATGGATTTTTAGGAAATCTAATGTTTTCAGGAATTTGGCGCATCATGTGCCAGCTCTTTGTACATTGGCACATCATGCGCCAACGCCATAATTTTTCAAGATTTCATTTTCTGTGAAAATCTGCTCCGTACCGCTTTATGTCTACCTCTAATTAACTCAAATGAACCTTTATAAGCATAATTAAACATTACTCTAACATCCATCTTTCACAAACAACACAAAACACACTTTTATATATAAAATCTGTCGTGATACAAACTAACATTTATCAAGTGAACAAAGATCTATTTCAGTGTTTAAAGCAAACCAATACATCCTAACACTGAAATCTAAACATTAAAATCTTAAACACAAACAAAGATATAGCTCAACAACAAAAGTAAATGCAATCCAACACATCAAACAATTAAAGAAAGCAGTAATAAATAAAATGTTTAGTGCATATATTAAGTTCAAACATCTTCTTCACTCTCGTCCTCCTGGTTATCTCGCATAGATTGGTAGTACACATACAAGTTGTGGAAGGGTCGATAAGGAAACTTATTAGTCAAATCCTCCCCAATCCAAGCATGTTTCTTGAACATACGTACCAAGCCATCTTCAGTATGACCAGTATGTTCAAAATGTTCTTTAAGTCTTCAATCTAAGTAATCCAACATTTCAAAAATATTCTCATTGCATGCATAAGATTCTGCACATCTTTTTCTAACTTCTTGACTCTTTTTAAAAGTGAATTAGAACTGAAGTAAGGCCAAACAGGTGATGAATTTTGGGATCCCTGATCCATTAGTACATTCATATCATTTTCATCTCCCATTCCAATACGGTTGCAATAGACTTCTGGATCCATCGTCTTCCAAGGAAGAACCACTTTTCCCAACTCTCTTAAGGTACTTGTGATTAACTGCATAGTAGAAAATTACTAGATGGATGTCCATGTTTGGTTGCAGACCCATTACAATCAAACCCAAAACCGATTTCACAATGATTGCTCCATATCAATAGGTTTTATGGTTTGAATACAATAATTTAAAATAGCACTCTCTTAAAGTTACCTTACTGATTTTTATAGTAGGCAGTAATCTTCATGTAATAAAGAAGTGACATGCCTTAGAAATAGGATTCAGAAATGATGATGAAAAACATACATTCCCATCATCTCTGGCCTCCCAATTTGCATCTTCGTCCATAAGGTACAAATAAAGTTCATTCATATTATCTCTCGTAGGGGTAAAATTTGCATAATGATAGATATTTTCAATCATAAACTTCTCGTTTCTTCTTGAAGGAGTGAATTGCACAAACCTGCCTCACACATAGAAAACTCCTTGGTTGATTCCATGTAGATTTGCCTAAAAATCTTTCACCACAGGGACGACTGTGGCAGTAGTAATGTAACAAAGCACTTCCTAATGTCTCTGTGCAATAATCTCTTCAACTTAAATATTTGATGTATTGAATCCTCGATTCATAAACCCCCTTTCTTTGATTAGCCTCTTCTTCAATAGAATATGGACATGCAACTTCTGTGCATTGAAACTGACAAACTTCCTCTGATTGAAAATCCCAAATTTAATAGAATTTTTAGAGTCAGACGCCATTGGAATTGAAATCTAATCACTTCTCTCTCACTTTCCCCCTTAAAATGAACTTTAGAATCAGTTTTTGGGAGTTTTAAAGAGAATAACGAGCCAAAAAAATAATAGAAAAACTCCTTTTGAAACCTTTTAAGTCATTTTCACCTATTCTAGCACATCATGAGCCAGCTCTCTGGAATTCAGAGCATCATGCGCCAATCTGGCGCATCATTCACAAGTTCTAAAAATTTGCATTTTTTATTTCAATAAAAGATTCTCAATTCTTCCATAAAATTAAGTAAATAAATATATTTTTTAAATTGTTTTCTTAAATACACAGACTCTATGTAAACACAAATATAAATATATGCAAAATATTCCAAACAAAAACTCAAACACTAAAATAAAAAGTGATAAGTATAGGTTGCCTCCCATAAAGCGCTTGGTTTAATGTCGTGAGCCGGACATTCCCAATCTTTTATTCTGAGTGACCCAACATTATAATTTTTTTAAAAATTGGTCTTTGATCATAAAAATATTGTTCCAATATGTGCCCATTTACTTTGAATGTCCTTCTAGTCTTACGATCTTCAATATTAACAGCTACATAGAGATAGACTTTTACAACTCTGAATGACCCTTTTCACCTAGACTTCAGTTTTTGAGGAAATAATTTCAATCTTGTAGTGTATAATAAAACTTCTTATCCAAGTTCAAGTTCCTTTATTATTATCTTTCGATCATGTCATTCTTTCATTCTTCCATTATAAATCCTAGCATTATCGTAAGATTCATTTCTAATTTTTTCAAGCTCATTCAATTACAATAATTCTTTCTCATCAGCGTCTTTCAAATTGAAATTAAATTTCTTAACAGCCCAATAAGCTTTATACTTCAATTATGCTGGTAAGTGACAAGTCTTCCAAAAAATTAATCTATAAGGGGAGATACTTATAGGTCTCTTATAAGCTATCATGTATCCCATAATGCAATATCTAATCTAATAGACCAATCCATCTTGTTAGGATTCACACTTTTTTTCCAAAATTCTCTTAATTTCACAATTAGATACTTCTGCCAAACCACTTGTTTGAGGATGATAAGCAAATGTAATTTTACTCATTAGGTTATATTTTTTTACTAATATTTCAATTGTAAAATTTTTAAAATGTGATCCTCCATTGGTAATGTTTACTCTAGGCATTCCATATCTTGTAAAAATATTTTTAATTAAAATTTTGAAATACTCTGAGCATCACATTGAGGTAAATTGATTGATTCAATCCATTTTTAAACATAATCCACTACAATCAATATGTATATATATATATATATATATATATATA
>JXCR01081096.1:259038-322335 GCA_002079205.1 Phalaenopsis hybrid cultivar
TTATTGTGCCTTATATTGTAGCTTGGTTCCTCTGGATGGCCAGAAACAAAGCCAAGTTTAAAGACTCCCTCCCTCAAGTAGCTCACATTGTGGTTAATTGCAAGGCTTTCATCAACAAATTGGTATCCCTTAAGAGATTTCCTGATCCATGGAATTTCCCACATTAGTCTCAAGACATACCTTCTTCTTTCACTATCTCTAAAGTCTTTTGCAACAAGCCTTTACATCGCTATACTAAATTTAACACAGTTGGTAGCTATAATAACACCACTGCTGGTTTTGGTGGAATATTCAGAGACATTAATGGATTATGTTAACTATTTTTCTACTGCTTTGTGCTTGCATACGATGCAATTGGAGACAGAAGCAGCTGCTGCCTGTTGGGCTATCAAGATTGTTGTTAACATGAAATGGGAGTATCTTCTTGTTGAAACAAATTCCAAAATCCTTATTCAAATGTTTACTAGTGCTACCTTCTTCTTACACTATCCTTAATATTTCAAAAAGATTACCTACTCTCTGAAATTGATCACACATTTATATATATATATATATAAATATATATATATATATATANATGAATAATTTTATCATTCCCAAAATGTCCTCCAAATTTAGAATCCTGAAATTTCTGAATAATTTTCTAAATTTTTTTGTAACGCACACATCGTCTCATTATCAAATATTTGAATTTTTATATAAGTAGGGGCTATCCAAAAATATGACTTTGAATCATGAATGAATTTCTTTTCCAGTTATTTTGTTAATCCATATGGTAAAACACCACTAATAATATAAGTTACAATATTAACACACCAAGGTATTTCCCATCCTTTTACAACATAAAGTTATTCATCTGGAAAAGTTCCATTAATTTCTTTTTCCAGATCAAGTATTTCTTCCTGTTCTAACCTAGATAGATGATCAACATTTTAAATATTAGACCTTATGTAATATTTCAAAAATAAATGAAATGCCTCTAAATTTTAATTTGGAAATTGAAATTTTTTATGGATGGGGATTAGATTTTATTGGACCACTTATACCTTCATTTGGATGTATATATATATATATATATATATATATATATTAAAAATAAAATATAAATTTATTGCAATATATTAGTGAACGTTATAAGATAATGTGGCATTCACATACATACCACACAATTCTTANTTTCAAAATAAATTGAAGTAATTGCTTTACCTCGATGTGATGCTCGGAGTTTTTCAAAATTTTTAATTAAAAATATTTTTACAAGATATGGAATGCCAAGAGTAATCACTACCAATGGAGGATCTCATTTTAGGAATGAAACAATTGCAAGATTTGTGGAAAACTATAATATATTGCATAAAATTGCAAGTGCTTATCATGTCCAGACTAATTGTTTGGCATAGGCATCTAATCGTGAAATTAAACAAATTTTGAAAAGAAGTGTCAACCATAATATAATGGATTGGTTTAATAGATTAGATACTACATTATGGGCATACATGACAGCTTATAAGAAACCTATAAGAATATCCGAGTATAGATTAATTTTTGGGAAGACTTGTCACTTACCAGTGGAGTTGGAGCATAAAGCTTTGTGGGCTATAAAGGAATTTAATTTCAATTTGATAGATGCTGGTGAGAAAAGATTATTGCAATTGAATAGATTGAATAAATTAGGAATGAATCTTATGATAACACTCAAATTTATAAGGAAAGAATGAAAGAATGGCATGATCGAAAGTTAATAAAAAAGTAATTTGAGCCTAGATACGAAGTTTTATAATACAATAAAAGATTGAAATTTTTTTCTTGGAAAACTAAAGTCTAGGTGAAAAGGGCCATTCAAAATTTTAAATGTCTATCACTGTGGAGTTGTTAATATTGAAAATCCCAGGATTGGAAGAATAATTAAAGTGAATGGACACAGATTGAAACCATATTTTGATGGTGAAAGATCGGTTTTTAAGGATACTGTAATATTGGGTATCCATTAATAAAAACTGGAAATGTCAGGCTGAAGACATTAAACCAAGTCTCTTGTGGGAGGCAACACATATTTATCATTGTTTATTTTTTTATGGTTTTTTTAGAATACGATACATATATTTATAATTGTATTTTTATAGATTTCGTGTATTAGATAAATTTGTTATTAAGAAAATATTTAAAAACATCTTTATATACCTAATTGCTAAATAACTTTATGGAAGAATTGAGAATATAATGAATCAAAATTGAAATGGTGAAATTTTTTGGAACTGGTGCATGATGCGGTAAATTTGCGCCTGAAGCATCATATTCTAGAGAGCTAGCACATGAAGCGCTAGAATCAGCTCATGAAGTGCCGCGGTAATGAAAATGACTTAAAATGTTTTAAAAGGTAGTTTTTGGCAGGTTCTTCTTCTTATAACTCCTAAAAACTGATTTAAATGTCCATTTTAGTAGGGAAAATAAGGGAAGAGTCACTAGTTTTCACCTCTTATGGCTTCTCACTCTAAAAGTTCCGCTAGATTTGAAAATTTCAATCAGAGAATTTTTGTTAGTTTTGTTCTGCAAAAGTTACAAGATTGTGTTCTTGTGAAGAAGAGGCTAATCAAAGAAAGGAAGTTTATGAATCGAGGATTCAACCCACTGAATACTCAAGTAGAAAATATTATTATGAAGAGATGTTGGGAAATGCTTTGCTACACTATTTCCACCATCGTTGCCCCCTGTAGTGAAGGAGTTTTATGCAATTCTTCATGAAATCAACCAAGGAATTGTCTATGTGTGAGATAGGTTTGTGCAATTCACTTCTTCAAGAATAAATGAGATTTTTATGATTGAAAGTGTGCCTATTTGCTGCTATACGAATGTTATCACAACGAGAGATATTATGAATGAACTCTATCAATACTTTACGGATGAATATGCAAATTGGGAGGCCAGAGATGATGAAAATGTAAGTTTTTTTCATCATTATTAAATCCTTCTTTTAAGGCGTGGCATCTCTTTATTGCAACGAAATTACTCTTCGCTATGAAAATCAGTAAGGTAAATAAGGAGAGTGTTCTTTTAAACTACTTTATTCGAACTGGAAAGCCTATTGATATTGGAGCAATAATTGTGAAATCGATTTTGGGTTTGATTGTTAATGGATCTGCAACTGGATTGGGCATCTATCCACTATTTTCCTACTTTACAGTCAATCGCAAGTACCTTATGAGAATTGGTAGAAAGTGCTTCTTCCTTGAAAGTTAATGGATTCATAAGTTTAATGCAACTGTATTAGATTAAGAGATGAGAATGATATGAATGTACTGATAAATCAAGCATCCCAGAATTTATCGCCTATTCAACCTTACTCTAGTTCAAATGTACTAAGGATAAAGAAGATATAAAAAGAGGTATAGAACATTATGCATGCAATTGATAATGTTTCTTAAAAGCTAGATCATCTGGATTGGAGACTAAAAGAATATTTTGAATGTACTGGTCATATTGAGGATGGTTCGGTACATATGTTCAAGAAACAAGCTTAAGTTCAAGAAGATTCATCTGATGAATTTCCTTATCGACCCTTCTACAACTTGTACGTACACTACTGATCTATGGGAGATATCCAAGAGGATGAGAGCAAAAAAGATGTTTGAACTTAATTTATGCATGTGATATTTTCTTTAGTACCGCTTGTTTGTGTTAATGTGTTTGGATTACATTTAACTTTATTGTTAAACTCTATTTATTTTTGTGTTTAGTATTTCAATGTTTAGATTTCAGTGTTAGGATATTTGATTTGATTTGGAAATTTAATTGGATGTTTTTCAGCTTGAAAAAAATGCTAGTTTGTAAAAGAGCAGATTTTATATATAAAAGTGTGTTTTGTGTTGTTTGTGAAAGTTTGGTGTTAGAGTAATGTTTAAATTGTGATTATAAATATTTATTTGACTTAATTAGAGGATGACGTAAAGCGCTACGCAGCAGATTTCCACAGAAAATGAAATCTATGAAAAATTAAGGCGATGGCACCTAGAGCGCCAGTTTATAGAGAGTTGGCAGATGATGCGCCAAATTCTTGAAAATGCTAGATTGCCTAAAAAGCCACAAAACACACAGTAAAAATCCATTTTTACTGCTTAGGTCATCTCCTACCTCTAAACCATGACCTAGGGCTTGCATTGTGCGCATTAGAGAATATTTCAGAGGCCAATGATCTTATATTTCATCTTCTCTTGGTAAGAGCTTCACTTTATCCTAGAATTTTTTTATTTTCACCATGGATATTTCCTACATTATGGAAGATCCAAAATTTAAGATTTTTTTATGGAAAAAGATTGCATAAAATTCATGATGAAAAGTTTCTTACCAAATAATCTTACTTGGGGAGTTAGATTTTTTATTTCATAATTTATTTGGATTTTATTTTGTCTTTCATAGAAATTCCAATGGCTCTACGATTAAAGAGAGGGAAGTTGATAGATGGTTTTGACACAAGGAGATTCTTCAATTTCAAAGCCCAAGTTCGTTATAACACTCAAATGGAAACAAGAAAATTGATCTAAGAATGAGCATTTGCTAACCCGTGTGGCGAGATCGAGAGGTTGATCAACGACAAAAATTGGGAGAAGTTTTGCTACTTTACCGAAGTAATGATTGTACCAATGATTTGGGAGTTTTATGCTAACCTGAGGTTTACCACTGATGATCACATCCTTGTGAGAGGTAAGAAAGTTAAATTTTCAAAACAAAGGATCAATGCTTTTTATGGGCTAAGTAATGTATTCCATTGCGTTTGCGCAACATTTGTTGTGACTGATTCATCACTGGATGAAATGATTTCTTTTTTGATAAATGAAAGAGGAGAACGGAGGATTAAAAATAATAAGAAAGTTAACTTCTTTGGTTCCACGATGACTGTTTAACACCACTTCATCTCTGCTAAATTATTGTCAACAAATCGTCTGTGCGAAGTAATGAAGAATAGAGTTGTGCTAAATTTCTGCATTCAGAAAATGAAGGCAGTATATGTTAGTGCTCTCATAGTTCATTATGCTTGGATTATAGCTCGTAGTGCTACAACTAATGGTTAGGGTTACCCTACCCCAATTTTCACTTTATGTGAGTAATCAGGAGTAGAGTCCCATTAAAATGAGTAAAGGTTGCAGCCACAAAATCTTATCAGGAAGCATACGGTTCAAAAAGTTGAATTGTTTGTTGAGTCTAGGAGTGAGATATTGATAGACCCTCTACATTAGCTGCAGGGGCATCTACATCTCGCACTGCTTCACTTAAAAATTTTATGGAGCAGCTTATGATTCAATAAATGGATATGGTTAAAATGCAGATTCAGATTAGAGAAATTACAACAAGAAATGCTTTCAATGATGAATATAAGTAGAGAAGAGATCAGCATGATATAGCTTTTGAGGAAGCTATGGTTAGATATCTTAGAGTTCAACACAATGTGGAATTTACAACTTGCTCCAGCTTCACTCATAATGCTCCTATTCATCAAGAGAAAGAAGAAGAAGAAGAAGAAGATGATGATGATGATGGTGATGAGGAAGGTTATGAGGACTGATATTCTTATAAGTTTAGTTTGTATTCTTTATTTGTTTCTTATTTTTGATTATGTTGTTATTTGATGTCATTTGAAACTGTTGTGGTAAAAACTTTCATTTTGTGTTGTAGACCTAAATTGTAATAGTAACACTAGATTTTTACTTTTTCTGCATTTTTAGTATGTCAGTTTTTGTTTCTTTTTTTAATTTTCATCAAATCCTTTACAATACATTATGTTTCATTTAATGTATTAAAGCCTGTATGTATTTTTAAAGTTAATACCTGCAGTATACCAGAGTCCAGCTTCATACTCAGAAAAATCTATAGGTTAGTTTTTACTTTTATGCATTTACTATTTTCTTTCTCCAACTAAATTTTGTACTGACACATTTTTAAATTACTTAAAAATTTAATTTTAGGGGGAAAGAAAATTTTCTTTTAAAAAAGAGAATTAAACTAAGTTTTATTTGTCCTTAATTAACTATAGTTTTAAAATTATTTAACATGACCTAGAATATTAAAATTTAACTTTAAATGACTATACTTATGTTTATGAATATTATGGTAACTTTAGGCAAACAATTTTTTAATAATGAAGGTCAATTTTTAAGTTAAAGATGTTTGGTATGATAAGATAAGACTATTTTTTTCTATTTTAAGTAAAGAAAATTGTATTTTTGAAGTATTAAGAATTTTAAAATTTCATGTAAGAAGAAAAGAATGAAACTTGATGAAAAATCATAAACTAATATGAATTTATTGAGTGACAAAAGGTAAGGAGTTTTGACTTTAAGAAGAGGATAGTGAAGTTCAAAATCATTAAAGGATACTAGATATAGTAATTCTCACATGAAAAGAAAGGATTGAAAAGATTGTGAAAGAAAAAATAAATTAAAGAAAAGAAAAAAGGGAAAAAGAAAAGAAAAGAAAAATGAGTAAGGAGAAGCTTAAGGAGATGCCTAATAAAAAATTAACTTCACTTGAATCAACTTAAGGAAAAGACTATTACATTTTATGAACTTGTATTGTAGTATTAGTAGCATTACTAGTAAAGTTTTCATGAAGTTCTTCTGCATATGAATATTCTAAGTATCCTTAATATGACAAATTGCAATTTTTCTTAAAATGAATGGAGATTCAAAAATTTTAAATTTGATTACTAAGTACTCTTGGGCTTAGAGTTTGAATCTAAGTTATTAAAGGTTTTTTCTTAAATATTACTATTTTATTTATTAAACTAAAGTATAGGAGTTATAAGTTAATCTTTATCTTAAGTCATATGCTTTTATGTAGTAAAAGTGTCACTTGAGAACAAGTAACATTTATGTTTGGGGGATTTTGACACACCAAAATAATATGTTGTCTTATATATACATTTTATGCTTAATTTTGGTGATATTGCACTTTAAAGAAAGATATTTTCATGTTTTTATTATACGTATATCAATTTTAGGCATTTGGAGCAAAAGTAGCAAAAAGGATGAAATTTGTAGCCAAAATAGAAAATATTGAGAATTCTGGTGCCGGATGCACCAGATTGGCACCAAAAGCGCCATTTGACAGAGAGCTCGTTCCTAAAGCAGTGGCACCAGAAGCCCCATTTGACAAAGAGCTGGAGCCAGATGCGCCAGATTTGGCGCCTAATGCGCCAAAACCCATAATAGTGCGGTCTTAAGCAAGTCGACGCTTGATTCTCCAGAATTAGCGCCAGATGTGCCAAAGATGACCTTTTATGGATTAATGTGGCTTCGGACAAATTTAACATGAATTTTGAAAGGGACACTTGTTCTAAACAACCCTTGGAGTGTTTCAATGCATATAGACACTTTGGAAGGTTCTTTTATGGAGGGATATGTCTCTTAGATCAATGGACATGTCTTTTAAATTCAAAAGGGTTGACTTTTGGATAGAACTTTGTAGGGAGAGTGGCATGACTATGGTGTGAGCGTGTGAGAGTGGCATTAGTGTGGGTGGTTGTGAGAGTGGTGCGCGAGTGGCATGAGTGTGAGAAGAATTTCTTGTAAGGGGCGAACAAGAGAGTTTGAGAGAGAGAGAAAGTCAAGAGCTTGGAGATTTCCTTCAAGGATTGTAAGAGAAGAGGGAAGGTGATAGATTTCTTCTTTATTACACTTTTAAAAGAAAATTGAGAGTGCTTGTAAAGAGAGAAAGGCATGAAATGAACTTCTATGGATTTGCTTAAGAAGGATTGTGCGATATGTTGTGCCTTTTATTTCTCTTATTTTATAAACTTATTTTTATATATGAAATCCATTTTTTGTCGTATATTTCTAATGAATTCTAAGTAATTTTTTTATCCTTCTCCCTACTTTGAGATATTGTTTTGTGACGAATTGATTTTGAATGATACGGTTTAAAATGTCAATAATTTGTGATGATTTGAACTTCAATCTTAATTTACTTTCGATCTGGCCAATTGAATTATTAAAATGTGTTGACAAACATATGTTCTAAATGGGCTATGATTTCTACAACTTAAAGGAATCACATTTGATTTTATGGGAGAGGATGGCAACCATGGAGTTGAGTGCAAATAAATAGGGAAATATACTTTGTTGGACACAAAATTGGAGATTTTTTGGTGACATATTAAAACCTTCAATTTAGTCTAGTTGATTGGAAACTGACGCAAGGTTATTAGCCCTCATGTGAGGGAATAATGGAAGCTCTGGAGTTGCAATCAGTATCCTCTCACCCTAACCAGAGAATTCGAGACCAAACTTTGGATTAGTCAATGTTCTTTATGTACTCGGAAGAGGGTAAAAAATAGGTTTGTTCATATTTGTAACAAAATTATATATATATATATATATATATATATATGATTTTAATTTCTTCACAAACCTTATACAAATTATAAAGGGGAAGGAAGTTTTCTTAAATTTGAACTCTTCATCACGAAAACTTCGTTTAGTTTTCGTAAATTTACTTTTGAATGTTTAGTAATTAGTTAAATTAAATTTATTTTTTTACTGCATTTTATTTAACATATTACTTTGTTACTTTATATTTGAATTTAGCACTTCACTTTTGTAGTTTAAAATTGTAGTTTACATTATAATCTTAAGAATTTACTTATAGGCATTTCCAACTTCCCTATGGGATCGATCATGCTACATCTTTTTCTTTTCTTTATAAATCCTAGTACTCCCATAAGATTCATTCTTTCTCTTCAAGCTCATTTAATTGTAATAATATTTTCTCACCAGCATTCTTTAAATTGTTATTAAATATCTTAATTGCCCAATATGCTTTATGCTAAAGTTCAACTGGCGAATGAAATGCTTTCCCAAATATTAGCATATATGGGGACATTCTTATAGAAGTTATATATGCACTCCTATAAGCCCACAAAGCATAATTAAATTTGACTGACCAATAAATTTTTGTTGGATTCACATATTTTCTAATATTCTTTTAATTTCACGATTGGATAATTTTGCCAACTCACTTGTCTAAGGATGATAAGCAGTAGTGAATCGACGGTTAATAAGATATTTCTTTAATAATTTCTCTATTATTAAATTTTTAAAATGACTTCCCTCATCAGTTATGATCACTCTCAGCATCCCAAATCTACAAAATATATTCATTCTTAAAAACTTTACAACACATTGAGGTAAAGCAACAACTTCTATCCATTTGGATACATAGTCTACTACTATCAAAAGATATAAAGTTCCAAATGATGGTATAAATTGTCCCATTTAATCTAATCCCCAAAAATCACTCAACTTCAAACAAAATTAAGGAGCATCTCATTTCTCCTAGGAATATTGCATACTCGTTGACATCGATCACAAGTTTTGATATAAGTGTTAACATCTCTAAAGATTGCAAGCAAATAAAATTTATATTGAAAAATTTTGTATGTTGTTTTATTAACACCAAAATGTCCTCTAAAATTAGAATTATGACATTTTTGGATAACTTCATAAGTTTCTTATAAACGCATGAATATTGGAATAATTAGATTTTTTCCTTGTTTATATAAAAATGGGTCATCTCAAAAATAAGTCTTAGCTTCAAAAAAGAATTTCCTCTTATGTTGGTATGTTAGACCATAGGGCATAATATCACTAACAATAAAGTTCACAATGTTAGCATACCATGGAACACACCACTCATTAATACTGAACAATTCTTCATCTGGAAAATATTAATTAATTTATTTTTTTAAAAAGAGTGATTTTTTTAGTTCTAGCTTGGATAAATGATCAACAATTTGATTCTCATCTCCCTTTCTATCTACCATTTCAAAGTCAAATTCTTCCATAAGAATAATCTATTGTATTAGTCTTGGTTTTGCATCCTTCTTTTTCATTAAATAATTATTAGCAGAAAGATCTGCATGCACAATACATTTTGTTCCAATTAAATATAATCTAAATTTATCAAAAATATATACTATTGCTAATATCTCTTTCTCATTTGTGGTATAATTAATTTTAGTTTCATTAAGAGTTCTACTAGTATAGTAAACTACTTTGAAAATCATATCATGCTTTTGTTCTAAAATAGATCCAATAGCATAATAACTTACATCACACATTAATTAAAAAGGTTTTTCCCAATCTGGTGAAGTAATAATTGGTGCAGTGACTAATTTTTCTTTTAATGGCTCAAATGCTTTTAGGTACTCTTTATCAAAATTTAAAATTACATCTTTTTCAAGTAAGTGACATAAAGGCTTAGCGTTTTTTGAAAAGCCTTTAATATATCTCCTGTAGAATCCAACATGTCCTAAAAAACTACTAATTTCCCTCACATCTGTTTAGTGAAGTTAATTAGTGATTACTTGAATTTTATGAGGATCAACTTCCAAACCATTTTTTGATATATGATGTTCTAAAACGATTCCTCCTGCTAGCATATATTTGCATTTTTCCCAACCATGGACTAAATTTGTTTCTTGCAGCACTTAAGGACTCTCGATAAATGTTCTAAACATGAGCTCTGTGTGAAGTTTGGAGAGGCCTCTCTAGTAAAATTTCATCATAACTCCCATGGATGTGGGAGGTGAGTTTTTATAAAAATGGCCATGGGGTGGCTCTCAGGGCACAAGTTTGGGTGCATTATTAGATGGAAGGCAGAGGAGCTCTTCAATTTGATTTGGATGAGCTAGCCTCTAGGTTTGATTTGGGTGAGGTTATATGGGGGTGGCTCTCGGTTTTGAGCTTTTCCGGCCATTAGGCTGGCCGGCCGGCTAGGGGGAGGTGGCTAGGAGCTCAGGGAACCCAGAGGAATCCATCACAGCAATTTAATGCAAATGTGNATCCATTACAACAATTTAATGCAAATGCACTTTGATTTAGCAAAGATATCTTAAGCATGTGCATTTTTGGAAATAATATCCCTTAATTTTGGGGAGCTTTGTTCCATGTCTTGATTTAGGTGGTTTCATGGTGTTTGGACTGGTCACTAAGTCCAACTAATGGCGGGTGGAATTTTGTGACTTTAGGGTGGTTATGTCACATTTAGTGCATGGGTCCATGTGGGTGCAAATGACCAAAACTTGGGTTTAGGCTAGGCTATCCATGTTAATTTGCCCAAATAAATGTTTAATTTAGTGTAGATGATCATATATAACAACTTTGGTGAAGAATGGAAATGGTTTTGAGTTCAATTGAAGGGTCCATTTGAGGTAATTTTGAACCTTAATCAATTTCATTATGTTGGGCTAGGTTTGGGTCTAGCTTGAGTTAGCTTTGAGCTAAGTCCAAATTGATTGTTGTAAATGGTCAATTGGGACCTCATGAAGAGTTTTCAACATGAATTGGATGCCAATTTGGAGGTTAAGAAATCAATTGGGTGAAATTTGGGGACTTAGCCAATTTGGCGTTAAATTTGGGAATTTTTTATTTAGGCCAAAATCAAATGGATATGAGGCTTCACCAATGTCAATTGATGGTTGATTTTGATGTATAGGAATGTTATCAACATTTTACAACATTAACTGGGGCCAATTAACTAGGTTATAAGTTTAATTTCGTAAGATTAGGTCATATGTTCAAAATTGGAGTTTTGACCCAAATCAAAATTGGGCTCAAATCATGGGCCAATTGAGCTTGGATTTGGTTTAATTTGGTCATATGAAAAGTGAATTTGAGTTTAGGATTGAAATTAAGGTCAAATTGATGGACATTTGAATTGGATTTGGGGAAATTTGGGTCTTTAAAGAGCAATTTGGGGGTTTTGGTTAAAGATAGTCAAATTGGCCAAATTGGGTCATGTGGTAGTTGAGAGAAATGAAATTGGGAATATTTGGTTTTATTGGGATTTTTTTGGGAATTTTTGGAATTTTGGGTCCAAGAGGGGTATTTTGGTAATTTTGGGTGTTTTAGGGTAAAAGACCAAAATGGGTATTTTAGTAGAGTTGAGGTACCAATCATCACCAACAAGCCATGGATCAATGGAAACCCCATTTTGGGTCCCCTACATAGTGGCCTTAGCCAAACCATAGCCCTAGGGCTATTAGGATTAAGGGACCATCTACATGAGTATCCCAAAAGATCAAAGGGATCGAGACTAGAAATTTGAGTTTAGGATTGTGAGTGAATGTGGGTGTATATGAGTGTACTGAGTGTAGTGAGTGCCTTAGCTCCAGACCAACACCCAGGGTTAACCTTAAGGACCAACACCCAGGGTTAACCTTAAGGTCCAACAGTTCTAAGGGTGACTCATCTTGAGTTTCCCCCATAGTGATCTCACCTACTAAATGCTATAGGTTAGAACCAATATGTGGAACTTTAAGTTGAGTAAAGAAGAGGGTAGAATTTTTAATGGTGATAGCTCCATGTCTAGTTTTCTAAGAATAGTCAATAGAAAAATCCTATGGCTAGACCTTAAGCTTCTAAAAAGGAAAAACTAAACCTCAACCAAAAATGAGGTCAACACACACCATGAAAACTGGGTCAATGTATGATATGGATGGTTAAAAATTTAATAAGAAATTCTGGTTTGAAAAAGAAGATTAATAAATCTTGTGTTTATGATAAGTTGAATAAAAATTCAAATGATTTAATACATTATTATGATATTCTCTATAAAGTTGCTCAATTAAAACATAGTAACTCCATCAAGTGAAGCGTATTCTTGTTCAACTAACATTGGTTTGATCTTGTTCTTAATCACGAAAAAATATTTAAAAGGTCATATAATATCATTTATGTAAATTTGAATATAAGATATGATACATTTTATCATTTCATTCTTACAAGATGAGTGTGTCAGACATATTATCTTTAATAACTTGATAAAGTAAGAATAAATTACATTTGGCAGTAGTCATAATGAGTAAAATTAGAGTGGCCACTGTTATACAAATTAATATTTATCCCTCTCATCAAGAAAGATAAATGTCAGTTTTATGCAATCGAATTAATTATATTCTTGAAGAGAGAACTTTAATAGATTTTAGTGGCACAGATAAGTAAATTAATCTTAATAAGTGATTCTGGTGATGGTTTAGATGAAGAGATTCGAAGTTCATCATATAGTAACTCATAGAGGATATATCTTAAGATGTTTACATTATGCATTCTTTTTTTTTAATGCTTCATCTTCTATTTACTATTTTATTTTCAATTTATAGTTTTGTCTCCTTTTAACTTCTTAAACTTTTATTTTAAGTACTTGTAGCTTGTATATTACACTTAACATTTCGTTTCTACTTTTATTTACTGTCGTTATATCTACTTTTAGTTTTTGTAGTTTGTGGATTATAATTTGGAGTTTTGTCTTTTGTTTGCTATATAGACTTAAATTTTTAGCACTAATAGTTTATAGATTATACTTTACATTTTGAATGTTTTTTTTATTTAATTTTATGTGCACTAGTTAATTTCTTTTATGATGTTGATGACTTTTGAAGGTGATGATGATCTCCCTCCATGTGGGAGATACCTCTCGTGATTGTGATTGGAGTATGGAAAATTTCTGAAAACAAAGTTGTGGTAATATAAAAAATACCACCTTTATCTTAATGTCCACCATAACCTCTATTCTCTTTTCTCCCACCCCATAGATCTTCACCCTGATTCCATCATTCCTGTCACACACCCTACCTTACACCCAATCTCTTCTCACCAAACCATAACCATTGCTTACATTGCATAAAGGTGGTCCTTCTACTTCTATGACAGTTCTTTCTACTACTAGCGATTGAGGGTGTGTCAGACAACACGAGACACACATTTGAGTTTGAGCTTCTTGGGTTTACAAGAGTTTTTTAAATTATAGAAAAAATATAATTATATTGTCGTTTTTTGTGTATAATACTAGCAATATCTTTGTTGCAGATTTTATTCTTCACATGCTATTAACGTCATTAAGAATATCATACGAAGCAAGTATGGTGCTTTGAACTTATCATTGAAAAAGATCCTAGTTGAAGTTTTGGATATTTGGTTTAGAGAATTAGCATTAAACCCTTCCTCTTAATATAAGTTATATAAATTAATCCAAAAAAATATTGATATTTATTATGCAAAAGTAGTTCTCTTGATTCCTCATGCAAGGTACAAATATCAATATTAGCTTTAAGTCTAGTGGGAGGTTGGTCTTCGCGATATGCTTGTTGGCATACATAAGATGGGTCAACACCTTGTTTGTTTTAGCAAGGACGTGTGTGCTATATTGTGTGGCGCTTGGGATACTTGTGACTTTGCAAAGAAGAATGAGAAGGGGAAGCAAAATCAGGGTTTGAATTTTGTGGGAATGGGCACCTCTAAACACACTGAGGAGCTCTGCCACATACAAACTATCAGAGGAGGATACTAAGAGTTATTTTACACATTATATATTAGTAGAAAATAATATTTTTTCACTTTTTTCTTATCTTAATAGACCTTGGATTAAATGAGAGCCCACTACTGCCAAGCTATTTGCGATTACCCGGCAGCTACAGTCAGTTCACTAGTGGGTCGAAATTAGAACTCGAATAACCCATGTAAGTGTTGTAGTATTTTGTTATAATTGAAATTAATCTTCAAGTTAATTTGGCCTCCACCAAACTTTTATAATTTAATTTTAGGAAACGTACTAAAGATTGAAGGAGACTCTGTGTCAATCCGCACATAAAATGTTTCTATAAGCCGACAGTTTTGTTTTCTTCTTTATTTTCATGTACAACTTTCAATTGCCTATCGATATGTAATAAACTAACGCTTAATACTTGTACTTTTAGTAATTGATGTTTACCCGATGAGCCTTTGCATGACATGAACTGACGGGTCACACCCATCAGAATCTATTTCTAACATTAAGGGTCCATTTGGGACAGCTTATTTGGTGCGGTGACATTTTGAAAATACACCTGACTTGTTAGGGTAAATTGTGTTTTGGCAGCTTATGTGTTTTTAAAACGCTGAAAACAACATTTTCACATCACACATATCTAGGTGCGGTGGCAGCATCCTGGCTGCAGTCTGACTTTTCTAGAAAAATAAAAAAATTGTAATAGCCACCACGCATAGTGTATCAGCAGATTACTTTGATCAGTTTATCAGCAAATTATTCAATAAGTTGCAGCTGCCCGAAACAGACCCTAATGTTATATGTGAGTACTATATCAATTTCAAATGAAATTACGCTCTAACTTTCATGGGAAAGCTGACATTTTTTTTCTAAGAGAAAATAATTTAATTAATTCATAAATCAACTAAAACCCAGTTGTCGATTAACCTAACAGATTACAAGTTATAAATACCTCCAAATGGGTGATATGTGATGGGAAAATAAAGATTGCATTCTCACTTTCTATCTTATTATTGTCTAAGAACATTATTTTTAATATTGATAACACCCAAATTTTCATATAACAAGAAAAATCATTAGTTCAACTTTTATAAAAATGAAAAAAAACATTTCATGCAAAGATAAATTGTTATATATATAAAAATTGAAGTTTAGATATTAAATTAAAAATATATAAAAATTGAGTAGTAATTATAAATTTTCCTCTATTTCTTTTTTTTTTAGATAGTTTGAACGGCTCGAATTGCTCAAACATGACTTAGGTTTCTCTCATTGTAGATGGTGAGTCAATGATAAAGCCATATACATAAAAACTATTCACCCCAAAAGTTCAAGAGCCAGAACAGTGGAATAATGGTGGTAGATTTTAGTATCATGGCTCATTTACATACATAACACGCAATTCCTCTGTATCTACAAATTTATCAAACTTTATTTTTTAAAATTTATAATCTTTCATATAACACAAGGTTTAGCTGTTAGATATGTAAACTAATAGAAATTGAGTGGTTTGCATGCAAATTTTTCTGACATCATAGAATGACTCGATCAAAAACTAATTAAAAACCCTGTTGAAATTAGAATATTTGTCAATATCTTGAGCGGAAGAACTGATGAATTTAAGCAATGCCAGAAATATTCTTGAAGCCTTTTATATTCTCACTAACCCCTAGCATGATATCAGAATTTAAGGATTGGTATGAATGACAAATTTTATCTGATTATTTATTTATTGTTGTTCCAAATGTAATGGATTAAATGAGGATTAAATGAGAAAATATCAAATCTTTTTTTCTTGAATGAGAGTCGTGTTTGACAACGGATATGCCAAGTCCACTTTCTCGCCCCACACTCTCTCTCTAACACTTTTACATGAAAAATAAGAAAATTTTCTTTTATATGTTCTGTATGATGAGATAAATTCAATGCTCATAAATTCATATTGTTCCGAGTTATTTATGTTTGCTGAGGAGCATTAATGCAAGTTATTATGGCGAGCCAAAATACTCGGGGACTTGCTGGCAAGAGCCATTCCCAGCTTGCAATTGAATGTCTGCTCCTAAAGCTGAAGAGCTCGCAGTGTATATAGGGGAAGACTTGGAACAACTTCGCTGGATTATATCATTTAATGGTATATGCCATAAGAAAATTTATGAAATCAAAAAAGTTTATGATATTATTTTTACATCTCAATGCTCATAAGTATTTGAATCAAAACGCTTAGAAATTGGTCCTGAGATTATTAAAATTTAATTTGCAGCAAATTTATAGTCAAAATGATATTATGAAACGATATTGTTGACTCAAAATATGTCCTGGGAATCACTCCAGAGGTAGAGAGCTTAGGATGGACCAGAAAAACAAAAAGGGAAAGATTGAGAGAGAGAGAGAGAGAGAGAGCACTATAACATGATTTTTTATAGAATAAATTCAGTAGTCCTTTAATATAGAAATTACCCCCTATTTATTGATTTCTAGGGGTATTTATAGTAAAATTACATGTTTGTCCAAGTTTTAATATGAACGTTACAAGTTATTATTACACCTGTTAAAACTTAAACAGACTTTGGCACCCACTCATACTCAGATCAGATATTTGTACTGTTTCATATTCATAACTGTTTGGAGAGGGGCAACTAATGATTCAATAGTCTTATAGTTTGGTTGGTAGATCGCCATTGGTTGGCCAACAACCATTTAGTTGGTCCAAACCAAATCGGTCAACCCCCTCAAGGCAATTCTGAGTGAAGGCCCTTTTGTCGTTAGGGTGAACTTGGATTGTCAGACAGAGGGTGTATCAAAGTAATTTGATTGGTAGCTTTCCGTTAACAACAGGCCTTCTTTATGGATCAAAAAGGTCTTTTGTTTTGTACCTTTTAGTCATCTCAGTGAGGAGTTACAAAATCGACTCAGGGAGCTGGAGTTCCAAAAGCTTATATGTAACAGTATAACAATGACTGTAATTATCTTTTCCACTTATGTAATCTTACTTTGCAACAGAACCAAAAAGTTGATCCTGGAGAAAAAGAGAATTTATCTTTGTAATTTATATATATATTGGGATACTACGCAAGTATACGTATCATTATCAAGTAATATAGGATTTTTTTGATTAAGACCTGAATATCGAACTCATAGGAAAAATACGCAATATGCACAAACTTTCTATATTTAAAAAGACAATTACTTAAACTATAGATATTTTCTCAATAAGTAAAATTTAATTTTGTTTGTTATTTTTGATATTTTGACAAAATCATAAAACTTCTAAATATAACTTGAGTTTATGTAAAAGAAAAGCACTTGATATGAAAATATCTTTCACCTTATCATGAATCAATAATAAGTATAGGAATTCTATTGTGGTAGTATGCAATTCGTGTTGTGCCAAATGGGAGCAATAATATTCTTTACCCTTACTAGAAATGCTATAAAGAACATTGGCTAATTTAAATTTTGAATAGTTCTGAAGACCAAATAGGCAAGGAAGATACCAAGTTTCAATCTAGAGTTCCCTCGATTCCCTCCACCTGGGGGCTAACATCTCGTATCAGAACCTAAAACAATAAGTTGAGGGCTTTAACCTGTCACATTAAAGTCCTCTAACTCTACACCCTTCAAAGATTATTTCCCTATTTATTTGCACTCAAGTATATGAATTACATTCTTATTTCTACAACCTCATATGATGCTCTCCAATTGTTGACTGAGATAATACCAGCCCAGTTCTTACATGTTCTCACAATAAAATTTAACATATGGATAGGACAAATCAAGAAGTAAATGAAGTACATGGATTTAAATCATCACAACTTCTTCCAATATTAAAGCCAATACTCTACACAACTCCCAACCAATACTTTTAATTACTTAAAATTTTAAGGAGAAAGATAAAGAAAACTACTCAAAATACATGGAGAAAACAAAATCACACTTTAATTAAAAGTAGAAATCATTGTCAAACCAATCAAGAAGTCTTGATTAAAACCAAAAGTAGTTTAATAACAAAAGATAAAAACTTATCTTAAATCCTCCACCAAACTCTTGAAGTTAATTTGAATCTCTTCTCTTTTACAACACTCTTGACTCTCATAAAACAACTACAAAGATAAATGATAAAGTAAATTTTTTGTTCCTGAAAATCTCTGTGAAACTCTCTCCCTTTCTAACACTTGGCAGAACTTTAAAGCACTTTTCAAAACTTTGAAGCACACTTCAAAAAGTCTCAACTTCCTTCTTTTATAAATCTCCAAGTGGTGTCTTGATAACTCTTCAAGATGTGTCCCAGTTCAATGTATTCTCCAAAAGATGCCTCCTTTCATAAGTCTTTTAATAATATTTTTGTTTCTGGTGGTCATAACCACGCTCTTTAGCCAATAAGTGCCTCAAATGTACCTTCAAAATTCGAAAAAATAAAGTAAACCGTCATATAACTGCCTCTGTCGCTTAAGCGCGGGGCCTCTGGCGCTTAGCCACGGTCTTCTCTATTTCACCGGCGCTTAAGCACCGGATCTAATGCTTAGGAGCCAAAACACATTAACACAATTTTCCCCTTTTTATTCAAAATTTGATCCCTTTTCACTTTTTTTAGCATTTTTCACCTTTTTACTTGTACTTGAAAGAAAAACACACAATTACCTTCCATTAAAGCGCAATATCTTAAAAATAAGTATAAAAATTTGTCTAAAAAATCCATATATTTTAGGTGTATCGCTGGTCATGAATGACTATCCCTCATAATGGGATCCTTATTTTTCTTCATTCGCCTATACTATCATTCGATCGACTTAGAGCTTTGATAAATAGAAATGACACTTGGTGTTTCTGTCTTTTGACTATCCTGCTGATGCACCAAAAATATATGCATTTTTAGACCTATATTTTTTTAATCATTTTTGGTGATATTACGCTTTAAAGGAAGCTATTTTCATGTTTTATTGCAATTTGATTATTTTCAGCACTTGAAGCAAAAAGGATGCAATTTTGAGGCAAAATAGCATTTTGAAAGAAATACTTAGTGTCGACAGCACCAGCAAGGACGTCGACGGTGCCAGCAAGATGAGGATTCAAAAATAGCGGGGGAATCGATGATGCCACTTGATAGATAGAGCAAGAAATAATTTAGGCCACGAGTGTCAACGATGCCAATGTCGGTGCTGAGCAAATTTTTAGAAGATTCGATAAATTTGGACGCTTTTTGATAAGTTATTGGATACAAATCATGGAAAAATGACATTATGCTTTATTTAGAGCAAAAAATAATCAGAGAAAAGGGGGGTTAGAGTCTCATTGAGTTTGCTTGAGTGTTCTATTCTGTGTATTGTTTAGTGTGGTGATTCTATGTGTGATTTCTTCTAAGAGTTGTTGGAGAGGGAGAGAAGTGAGAGATTTCTTCTTCCCTACATCTTTTAAGAGAAAATCAAGAGTCTTGTCAAGAGAGAAAAAATCTAAAAGAAGCTACAAGGGATTTTCTTTGAGGAAGAGTTAAAGATAAGTAGTATTTGTTTATTATTGTTGTATAAACATTCTTCTGGTTATCAAACTCATATTTTGTCGTATCTTTTTCATTAGTTCTGAGTGGTTTCCTTTGTCTTTCTCCCTACTCTGAGATATGGTAAAATGAAGACAAAATTTGGATGTACCAATTTTAAAATATAAAATAAATTGTGACGACTTTTCACTCCGTTCTTAATTTACTTTTCGATTTGGTTAATTGAAATGTTAACATCTGTTGTGAAATATACTATCCAGGAAATGGAGTATGAGTTTTACAAAGAAGTAAGAACCACATTCAATTCCATGAGGGAATGTTTTGTTCAGGGAATTGGGTGTAAATAAATAGGGAAATATATATTATTGGGTAAAGGATTAGAGATTATAACAGACTAAAATCCCAAATTTGGACTTAGTGTTTAAGAACTAAAGTGAGAGTTAACCTTCAGGGAAAAGGAAGTGGGAGCTCTGGAGTGAGAGCCAGTATTCTCCCAACCTAACCACGGATTTAGTTATTAAATCTAAGATAGCTAACAGTTCTCTATAACACTTTACTAAAGATAGAGAATTAAAATTGCTCATATTTGGCACAAGATATATTAAAACCATTTATATCTTTCATTTAACCAAAAACTCATTGTAGTGGAAAAGATGCTTTCTCAAATAGGATAACTTCATCACAAAAATATAGTTTGGTAGTTTTTGTTTAGCTTTGCTTAACAGTTGCTTGTAGGTTATAATTTAGTTCTAATAGCACCTTAACATTCAAAATTAGTGTAGTATATTTTCTTTATTATTATGAATTTTCTAATATAAATTGTCATTTTGAATTTAAACATTCCTCATGTAATCGATATTTGGGGCTTAAACAGAAAATCTTGTTTTACTTGATAATGATACGTATACTTGCGTAGAATCCCAATATAAATTGCTTCAATATCTTATTCCTAAAATAACAAATCAAGTTTTTGGCATCGCTGCAAAGCGAAGTCAACTTTATTAACTTTACACATCTATAATTTCAGGGATCAAGTTTTTGGCGCCATTACGAGTGAGGGTAACTGTAAATTAAATAGATTTGGTAAATTAGGAAATTTAGCGATAAAAAAAATAAAATAAAATAAAATAAAATAAAATAAAAATGATAAAAATATTATAAATATATATATATATATATATTTTTTTAAAATTTAGGAGTACTTTTAAGAAATTTCTCTTTGCTTATTATAAGTTGTTTATGCGTAGTATTGGATTTGAAGGTTTAGTACCTTACGATTCAGAATTAGAACGCATTATTAGAAAAGTTGGAAAACAACAAAAAAAATTAAAAATTTGAACAAAATGGCGAATAACTTTGATAATTAAATAATTGAAAATCGAGAAAGGCATTTAAAAGATTATGCTAATCATACATCAGAAGAACCTCACTTGATGATGTGCCCCTAGTGTGTGTTTTTTTCTACGTGTTTTATGTTAATTCAATTTTCTTGAGATGATGCCAAAAACTTGACCCTTCCCGTAATTAAGTAGTAATTTAGCTTCCATAAGATAGCAAAAAGCTTGACACAATTTATATTTTGTAGCTAATATAGAAAATTGAAATATTATAAAATATAGAAAATAGTTCACACACTATGGGCTCTATACAAGTGCATGTATCGCTTCAAGTAATATAGGACTTTCTGATTAAGCCTAGAATATCGATCCCAAGAGGAAGCAAGGAAATATGTCCTGAGTCAAATTCCAATCTGCTACATATAGTCCTTAGTTTGGAATGTCGATTAAAATGGTGTTTTATCTGGCAACTAGTCCTACATGAGAATGTTAAATGTAAGGATAGTAACTATTCCTAAATGTAAATATTAATTTTAAAGATAACCCTTTCTGGATTAATTAGTTTAGAGAATTTTAAGATGTTAAAAACTACTATGATTATGTAGTAAATTAGATAATGTAAACGAATGAGATACCTTAAATATTGTATGCGCTAAATAAGAGTAATTTTAATTTTATACCCTCAGTCAAGTGCTATGGAGAATCATTGGATAATCTTAGGTTTAGTCTCTAAATATGTGGTTAGGCTTGGAGGATACTGGCTCTCACTCTAGAGCTCGCACTTCCCTTCCCTTGAAGGCTAACGGTCGCTTTAGTTCTTAAACTCTGTGACCAAATTGGGGATGTTAGTCAGTCGCCATAAAATCTCAAATTCTACGCCCAACAATATATATATTTCCATATTTATTTGCACTCAACACCCATGAACTTCACCATCCATGGAATTTGAATGTTGTTCCACTTTGTTGAGAATTATACTGCCCTCTTAGGTTTAAATGCAATTACAATGAATTTTAACACTACAACAGGCCCTTATTGTAATGTAAATGAAGTGCAAGTAAACACCATTACAATTATAATTAAAACTCTTCAAGTATAGATCCCAATATCCTAAGCATAAATCCTACTCATTACCAAAGAAAAGTCAAAATAAAATAATGACATAATCTTCTCATGCCACTATTTTCAAAAAATAAGAAAGAGTAAGAGAAACACATCTTAAAACACAACGAAAAACTTCATTAAATCAAAGAAAATCAACTAGATAATTGTTGACAAAATCATAAGATAATGAAGAACACAATACTTAATTTTTTTTCCCTTGAAAGAAAGATGAAAATTTCTCCCACAAAGTCTCTTGATGATCCATGCAATGCTAGAACATTCCTTTACAGATTCTCTCAAAATCCCTTAACCAATCTCTCCAAAAAGGTAAAAATCTATATTTCTACTTCTACTCTAAGATCTCTAAACATTCTCCACGTTTTTTCCCTCACACCCACCACCTTTCAGATATAAAAGCACTCTATTATAGTTTAGGGATGAATTTCCCAAGTGTTGCCTCAAGAAACCTTCCAAAAAGCATCCAAATACATTGAATCTTCTAGAAATTTGCCCAGCATCGCATCCAAACCATCTCGGGCACTTTCGGTGCCATTTTGGGAGTCATCGACACCATTTTCTTGACATTTTCTGAGTTATGGTGCTGTGGGCGTCGTTTCTGGTGTCTTCGGCACCCACGCTACGTAGCTACACCATTTTGCTTCGTTTGGCTTCGTTTTAACTTTGTTTCACCCTGTTTTAGTTGTGTTTCATTCCTAACAGATAGACCTACAAAATAAATATAAAAAAATCTTCCTTTAAAGTGTAATTTCACTCAAAAATTTGTGAGAAGTTTAAAAGAGGTTAAGCATAGTAAGACATATCGAAATGTGTTAGGACTGTATTTTATTTTTTGCTCGTTTTTGCTCCAAATTGCACTGTTTTTTCCTTTTTTTTCTACAAAACTCCATTTCTTGTCCCTGAAAATAAAAATATGCAAAATACCTTCCTTTACAGTGTAATATTATTAAAAAAATTTAAAATTTAGCATAAAATATATATGAAAAAGTAGTCTTTTTTTAGGCGTATCAAAATCCCCCAAACTTAACTGTTACTTGTCCTCACGTAACACATTTACTATATAAAAATTATGTTTAATGGTATAGATTTTAACTTCCGAATTTCTATAATTTGGTCTACTAAATATAATAGTACAACTTAAGAAAAATTTTTAACAACTCAAGTCAAAACTAAAAGTTTAAGAACATCTAGTAGTCAAGTCTAAGATTCCTGATTCTCTATTCATTTCAAGAAGAATTGCAATTTTCCATATTAAAGCTATTTAGAATATCCATATTAAAATGAATATCATGAGAACTTTATTAGTAAGGATACTAATACTCAAATACAAGTTTAAAAAATGTAATAAAGCCTTATTCCTCAAGTTGACTCACGTAAAGCTAATTTTTGAAGAGGCATCTCTTCAAGCTTCTCTTCACATACTTTTCTATTCTTTTTCCTTTTTTTTAAGGTCTTTTTAATCCTTTCTTTTTTTTATTCTTTTTCATGTGAAGATTACTATATCTAGATAGCCTTTAATAATTTTGAATTTCGCTATACTCTTCTTAAAGTTAAAAAATTTTCACATTCCTTCACTTTACAGGTTCATATTAGTTTTGAAGAGTTTTCATAAAGCCTCATTCTTTTCTTCTTAGATGAAACTCTAAGATTCTTAATACTTCAAAAATAAAATTTCATTTACATTAAATAGAGAAAGCATAGTCTTATTTTTTCATACTAAATATCTTAACTCTAGAATCAACTTTCATTATTGAAAACCTTTACTTGAGTCTACTATATATTTTGAAACACAAATATAATTATCAAAAGTTGGCCTCTAAAACCAAAGGTCATGTTAAATTAAATTTTTAAAATATAGCTAATTGAGGATAAATAAAATTTAGTTTCATTCTTTTAAGGAAATTATTCTTCCGCAAAACTTAAATTTTTAAATATTTTGCAATCATTTCCGTAATGTGTGGCAAGAAGAAAAAGTAAAAGTTGAATCTACTAACTACTACAATATCCTATCAAATTCATATACATTCATAAATTGGATAGAATGACTGTAGGAGAAAGTAAATCTAGCCTAAGACATGAATACAATAATACTAAACTAAAAGGAAGTATACTCACTTTAAAATTTTATTTCTCTACCTACCCTCAAATATGATTTTTAATATGTATAACATTTAGTTCAGAAAATATATGTAGAAAGAAAAATAGTTTAGAAATTTTATCAACCGTAAATAATTACCAAAAACATCTACAATTATTTATCAGGATAGAAAACAAGTAGTAGAAAGTAAATCTAAACTAAACATGCCAGAATGAAATTAACTAGAAAAAAGTCTAACTAGCATCACATGTATCAGCATTGGAATATAAAAATGTTATTCAGGTCCTATATATTATTGTAACCCAAACATAAACACAAATGATAAACAAGGTCAATTCTTCCTTTAACTCATTGCACCTCATTAACTTACCTCCAATTTCTAACGGAATCACTACACAGATATATTGGGACTTTATAAATAATTTTATAGATTTTAATCCCAAATATAAGATTATCCCTGATACATTGGGTCGTTAACACCAACCTCACGTGTCACCATATCCCAATAATTAAGCTCCTTTAGTAGTTATAAGGATAGTGTAAAATAATCCACATGTTACTAATAAAATAAGTTAGCTACTCCTATCAAATGAAAATAAGGTCAAAGGAAAGAAGTAACAAAATTGAGATGAAATTGTCATTGTTAAAATTCATGATGTCTCTTGTAAAACTCAAGCCCAAGTGAGATCCGAGTTGTAGTGGACTCGTCAATCCAACTACTACAAGAGAACATACAAGTTAACCATAATAAGAAGTTAACGAATCATCTCCCTCATGACAAAGATAAAGATCAAATCAAAGCACTAACAATCTAAAAAATCACCAATCATCAATCAAAATGATCAATGCACACTAAAGTAAACACAATACAACAAAAACATTCATGATTCTTAAACATACTAAATCAAACCACACTGATAACTATGGGTTGCCTTCCATAAAGTGCTTAGTTTAATGTTGTTAGCCCGATAAATGATTCCACTCGGATCAAAATTCCATTTAAGTAATCTATGATCAAGCACCCAATCTTTTTCAATCCAGGGATTCCTACAAAGTCCACAAATTTAAATTTTTATTTCAGCTCTTCCTTTTTAAATGTATTCATATTTTTAATCCATATATTTCTTTCTAGATCCAATATTCTTCTAGTGGTTTTCTCAATTTTCATATTAATATCATCCTTAAATTTTAAAAGAAATAGATCTTTATAAGATACTTCATGATCTCTGATACACCTAAAATATATAGTATTTTTAGACACATTTTTATACCTATTTTTGAGATATTGCACTTTAATAGAAGGTATTCTTGTGTTTTTCTTGTAGATATATATGAAAATGGAAAAAAAAGCTTAAAGGAGTGAAAAAAGATCAAATTTGGAGCAGAAAGGTGAAAAATTGTGCAAATAAGTTCTGATGCCTAAGCGTCAGATCTGACGCTTACACCCTGGTTAAATAGAGAAGGTTGCGCCTAAGCACCAATCTCCGTGCTTAAGCCCCAGCAGTAGTTACTAGACGAGTAAAATTGGTTTTCATGAATTTAAAAGAGGTTTTTGAGGCACCCATTGGCTTAATAGGTGGTTCTAACCACCATGGACGAAAATTATCATGAAATTTTGAGGCTCCCATTGGCTTAATAGGTGGTTGTAACCACCATGGACAAAAATTATCATGAAAGGATGCATCTCTTGGAAATGCATCGGACATTTTGAAGAGATACCAAGGCACCTCTTGGAAAAATATAAAAGAAAGAAGAGAGGACTTAGAAAAGAGCCTTGAAAATATTGACAAGTTTTGAAATTTATTCCCTGGGGAGTTAGTTCTGAGATACTTTCAGGAACCACTTTTTATTTCCTTTGAACCTTTTTGTTTTTTTGTTTTGAGTGATTGTCAAAGAGAAGATATTCAAAGGAACTTCAAGAGTTTGGTGGAGGATTTGAGATAAGTTTTTATCCTTTTGTTTTAGACTACTTTTGGTTTTAATCGAGACATGTTGTTTGTTTGACAATGATTTCTTCTTTTAAACTAAAGTGTGGTTTCGTTTTCTCCATGAATTCTGAGTATTTTTCTTTATCTTTCTTCTTAAAATGATAAGTAATTAAGTTTTGGATGGAAGTTGTGGAGAGTATTGATCTTTAATGTTGGAATAAGTTATGATGATTTAAATCCATGCACTTCATTTACTTCTTGATTTGGCCAATCCGGATGTTAAAATTTGTTGTGAGAACATGTAGGAACCGAGCTCGTATTATCTCAGTGAACAATTGGAAAGAATCACATGAGGTTATATGAATGAGAATGTAGTTTATATGATTGAGTGCAAATAAATAGGGAAAATATTCATTGATGGTTGTAGAGTTAGAGGACAGTAAAGTGAAAAGTTAAAGCCCCTAATTTGGTTTATTTTTTAGGTTCTGATGTGAGAATGTTAGCCCCCAGGTGGACGAAATCGAGGGAACTCTATTGTGAGAGCTAGTTTCTTCTCTGTCTAGCCTGTCTTCAGAACTATTCAAACTTTAAATTAGTCAATGTTCTTTATAGCATCTCTAGTAAGGGTAAAGAATATTATTGCTCATATTTGACACAACACAATTTGCATACTTTCACAACAAAATTCATATATTTATTACTGATTCATGATAAGAAGAAAGATATTTTCATATTAAGTACTTTTCTTCTATAAAAAACTTTAGTTATCTTTTTAAGTTGTTATTGTTTCGTTAAAATATCAAAAACACCAAAAATATTAAAATTTTAAATTCCTACAAAAATCTTTTTTAGTTTATGTAATTATCTTTTTAAAAATAGAAAAACATTCTAAAAAGTGCATATTGCATAATCTTCCCTATGGGTTTGATATTCAAATCTTAATCAAAAAGTTCTATATTACTTGATAACAATACATATACTTACGTAGTATTTCAATATAAATATATATAAATTAAAAAATTAAATTCTTATTTTTCTTCAGGATCATGTTTTTCGTTTTGTTGCAAAATAAGAAAATATGAGTGAAAAATACCATCAAAACTATTGCTATACTGTGCATAAGCATTAAGTCGGGATCAAGTTTTTGGCGTCGTTGACGGAGAAGAAAACTAAGTAAATTTCTATTTTTAGAAAGTCTTTTTTAATCTTTAAATATTGTATCTAATTTTGTATGTTTTATTTTATTTTATTTTATTTTATTTTATGTTAGTGTATGCGTAATTCAGGTTCTGAAAGACTAGTGTCCTACGATTCTGAATTAGAAAGAACTATTAGAAAAATCAGAAAAAAAAAATTTAAAATCTTGAAAAATCCAAAATAAATACAGAAATAGCAAACCAAAATAATCAAAATGCTGAAATTCATCAAGAGTTTAGACATTTAAGAGATTATGCNTTGTCGTTTGTCACGACCTAAACCCTCGCATCTTCCAAGCTATTTGTGTGTTAGTTTCACACGAATGTAAGCCCTAACTAATAAAATTGGTAGGATGAAACACTTAAATATTTCTCCTCAAAACTGAAGCCAAACATTAGGATAACTTAGGAAGTCATTGAGGTTCTCCTCTGGATCCATGACATACCCTAGTTCTTCCTCCTCTAGACTCTACAACAAAATGTTCTAAATTTGAACCAATCCCCTTTCACACCTCTACGTCTGATCTTATTGAAAAGNGTTGTCTTAGGATTCCGAGGTTGTCGTTCGTCATGATCTAAATCCTCACATCTTCCAGGTTATTTGTGTGATCATTTCACACGAATGTAAGCCCTAACTAATAANTTTCAAACCCAGCTTAATATAAACCTTATTTAATTCTTTATATTAAATAGGGGAACTTGTCGGCAAATACAAAGGTTTTCTTAGTTTATTTGATCGAGCCTCGTCCTCAAGTCTTGTGTTTGTCCTTCGGGATAGATACAGGATTTGAGGTACAGTGCTCTTTCATTTTAAATTANTTCCTTTGGATTATACAATAAAATGTTCTGAATTTGAGCCAATCCCCTTTCACACCTCTACGTCTGATTTCATTGAAGAGTCCTACCCTTTGAAATTCCTACTAATCCCCTTTCACACCTCTACGTCCGATTTTGTTGAAGAGTCCTACCCTTTGAAATTCCTTGGAGATAACATTTCCTGATTTTTATCGAGAGTCTTCTTAGGTGACTTTGGTCAATTAAGATGTAATTAACTATAGGGGANCAGTTTAACGTCCTTCCGAAGCGGGCGATAGGATTTTGATTTTGGTGGCCGAAAGCTTCTTACGAGCAACTCCCCACAAACTAGCCTGAAATAACTCCGACATGCCTAAGCACCAGATTCAACGCTTAAATGTCGTTTAAACAGAGAAGGTCGTGCTTAAGTGCTAAAGGGCCCACGGTTAGTGTTAGAGGCAGTTATTTGGCGGTTTTCTTCATTTGGCCAAATTTTGAATAGGTATTTGAGGCACCTATTGGCTTAATAGATGGTTACAACCACCTAGGATGAAAATATTTATGAAAGAAGGCATCTCTTAGGGAAATTCATTGAATCAAGACATAGTTTGAAGAGATACCAAGACACCTTTTGGAGCTTTATAAATGAAGGAAGTTTGAAACTTTGAAAGTGCTTGAGAAGGGAAAGTTCTGAAAGCTCTTGAATTGGGGAGTTAGTTCGGAGAGATTTTTAGGCACCAATTTAAGTATTTACTTTATCCTTGTTGTTATTTTTATTTTGAGTGTTGTAAAAGAGAAGATTTTCAAAGGAACTTCAAGAGTTTGATGGAGGACTTAAGATAAGTTTTTATCTTTTGTTTTAAGACTACTTTTGGTTTTAATTGAGACTTGTTGTTGGTTTGACAATGATTTCTCTAAACTAATGTTTGGTTTTGTTTTCTCCATGGATTCTGAGTAGTTTTCTTTATCTTTCTTCTTAAAATGATAAGACTTTTAAACTAAAGTGTGGTTTTTTTTCTCCATGGATTCTGAGTAGTTTTCTTTATCTTTCTTCTTAAAATGATAAGTAATTCGTTTTCTCCATGGATTCTAAGTAGTTTTCTTTATCTTTCTTCTTAAAATGATAAGTAATTAAATTTTCTCCATGGATTATGAGTAGTTTTCTTTATCTTTCTTCTTAAAATGATAAGTAATTATTTGATGGAAGTTGTGGAGAGTATTGATCTTTAATGTTGGAAAAAGTTGTGAAAATTTAAATATGGATGGAAGTTGTGGAGAGTATTGATCTTTAATGTTGGAAGAAGTTTTGATGATTTAAATCCATGAACCGAAAGTTGTGGAAAGTATTGATCTTCAATGATGGAAGAAGTTGTGATGATTTAAATCTATGAATTCTGAGTAGTTTTCTTTATCTTTCTTCTTAAAATGATAAGTAATTAAGAGACTTGTAAAGAATATTGATCTTTAATGTTGGACAAAGTTGTGATGATTTAAATCCATGCACTCCAAAAAGGCGTGTATTGATCTTTAATGTTGGAAGAAGTTGTGATGATTTAAATCCAAGCACTTCATTTACTTCTTGATTTAGCCAATTTAGATGTTAACATTTGTTGTGAGAACATGTAAGAACCGGGCTGGTATTGTCTCAGTCAACATTTGGAAAGAAACACATGAAGTTGTATGAATGAGAATGTAGTTCATCTGATTGACTGCAAATAAATAGGGAAATATTCATTGAAGGGTGTAGAGTTAGAGGACTTTAAATTGACAGGTTAAAGCCCCCAACATGGTTTATTGTTTTAAGTTCTAATATGAGATGTTAGCCCTAGGTGGAGGAAATCGAGGAAACTCTAGAGTGAGAGCTAGTATCTTCCCTGCCTAGCCGGTCTTCAGAACAATTAAAACATTAAAATAGTCAATGTTCTTTATAACATCTCTAGTAAGGGTAAAGAATATTATTGCTCTTATTTGGCATGACACAATTTGCATACTTCCACAACAAAATTCCTATACTTATTACTGATATATGATAAGAAGAAAAATATTTTCATATTTAGTTTTTTCTTCTACAAATACTCTAATTATCTTTTTAAGTTGTTATTATTTTATTAAAATATTAAAAATACCAAAAAAAATTTAAACTTTCAGTAGTGCAAAAATGTCTATAGTTTAAATAATTATCTTTTCAAAAATAAAAAGTTTTCATATGTACATATTGCATAAATTCCTTGTGGGTTCGATATTCAGGTCTTGATAAAAAAGTCTTATATAACTTGATAACAGTACATATACTTCCGCAGTATCCTAATATATATAAATTAAAAAGTTAAATTCTTATTTTTTTAGGATCAATTTTTTGATTTTTTTGTAAAATAAGAAAATATAAGTGAAAAATATAATTAGAACTATTATTATACTATTGCATATAAATAGTCATGATCAAGTCTTTGACGCCTTTGTCGGGGAATCATTGAAGTGAAAATTGTAAAGAATCTATTGATTTTAAAGCAAATTTCTATTTTTAGAAAGTCTTATTTAAACTTTAAAGTTATTGTATATTATGTTGTGTGTGTTTTGTTTTATTTTATTATATGTTAGTGTATGCATAGTTTAGGGTTTGAAGGACTAGTACCCTACGATTCTGAATTAGAGAGAACTGTTAAAAAAATCAAAAAAATAAAAAAAATAAAAAATCTTGAAAATTCTAAAAAAATTACATAAATGGTAAACCAAAATGATCAAAATGCTGAAATTCATCAAGAGTTTAGACCTTTAAGAGATTATGTCAACCCTACTGTAGATGAACTTCATTATAGTATTCAAAAACCTACTGTAGTGGCTAATTCATTTGAGCTTAAAACTGCTATTATCTAAATAGTATCAAATAATCAATTTGGGGGATCACTAACTAAAGATCCAAATTTACATCTTGCCAATTATCTAGAATTGTGCGCTATATTTAAATACTATGGTGTATCAGATGATGCCATAAGACTTAGGTTGTTTCCTTTCTCACTAAGGGATAAAGCTAAGATGTGGTTGAATTTATTAGCACCTGGATCTATCAGAATATGGGGTGATTTAGCACAAAAATTCCTTGCTAAATATTTTCCACATTTAAAAAATGTGAAGTTTAGAAATGATATTATATTTATTAATCAGTTTGAAGGGGAAACTATTTATGAAGCATGTGTAAGATTCAAAGAACTCTTACGAAAGTGTCCACACCATTCTACACCAAATTAGTTAATATTTTAAATGTTTTATAATAGATTAGTTCGATCTCTTAGATCAATAATCAATGTTGTTGCTGAAATCATTACATGATGCTTATGCTTTAATTAGAGAAATGACTACCAAGAATTTTTAGTGGTCTTCTGAGAGGGTGAATCCTAAGAAAGTATCCAATATTCATGAATCTGATGCATTTACTGTGTTAGCAAATTAAGTTGCTGCAATTTGATGGAAGTTAGACTAATTTGGAATGAATTTTTCTCAACCAATTTCCATGATTGAAGAGAATTCATTAGGCCAAATGATAGATTCTCAAGCATCATTAGAAACTTTGAATGCCATAAGTAATAAGCAGAATAAGCCATATTCAAATTATTATAACCCAGGTTAAAAGAACCATCCCAATTTTAACTGGAATAAGAATTCACGTGGTAATGATCAACAATGAGGGAACAACCAAGTAAACCAATTGGGGAACTGAAACAACCCAAGGAATAATAATAATAGATCTACTTATCCTTCAGGTTTTAGTAGTAATACACAACTTAAGGAGAAGAAGTTGTCAATAGAAGAAGTGGTGTTACAAATGAGAAATCAATTACAAAGTCCCGGAGCTANAAGCTTAAACCTGCTATGATCCAAATGGTATCAAGTAATTAATTTGGGGGATCACCAACTGAAGATCCAACTTTACATTTTACCAACTTTCTAGAATTGTGTGCTACATTTAAACACGATGGTGTTTCATATGATGCCATAAGACTTAGGTTATTTTCTTTCTCACTGCGGGATAAAGCTAAGATGTGGTTGAATTTGTTAGCACCTGGATCTATTTGGGGTGATTTAGCACAAAATTTCCTTGCTAAATATTTTCCAGCAACAAAAACTGTGAAGCTTAGAAAAGATATCACTTGTTTTAATCAGTTTGAAGGGGAATCTATTTATGAAGCATGAGAACGATTTAAAGAACACTTAAGAAAGTGTCCACACCATGTTATACCAAATTGATTAACAATTCAAACCTTTTATAATGGATTAATTGGTTCTCTTAGATCTATTATTGATGCCGCTGTTGGTGGTTCATTGATGTCAAAATCATTTCATGATGCCTATACTTTAATTGAAGAGATGGCTACCAATAATGTATAATGGCCTTCTGAGAGGGTGAATCAAAAGAAAGTAGCCAATATTCATGAAACAGATGAATTTACTATGTTAGCAAATCAAGTTACTGCAATTTCAAGGAAGTTACACCAATTTGGAATGAATTTTTCTCAACCAATTTCAATGATTAAAGAGAATTCATTAGGCCAAATGGTAGATTCTCAAATATCATTAGAGACTTTGAATGCCATAAATAATAAGCAGAATAACCCATATTCCAATTATTATATAGGTTGGAAGAACCATCCCAACTTTAATTGGAATAACAATTCGGGTAGTAATAATCAGCAATGGGGGTTGGAAGAACCATTCCAACTTAACTGGAATAACAATTCAAGTGGTAATAATCAGTAATAGGGGAACAATCAAGTAAACCCATTGGGAAACTAGAACAACCAAGGAAATAATAATTATATATGTACTTATCCTTCGGGAATCAACAGTAATACACAATTTAAGGATAAGAAGTTATCTATAGAAGAAGTGGTGTGACAAATGAGTAATCAGTTACAATGTCAAGGAGCTACAATTACAAATATTGAGAATCAACTTGGGCAAATCGCGAGTTCATTAATTAATAGATCCCAAGGAACACTTCTTAGTAATACTAAATCAAATCCAAAGTATGAGAATAAAAAGCAAGTTAAAGCCTTATAACTTAGAAGAGGAAAAGAGTTGGAAGGTAGGGTTCAAAAAGAGATTGAAGCAAAGAGAGAAGAAATTGAAGAATCAAAAGAGGACGCTCTGAAAGATTCTAAAAGACATATTTCTTCACCAAAAATTGATTTAGAAAAACCAACACCTCCATTTCCTCAGAGAATTTTACAACAGAAGTTGGATAAGCAATTTTCAAAATTTTTGAAAATATTTAAGAAGCTTACAATCAATATTTATTTGCTGAAACCTTAGAACAAATGTCAAGCTATTTAAAGTTTATGAAGGATATTCTTAACAAAAAAAGGAAGTTTGAAGATAATGAGATTGTTGCACTTAGTGAGGAGTGCAGTGCTATGATTCAGAAGAAACTTCTTAGAAAGCTTAAAGATCTTGGTAGATTTACAGTTCCATGTGCAATAGGAGACATATTTTATGGGAAAGCTTAATGTGATTTAGGTGCAATCATTAACCATATGCCATTATCAATATTTAAAAAATTAGGATTAGGAGAAATAACCCCTACTACTGTAACTCTGCAGTTAGCATATCGTTCAATAACCTATTCTAAATGAGTTATAGAAGATGTCCTAGTGAAAGTGGAAGAATTTATCTTTCTTATTGATTTCATTGTGCTAGATATGGACGAAGATAAAGAGATACCCATCATTTTAGGGAGACCTTTTCTAGCCACAGAAAGAGCAATGATAGATGTGCAGAAAGTGGAATTAACAATGTGCATCAATGTTCAAAATATTACTTTTAACATTTCAAAATCAATGAAATACCCTGCAAAAGGTAAAGATGATGAATGCTATAGAATGGATGTTATAATTTATCTCAGTGAATGTCATTTTAAGACTACTTATGAAGAAAAATCTGAAGAAAAAGATTTAGTACACGAGCAAGAAGAGGAACTAGATCAATGTGTAAACCTTTTAAAGGAAGATTCAAGCTATGTTCAAGAAAGTTTTGAAATTTTGGACACGATAGACAAAGATAAATCATTTTGTCCATCTATTAAAAAACCTCCATAACTTGAGTTGAAATTACTTCCTAAACATTTAAAATATGCCTTTTTAAGAGATCTGTTATAATTTCCTCAAAGTTAACAAAGGAAGAAGAAGAAAAACTGATGAAATTTCTGAAAAATTTTAAGAAAGCCTTTGGATGGATAATTGATGATATTAAAGGAATCAATCCTTCAAATTTGTATGCATATAATTAATTTGGAATTAAACTGCAAACACAGAGCTGATCCACAAAAGAGATTAAATCCTGTTATGAAAGAGGTTGTTAAGAAAGAAATTTTGAAGTGGTTAGATGCTGGAATTATGTACCCTATTTCAGATAGGGCATGGGTTAGTCCAATTCACTGTGTTCCTAAGAAAAGAGGAGTAATTGTAACTGTAAATGAGCATAATGAGTTAGTACCTACTAGACAAGTTACAGGGTGGTGAATATGCATTAATTACAGAAAATTAAATCTTGTCACTATGAAAGATCATTTTCCACTACCCTTTCTAGATCAATTGTTGGATAGACTAGCTGGGCATAAATACTTTTATTTTTTGGATGGATATACCGGTTATCACCAAATTCAAATATCTCCTGAGAATCAAGAGAAAACAACATTTACTACTCCTTATGGTACTTTTGCTTTTAGAAGAATGCCCTTTTGTTTATGTAATGGACCTGCTACATTTCAAAGATGTATGATGGAAATTTTTTTGTGATTTAATTGAATGAGGGATTGAAGTCTTTATGGATGACTTTTCAGTGTTTGGAACTTCATTTGACTCATGTTTAGCTGAAGTTCTTAAGCTTTTCAGTGATTTGGAAATCATTTGACTCATGTTTAGATCATTTATCTAAAGTTCTTAAGCGCTGTGAAGAAACAAATTTAGAATTTAATTGAAAAAGGGATTGAAGTATTCATGGATGACTTTTCAGTGTTTGGAACTTCATTTCTTTTCAGTGATTTGGAACTTCATTTGACTCATGTTTAGAACATTTATCTAAAGTTCTTAAGCACTGTCTGAAAAAATAATTTAGTCCTTAACAGGAAAAATGTCAATTTATGGTAGCATGAGGATTTGTATTAGGTCATGCTGGATTCTACAGACGATACATTAAGGACTTTTCTAAGATTGCTAAGCCTTTATGCCATTTACTCGAGAAAGATGTAATTTTCAATTTTGATGAGGAATGCCTAAAAGATTTTAAATTATTAAAAGAAAAATTAATCACTGTACCAATATATAGTTTCACCGAATTGGGAAAAACCTTTTGAACTTATGTGTGATGCAAGTGATTATGCTATTGGAACTATTTTAGGACAAAGATATGATAAAATTTTTAAAGTTATTTACTATTCTAGTAATACTCTTAATTAAACTCAAATTAATTATACAACAACTGAAAAAGAGTTATTATAAATAGTATATTCCTTTGATAAATTTAGATCATATTTCATTGGAACTCATTGTATAAGGCATACAAATCATTTTGCTATTAAGTACTTAATGAAAAAGAAGGATATTAAACCAAGACTTATAAGACAGATTCTTCTTTTACAAGAATTTGGTTTTGAAATAGTAGATTGAAAGGGAATTGAAAATCAAATTTCTGATCATTTGTCTAGGTTTGAATTAGAAAAACCACTTTGTTTTAAAAATTAAATTAATGAACATTTTCCAGATGAAAATTATTCACTATAAATTAGTAGTGTGTTTCGTGGTATGCCGACATTGTGAACTATATTGTTAGTGATCTTAAATTCTATGGAATGACATACCAACAAATGAGAAAATTTATTTTTAAAGCTAAGACTTATTTTTAGGATGACCCATATTTATTTAAACAAGGAAAGGATCTAATCATTCGAAGATGTGTACCATTAGAAGAAACTTATGAAATTATCCAAAAATGTCATAATTTGGGGGATATTTTGGTGTTGATAAAACAACATACAAAATACAAAAATGTCATAATTCTGATTTTGGGGGACATTTTGGTGTTGATAAAATAACATACAAAATCTACAATCTGGATTTTATTGGCCTTCAATTTTTAGGGATATTAATGCTTATATCAAAACTTGTGATAGATGTCAAAGAGTAGGCAATATTTCTAGAAGAAATGAGAATGCCTCTCAATTATGTGCTAGAAGTTGAAATATTTCATGTTTGGGGATTAGATTTCATGGGACCATTTATACCATCTTTCAGAAATTTATATACTGTTAGCAGTGGACTATGTATCGAAATGGATAGAAGCTGTTGTTTTACCCTTATGTGATGCTCAAAGTGTTGCAAAATTTTTAAAAATGAACTTATTTTGTAGATTTGGGATGCCGAGAGTTATCATTACTGATGGGAAAGTCATTTCAGAAAGGCCATTATGGAGAAGTTATTAAAGAAATATCATATAAATCATAGGATTGCTACTAATTATCATCCTCAGACAAGTGGTTTGGCTGAATTATCTAATCAGGAAATTAAAAGAATTATGGATGTGAATACAACAAAAATGGATTGGACAGTCAAACTTGACAACGCTTTGGGGGCCTATAGGACTGCATATAGAACTTCTATACGAATGTCCCCATATAAGCTAATATTTGGGAAAGCTTGTCACTTACCAGTTGAACCTAAGCATAAAGCATATTAGGCTACTAAAGAGTTCAATTATAATTTAAAAGATGTTGGTGAGAAAAAATTGCTACAATTAAATGAGCTTGAAGAGATAAGGAATGAATCTTATGAGAGTGTTAAGATTTATAAAGGAACGATGAAGATGTGACATGATCAAAAGATTCTTACTAAAAATTTTCAGCCTAGGGCAACAAGTTTTGCTATATAATGCAAGGTTAAGATTATTTCCAAGAAAACTTAAGTCCAGGTGGTAACAAGTTTTGCTATATAATGCAAGGTTCAGATTATTTCCAGGCAAACTTAAGTCTAGGTGGATGGGCCCATTTGTTGTGATAAAAGTTTATCCATATGGAGTTCTAGATATTAAAGATCCTAATTCTGAGAAAAGTTTTAAAGTGAATGGACATAGACTGAGACCTTATTATATAGGGTATTAGCATAAATATAATGATGGAATGATGTTGGGTCAACCAGAATGAGCACTTGTTACGTCGGGCTGACGACGTAAAACTAAGCGCTTTGTGGGAGGCAACCCATAGTTATCAGTGTGTTTTTTCTTTGATTTTTATTTTGAGTCTAATTAAGAAATTTGGGGTAGTATTTTTTGAGTTTATTATATGCTAGTAATGATTTTTAGACTTTATTTAGTGACCTAGACATGTTAGAATGAGAATTTGGATATTAAGTTGACTGGTACAAAAATGTACACTAGCGCTTAAGCACCAGATTCGGTGTTTAAGCACGAAAATTTAATCACATGTGTGAATTTTGATTTTTAGAAGGTGTGACTGCAATTTAGTTGGAATAAACGTGTCTTGGAAGTTTCTAGTCGTGTCTAGAAGTTATGAGTGGGAATTAGGCCTATAAATAGAAGGATTTTGTGAAGGAATTTCACCCCGGATTATTTTTTGCCCTAAAAGTCTAAGAAAGAGAGAGATTTAGAGAAAATNTAAATGCCCTTTGGTTTATGTAGTGCCCCTGCTACATTTTAACGATGTATGATGACAATTTTTTGTGATTTAGTTGAAAAAGGGATTGAAGTAAATTTGGATGAATTTTTAGTGTTTGGAACTTCATTTGACTCATGTCTAAAACACTTATCTAAAATTCTTAAGCACTGTGAAGAAACAAATTTAGTCCTTATTTATGAAAAATGTCAATTTATGGTAGCAGGAGGAATTATAATAGGTCATCAACTATCAAAAAATGGTATGGAAGTAGATCCTGTTAAAATTCAAGTGAACGTTAATTTACCTTATCTAATAAATGAATGGGAGATTAGGAGTTTCTTAGGACATGTTGGATTCTACAAGCGATATATTAAAGACTTTTCAAAGATTGCTAAGCCTTTATGTCATTTACTGGAGAAAGATGCAATTTTTTATTTTGATGAGGAATGCTTAAAATCTATTAGTTATTAAAAGAAAAAATAAACACTACACCATTTATAGTTTCACCAAGCTGGGCAAAACTTTTTTAATTGATGTGTGATGCTAGTGATTATGTTATTGGACCTGTCGTATGACAAAGATATGATAAGATTTTCAATGTAATTTACCAAGCTAGTAAAACTCTTAACAAAACTCAAATTAGTTATAAAACAATTGAAAAAGAGTTATTAGCAATACTATATGCTTTTGATAAATTTAAATCATACTTGATTGAAACTCATTGTGCGGTGCATACAGATCATTCTGCTATTAAGTACTTAATGAAAAAGAAGGATGTTAAACCTAGACTTATAAGATGGATTCTTCTTTGCTACTAAGTACTTAATGAAAAAGAAGGATACTAAACCGAGACTTATAAGATGGATTCTTCTTTTACTTCATTCTGCTATTAAGTGCTTAATGAAAAAGAAGGATACTAAACTGAGACTTATAAGATGGATTCTTCTTTTACAAGAATTTGATTTTGAAATAGTAGATTAGAAGGGGGCTGAAAATCAAATTGTTGATCATTTGTCTAGTCTTGAGTTAGAAAAACCACTTTGTTTTGAAAAATAAATTAATGAACATTTTTTAGATGAAAAATTGATCACTATTAATGAGTGGCATGTTTCATGGTATGCCAACATTGTAAACTTTATTGTCAGTAATATTATACTTTATGGAATGACATATCAACAGAATCAGAAATTTATTTCTAAAGCTAAGACTTATTTTTAGGGTGACCCATTTTTATATAAATAAGGAAAGGATCTGATTATTCAAAGATGCGTACCATTCAACATACAAAATTTTTCAATCTGGATTCTATTGGCTTATGATTTTTGGAGAAGTTAATGCTTATATCAAAACTTGTAATTGATGTCAATGAGTGGGCAATATTTCTAGAAGAAATGAGTTGCCCCTCAATTATATGCTAGAAGTTAAATCATTTGATGTTTGGGGATAAGATTTCATGGGACCATTTATACCATCTTTCTGAAATTTATATATTCTTTTAGCAGTGGACTATGTATCCAAATGGATAGAATTTGTTGATTTACCTCGTTGTGAAGCTCAAAGTATTGCAAATTTTTTGAAAACAAACATATTTTGTAGATTTGGGACGCCGAGAGTTATCATTACTGATGGCATTTTAGAAATGCCATAATGAAGAATTTATTAAAGAAATGTCATATAAATCATAGGATTGCTACTGCTTATCATCCTCAGACAAGTGGTTTGGCTAAATTATACAATAAGGAAATTAAAAGAATTATGGAAAAATATGTGAATTCAAAAAAAACAGATTGGTCAGTCACACTTGACCTGCTTTGTGGGCTTATAGGACTGCATATAAAACTCCTATAGGAATGTCCCCACATAGGCTAATATTTGAAAAAGCTTGTCACTTTCAAGTTTAACTTGAGCATAAAGCATATTGAGCCATTAAACAGTTCAATTATAATTTGAAAGATGCTGGTGAGAAAACATTATTGCAATTAAATGAGCTTAAAGAGATAAGGAATGAATCTTATGAAAGTGTTAAGATTTATAAAGAAAAAATGAAGATGTGGCATGATCGAAATATTCTTACTAAAAATTTTAGCCAGGGCAACAAGTTTTGCTATATAATTCAAGGTTAAGATTATTTCTAGACAAACATAAGTCCAGATGGATGGACCCATTTGTTGTGATAAAAGTTTATCTTTATGGATTTCTGGATATTAAATATCTTAAGTCTAAGAAAATATTTAAAGTTAGTGTACATAGACTGAAACCTTATTTTATAGGGATTAGCATAAATTTAATGATGGAATGATGTTGAGTCAACAAGAATAAACAATGGCTGCGTCGGACTGACAACGTAAAACAAAGTGTTTTGTGGGAGGCAACCCATAGTTATCACTGTGTATTTACTTTGATTGTTGCTCTATGTGTGATTAAGATAATTGAGGTAGTATTTTTGAGACTATTATGTGTTAGTATTGATTTTAAAATGGTATTTAGTGACCCAGACATGTTAGAATGAGAATTTGGATGTTAAGCTGATTAGTGCAAAAATGTGCACTAACGCTTAAGCGCCAGATCCTGTGCATAAGCGCGACAGTTTAAACACATGTGCAAAATTTGGATTTTAGAAAGTATAACTACTAATTAGTTTGCAAAAATGTGCCAAGCCAGTTCTTAGACATGCCTAGAAGTTATTGGAGAGATTTAGGCCTACAAATAGAAGCGTTTTATGAAGGAATTTCACCCCATATTATTTTTAGCCCTAAAAATACAAGAGAAACGAGAGATTAAGACAAAATGTCTTCATGGGAGATGAAATTGAAGAAGAAGGAAGAGACCATAAAGAATAGGTTCATTAGTCAGAGTGCACATGGGTTGTATAACGATTTCTTAACCATTAGTATTGAAGGAATTTTGGAAAAGATAAACAAAAATGAATCTACCATGTCTTTACTGGAGACCAAGGAAATTGAAATTCATACACATCTTGAGTATATTGAATGGCAACTGAAAATGTAATTTAGCCATACTAGTTATATAGAGGAAGCGGATATGGAGGTGTTTCTTAAGCAAAAATGGATTGAAGAAGATAGTATCAGAGCACGTCACCACCATCTGTTTTATCAATTTTTTATTCTGATTGCCCCAGGAGAGAATAATGAAAGACCTGAGTTTGTCCCATCAAATGAAGAGTTGAATTAAGTTTTATGTTTGAGTTTGTTTTTTTGGAGTCATTATGTTTACATGTTAGTGTTTGTTTTTAGTGTTTATGACTTTTTATGAGTTTAATTATGAATGTTTGTTATATGTTTGAATTTAGGAAATTTTCTCATTCGAGACTATTTGGTGTGAGAATTAAGTGTTTAATGTATTTGTACTTGTTTGTGAATTAATATAAGTTTGTTTGTGTGAAAATTTGTGTTATTTTTATACTCTTGTTATTTTTAGCCTCGAATTAAAATAGTTATATGGGAGAATTTTGGGAGAGAGGAGAGTTAGAGAAGTTGAAAATAGTCATTCAAGAGTTATGAGACCATTTATGTGTGGTATACTTAGGCAAATAGTGCATTTTACTTAAATTTGAAAATTTTGAAAATCGTGCACTGGCGCTTAAGTGCCACATCTCGCGCTTAAGCGCGAGCTAACCCGAGAGGCAGGTGCCTAAGCGCCACTTACATGCATTTAAGCGCCGGTTCACAAAAACCAGTTTGCTAACGGTTAAAAGTGAAATTTTGACTTGAAAATCACCATTTTTATGCCGCTAATCTTCTTCTTCCACTCAAAGTCATGATTTTGGAAGGCTAGGGCACCTCTTAAGTGTTGATTTCTTGATGGAATCAAGAGAAATTTGCTAGATCCAAGTTCCTTGAGGTAACAGCTATACTTCTATGCAAAAAATTGCATGGGAATTTGCTAGAACCATGTAGTTTGAGCACATTTGGAGAAATTCAAAAATTCGCTATTAATGGTGAAAAATGTGGAAAAATCTATGAAAATTGCATGGGAAGTGTAGTTTATGCTTTTGGAAGTTTAGTTTAGTAGTTTAGACTTGATTTTTGAACTTATTTTTGGAATTTATTAAATTTGTAGAATGACACCTAGAATGAAGAGAGGAAAAGGAAAGAGCCTTTTTGATTCGAGCAAGTTTGTATGTTCGAAGGCTCAGGATCGGTACTGTGATGTGTTTCAATCACAAAAACTAATTCATGAGCGTTGTTTTACGATTCCAGGTGGAGTCGTGGAAGATTGGATTGTTTGCCAGTAGTGGGAACAATTCTGTTGTTTCTCTATTGTTGCAATTATTTCTGTTGTTAGGGGGTTCTATGCGAACCTCCCTGAGGTTGAAGAAGATAAAGTTATGGTTCGAGGAAAGTTGGTACCTTTTCACCGGAGCTAATCAACTTGTTCAATCATCTACCACCTGATACTTTATGTTTTTAGGGAAATTATAGTCCAACTTAGATGGAGCTAGATGAGATTATTTCTAATTTGACTGATGGAATAGGACTGGAAGATCACTAATGAAAGGAGAGTCAACTTTCTAACTTCAAAGTTAAGTGCACCTGCAAAGTCCTGACACTAATTTATCTCTGCTCATCTGCTTCCAACAAATCATCTCAGTGAAGTTACAAGAGAGAACGATGTTAAACTATTGTATCCAAGAAGGAAAGCTCATCAAAATTGGAGCTTTTATCTATCAAACTATCATCAGTTCTGTCACTGTTGTTACTACTACGGGTCTAGGATTTGCTTCCTTGAACTTTTCTTTGTGTGAGCAGGATGGAGTTAAATATGATAGTTGGGATGAAGTATTGTTACCTCTAAAGCCCATCCAAAGCTAAATGTGAAGACTTATTTTGAAAATTCTTTTTTTGGCTGGCTGGAGAGGAAGATTTTTTAGGAATTATGGAATGGAAACGTCTACTGCTACTTCTACATCTAAACCATCTATCTCACGTGCTTCTACATCTAGAGGTGAGTCTACTGAGGCCCAAGATCAATTATTGCAGAGGATGATGGAAAATATTAATTTTACCGCTGATAAAGTTCAGAATTTAGAGCATTTTACAGATCATACTGATAGGTATAAAAGAAGGAAAAGTTATTATAAAGAGAAATTTCACTCATCTTTGCAGAACCTCATTAGGGGCAACCAAGGAGTGCAATTTCCTCCATATCCTAGATATCCTATTTATGAGCCTGCAAAAGTTTAGGATAGCGGTCATTCAGAGGATGGGGAGTAGACTGAGAGATTTTATTTTTATGATTGTTTTATATTGTGGACTATGTGGTCTGGTACTACTACATTTGCATCTGTGTGATGATTTAGACTATGTGTTATGTTTTGGACTTTGATGTTTAATTATTATTGTGACGTTTGTGTTAGTTAATATTTTGTTTTTAAACTTTTAGGGTAGTAACTATTATTGTGTGTTTAGTACTGTTTTAGTTAGTTTAGAACTTAACTTAATTTTATTTTCTTTGAAAAGTTGAAAATCATTCTAACTTAGATCTTAAATTTATATTTCAGAAACTATTATCCTGTATTTTTGTTTTTTCATGTTTGTGAGTTTGTTTTTATGTTGAAATTGTGAAGTTAAAGTAGTGTGTTTGTTTAGTTAAATGTTTATACCAACTATTTTGAAGTCTATTGAATCTCCATATGTTCAATTAAAATGAAAATAATAGAAAATTTGATCAAAATTAATTTTACTCCTGTTAATAGTTTTATACTTGTATACTTAGGGTATAAAAATTCCTGTAAGCATGTTCTTTTAATTTTCATTCCTGCTTATATATATCTGATGCTAAATTGTTTAATCTTGTTAAAAATTTAAGTTTGGGGGAGCAACGAAAAATATTTTCAAAATTTGAATTTTATTTGTTCTCAAATGTGCTACAAGTAAATTTGACTTGAAAAGAAAAATGATTATGTATATGAAGTTATATTAGGGAATTAAATTTTGATTTTAGAAATGAGTATGAAAATTTAGTTGAAATTTTTATTAATGAAGAAAAACTTTAAGTTAAAAGTTTTTAGAGTAGAAAATGTTTAATATTGTGTAACTATCTTTAGTAAGAAAAAAAACATTTTTTTAAAAAAATTTAGATAATTAAGACTTTTTTTTTAATATTTAAATTTATTTTATTAAAAATAATTTTCAAAACTATTATTATGTTTATAAGTAAAAGATTTATATCAAGACTTTGCTATAGGAAAGGAGAAGTGGAATTCAAAATTTTTAAAGGCCTATCCAGATACAGTAATCCTTGCCTAAAAAAGAAAAAGAAAAAGAAAAACAAAAACAAAAACAAAAAGAAAATAAATAATAAAAAAAAGAAAAGAAAAAGAAAAAGAAAAAAAAGAAAAAAAGGAAAAAAAGTAAGGGAGGAGAAGCTTTAGGATTAGTGTCTAATTAAAAATTGGTTCTACATTTGATCTTTCTAGAGTATAAGACATGATAAATTCTTAAACTTAAAAGTATAATATAGTAAGTAAAATTACTTCTAATAAATATTTTTAAGTAGAGAAAATAATAGAACTAAAATTTTAAATTTGGAAAACTTACAATATTTTTGAGTTAAATAGGAACTCATATTTTCATATTTCTTAACATTAAAAATTTCTAAAATTTAAGTTGGTCGTTTACTAAATATTTTTTTTTCAAATTGGACTACTATATTTCTAAATCTAAATTTAAGTAACTTCGAAAGAAACTCATATACATATCATACATATTTAGTTTTTAAAGATTGAAGTGTCACTTGAGGAAAAAATTTAATGTTTGGGGGATTTTGATACATCTAAAATATATAGTCTTTTTAGACACATTTTTGTACCTATTTTTTGAGATATTGTGCTTTAATGGAAGGTATTTTTCTATTCTTCTTTCAAGTACAAGTAAAAAATTGAAAATTGTTTAAAGGAGTGAAAAATGATCAAATTTGGAGCAAATAGGTGAAAAATTTGCAAAAGTGTTTTGGCGCCTAAGTGCCACATCCGACGCTTAAGCGCCGATTAAACAAAGAAGGCCACGTCTAAGCTCCAGAGGCCCTGTGCTTAAGCACCACAGATAGTTATTTGGCAGTTTTCTTTATTTGATTGAATTTTAAAGAGGTATTTGGGGCACCTATTAGCTTAATAGGTGGTTACAACCACCAAGGACAAAAATATTTATGAAAGGAGGCATCTCTTGGGGAAATACATCGAATTAAGACATATTTTGAAGAGATGCCAAGGAACCTTTTGGAGATTCATAAAAGATGAAAGATTGAGAATTTGAAAGTGTGCTTGAAAAGAGAAAGTTTTAAAAGTTCTTGAATTAGGGAGTTAGTTCGAAGAGATTTTCAGGCACCACATTAAATATTTACTTTATCCTTTTTGTTATTTTTATTTTAAGTGTTGTAAATGAGAAGAGATTTAAAGAAACTTAAAGGGTTTGATGAAGGACTTGAGATAAGTTTTTATCTTTCATTTTTAGACTACTTTTAGTCTTAATTGAGACTTATTGTTGGTTTGACAATGATTTCTTCTTTTAAACGACATGCGGTTTTATTTTCTCCATGGATTCTGATTAGTTTTCTTTATCTTTCATCTTAAAATGATAAGTAATTAAGTGTTGGATGAATATTTTGGAGAGTATTGATCTTTAATGTTGGAAGAAGTTGTGATGATTTAAATCCATGCACTTCATTTACTTTNGGTCTATTGAAACTCTACATGTTGAATTGAAATGAAAATATTAGAAAATTTGATCGAAATTAATTTTACTGCTATTTTTAGTTCTATACTTGTATCATTAAGGAATAAAACTTCCTGTAAGCATGTTATTCTTATTTTCATTCTTTCTTATATATATTTGATGCTAAACTGTTTAATCTGATAAAATTTAAGTTTGGGGACGATGAAAAATATTTTCAAAACTTTCATTTTATTTGTTCTGAAATGAACTACAAGTGAATTTGATTTGAAAAGAAAAAATGATCATGTATATGAAGTTATATTAGGGAAGTAAAATTTGATTTTAGAAATGAGTAAAGGAATTTAGTTGAACTTTTGAGTAATGAAGAAAATCTTTAAGTTAAAAGTTTTTAGTGTAGAACTTAGTTGAAATTTTGAGTAATGAAGAAAAACTCTAAGTTAAAAGTTTTTAATGTAGAAAATTATTAATATAAGTAACTATCTTTAGTAAGAAACATTTTATTTTCAAAAATTTTAGAAATTTAGACTTTTATTTTTAATACTTCAATTTCTTATATTAAAAATAATTTTTGAAGCTATTATTATATTTATAAGTAAAAGTTTTGTATCAAGACTTTGCTTTAGGAAAGGAAAAGTAGAATTCAAAATAATTAAAGGCCTATCCAGATATAGTAATCCTTGCCTAAAAAGAAAATAAAATAAAAAGAGAAAAAGAAAAAAAGAAGAGAAAAAGAAAAAAAAATAAAAGGAGAAGAAAAATAAAAAAATATATAAGGGAGGAGAAGCTTGAGGATTAGTGCCAAATCAAAAATTGGTTCTACATTTGATCTTTTTAAAGTATAAGACTTGAGAAAATCTTAAACATATAGATATAATATTGTAAGTAAAATTATTCTTAATAAAAAATTTTAAGTGGAGATAATAAATAAACTAAATTCTAAATTTGGAAGACTTACAATATTTTTGAATTGGATAAGAACTCATATTTTCATCTTTCTTAACATTAAAAATTTCTAAACTTTAAGTTGCTCTCATTTACTAAATATTTTTTCTAAATTGGCCTTCTATATTTCTAAATCTAAATTTCAGCAACTCCTAAAGAAACTCATATATATATCATACATATTTAGTTTTTAAAGATTGAAGTATCACTTGAGGATAAGTAACATTTTAAGTTTGGGGAATTTTGATACGCCTAAAATATAGTGTTTTTTGACACATTTTTATACCTATTTCTGAGATATTGCACTTTAATGGAAGGTATTTTTGTGTTTTTCTTTCAGGTACAATTAAAAAGGTGAAAAATACTTAAAAGAGTTAAAAAGGATCAAATTTGGAGCAAATAGGTGAAAAATGTGCCAAAGTGTTTTGGTGTGTAAGCGATAGATCTGGGGCTTAAGCGCTGGGTAAATAGAGAAGGCCATGCCTAAGCACCACAGGCCTCGCGCTTAAGCGTCAAAGGCACTTATTGGATGAGTAAATTTGGTTTTTTTGAATTTTGAAGAGGTTTTTGAGGCACCTATTAGCTTAATAGGTGGTTACAACCACCATGGATGAAAATTATTGAGAAAGGATGCATCTCTTGGGGAAGTACATCGAATAAAGACACATTTTGAAGAGATACCAATGCACCATTTAGAGAATTATAAACGAAAGAAGATTGGGACTTTGAAAGAGGTCCTGAAAGTACTGGGAAAGTTTTGAATGTTAAAAAATTGGGTAGTTTGTTGAAGAAATTTTCAGGCACCACATATTTATTTTATTTTTTATTTTAGTTTTATATTGAGAGTGTTGTAAAAGAAAAGAGATTCAAAGGAATTTCAAGAGTTTGGTGGAGGACTTGAGATAAGTTTTTATCTTTTGCTTTAGACTACTTTTGGTTTTAATTGAGACTTGTTTTTAGTTTGACAATGATTTCTACTTTTAAACTAAAGCGTTGTTTTATTTTCTCCATGGATTCTAAGTAGTTTTCTTTATCTTTCTTATTAAAATGATAATTAATTAAGTGTTAAATGGAAGTTGTGGAGAGTATTAATCTTTAATGTTGGAAGAAGTTGTGATGATTTAAATCCATGTACTTCATTTACTTCTTGATTTGGCCAATCCAGATGTTAAAACTTGTTTTGAGAACATGTAAGAATTGGGCTGGTATTCTCTCAGTCGACAACTGAAAAGAATCACATGAGGTTGTATGAATGAGAATGTAGTTCGTATGATTGAGTGCAATTCATTGAAGATGTAGAGTTAGAGGACTTTAAAGTGACAGGTTAAAGGCCCCAGGTGGAGGGAATCGAGGGAACTCTAGAGTCAGAGCTAGTATCATCCCTGCCTAGCTGGTCTTCAGAACTATTCAAACTTTAAATTAGACAATATTCTTTATAGCATCTCTAATAAGGGTAAAGAATATTATTGCTCTTATTTGGCACAACACAATATGCATACTTCTACAACATAATTCCTATACTTATTATTGATTCATGATAAGGAGAAAGATATTTTCATATTTAGTGTTTTTCTTCTACAAAACGAAGTTATCTTTTTAAGTTTGTCCAGTTTTTTTCAAAATCTTAAAATTACCAAAAAAATTTAAATTTTCTTTAGTGCGAAAACATCTTTAGTTTAAATTATTATCTTTTTAAAAATAGAAAGTTTTCCGAAAAGTGCATCTTGCATATCTTACCTGTGGGTTTGATATTCAGATCTTAACTAAAAAGTCATATATTACTTGATAACGATACGTATACTTGCGTAGTATCCCAATATAAATAAATTAAAAGTTAAATTCTTATTTTTCTTCAGGATCAAGTTTTGGTTTTGTTGTGAAATAAGGAAATATAAGTGAAAAATAAAATCAGAATTATTGTTATACTGTTGCATATAAGCAGTTATCGGGGATCACATACCAATCAAATGCTATCACCAAAAGGCTACTCACGAACTGTTAGAAAAGTAATGTCTTGTTACACCCCGCATTGCAATATTTTGCTTGCAAATGTGCAACATGCTGTTAGGGGTATCCCGTTCCATCAAAAGTCTTAAAGTTTGGTGGAACAAAACATTTATTGTACATGATGATAATGAATTTTTTTAGATATGGTCTATACTTTAAAATTGATGCACCCCCTTTTGATTGATCTAAGGTATCCTTTATTGGTTTTTTGACTAATTTGTTGATATCACTTTCTGTTACCATCTTTTGAATTGGTTCTTTCCTTAAAATTTCCTCTCTATTGGCTGAAGCGTCATCATTCCTTCCATCAGTAATATGTACAATCTCTGGCTGGTTTACCTTCGATGATGACACTTCATATGATTGTGATTATCCGTGCTCCCTAACGTGTGGACTACATACGATAACAAATGATATTTTTTCATAACTCCTTCATGAAGTTTACTCATTACCAACAATAGGTAGAACTTTTGGTCCTAGGAAAGACTTAGCTGATCTAGACTCAGTAGGTCCCTGACTATCGGTGGTAGTATACATGATGGTGGCAGCGGTATCGACAAGGTCTCCCTAACAAAACCTGATAGGAAGACGGGATGGTGGTGTCTTTGGTGATTTCTCTAACTGAAAAGTAGGCATGTCTTTTCTCATGATTTACCTCTTCATCTATGAGGACACAACGCATCCCATCCTTTCCAAAACTTTGGCAATGGAACACTATTCATTCTCGACTAACTTCTCAAAAATTGAATGAACTTGGGCTAGAGGTGTGGGCCTCTCACCTTCCTTCTTGCGATCAGGTGGAAGGTGTAATGCAATAGCAATCCTATATAGTCTCTCCTATACAGTGCATGTAGAAAACTGGTAAAATATGCTCCCTCTGAGGAGAGGTGGGGTCTCATGCTCCTTAGCTTCCTCTAAAAAAGGAGTCTTCTTGTTGAGAGCCAGCCTTGCAGCCTTAGACTTTACTACTTTCCGAATTTTTTGGATGCATTTTCTTTTTTATGCCAAAGTCAATGACACACTTTCGAGTTACGCCCAATCTCAAACACTAACTGGACAGGTGTGAACACAACATTAGAATCTTCCTCATACAAAATCTCATTTCCTTTGCCAGATGGAACAGTCAGCGAGGTGACGTCGAATCCAATGTCACTAGCAGTGACAAATCTTCTTGGCACATGGACAATAGATTTCACAGATACAGGGCAACAGTCTTAACATAAGCCTCCATGATTTTAGGCCACTTAATTTCAGAGAAGTTGGACTTGCCATTTAGGACATACTTAGCGACAGGTTCAGCTATCTTCGGCGGGGTAGTCTTTATGATCACATATGGCACTTTTTTGATAATGACTTTGACCTCATCGAAGCCAGTACCAAACTTTATCATTGCTCCTTGGTGAAGTGCGTCTCTGTCATGGGGTAGGTTTCCATTGAATGAAAAGAACAACGTTGGTGACACCATTGTTGTCAGTTAAAGAGTTCCAAGAACTAATAACGACCTATGCTTCACAATTCTTGTGAAAAACAAAAATTAGCAAAGGTCATCCTGTGAACTGGAAAATTTTCCTTTATTTATAATTTTGTTTTGTGTTTAATTTATGTGTACTTTTTTTGGATTATATTATTTTATTTTGTTATTTTTTTCTTATTGAGAGCATGCCTTTCATTTTATATTATAGTTTAAAGGAGTTCACTTGTCTTTTGTGCTTAAACAAAAAGTATAAAAGGAAAGATTGATTTGAATTTACCAATAATAAGTCAAACCTAAGAGACATGGATTAAAAGTGAAACTGAGGACCCAGTGTGGGGCTAACTTCCCAACGCACCTCGCTTACACACTTATTGGGGGTCCGACCCCACACAAGACTCTAAAGATCCTCTAACACCTCTATTTAAGGATGGTTAAACAAATGTTGCTAGAATCAAAGAAGAGTTGGCTGTGCCTGCCCAAGGAAGAAATGAGTGAGGCACATCAGTGGAAAAATTCCAATTTAGACCATGAGGGGGCATGAATACATCGTCGATGTACGAAGACAAAAACCTCTTGATCATAATGGATAGAAGAGCTTGTCTCCAACAAAGTCAACAGTAATCGTCAGCCGCCGAAATTCCTCTTTGAATCATCTGTTCTATGAGTGCCCCTTTGCTAAAGAGGTTTGGAATCGTATTGGCTGCTATTTTGGGATTCATTGACCTACTAATCTGAATTTTAAATCTGAAACTGAGACATGGAAGGGTTTTGATCCCTCCTTCAAAAAGCAATTCTGTTTTCCTGTTATTTTTTTATGGTTCATTTGGATGGCAAGAAACAGTCATAAATATGAAGATACTGGTCACAAACCCTCTATCACTACCATCTTTTCCGTTGCTTATTTTAAAAAGGCATGAAAATCCTCTTTTGGACTTGATGCTTCTCCAACTATTTGGGATAAGAGTAGGAAACCCATTTTTATCAAATGGGCATCACCCCCCCCCATGTTTGGTATAAGATTAATGTTGATAGGAGTTTTTTCAATGCCTATACAGGTATGTGAGGGATTTTAAGAGATGTCTATGAAAAATGTATAGCTTATTTTACGTCACCTTGTATTGCTAACTCTGCACTTGAGGTTGAAATTGCTGCTATGCTTGCTGCTCTTCACTTGGTTACATCTTTAAATGTAAAGGGTATTGTGGTGGAAACTGATTCGAAACTTTAATTTAACATTCTTTTATCTAATATTAATCCTCCGTGGTATATCATTGACTTGCTGAATAGAATCAGATTAACTATTGAGAGGTATCAATTGAATATTAATTTTACTTTTACTTATAGAGAAGGGAATAAATCTAAGGATTGGTTGGCCAAATGGAGATTGCAGAATGTTGTTGTTAGTAACACTCTTCCCTCTTTCTTGCATAAGCTTATTAAAAATGATTTGGAGGTTCCTTTTGTTCGATTTTGAGAAGCTGGTCCTGTTATTTGATTCATTTGTAGATTTTTTGGGTCTAGCTTTTGTTTCTCGGGTTATGGATCTTCTGTTTGTCCTTCTCCTTTGGGTTTTAAAGTTGGAAGGTATTTTATTTCTACTTAGGATTAAGATTATGGGAGCCTAGCACTAGTATTATCTATGCTCTGGACTTTGGCTTCTCGATTTTTTGCCTATAAGGAAAAACCCCACTGTTTCTATTAGCTAGTTTGGAGCTTTTAGTCATATTTTTGGCTATCTTTTTTTATTACACACTATCAAGTATGCGTTCTCTGGTTATATTTTGGAGCTTGGTATGATTGGTGTTGGCTGCACCAATAGTTTACTTTATGTGAGTTGTATTTTTTGGGCTCATGGGCATGACAACTACATATTTTGTTTATGGAGACTATGCTCCACAGGTTGGGTTATGAATTCAGTAATTCCAGCAGAATTCATACTGATAAGCTATATTGTGAACAAATTTGAATGTAAAGCTTGCTTGTACCTATGTGATACTAATTGGGGCTTCGAGATTATGGTCACAGATTTCCATTACTTGTTGCGGTGGCTCTTAGCACTTCGCATTATTTATATTATTTACTTATTGTTGTGGATTGCGCCAAATGATACAAGACTGCCTTACGATGGTTCTCATTATTTTCACTTTATTTGGGCTTATTTTTTTAAGCTTATGGTGTATTTTTTGGTAAAGTAACATAGGCATGATTATTGTTTTCTGGGGTCTCCATTTTCTTTGCACAGTTGGGATGAATGTATCATGATTGATGCCTGGAATGATTTTGGTGCTGAGGTGGTTTCTTTGCATGATTACTGTGACTTCAAATTCTTTTGGAGTTTATTTTGCATGGGTTTTAGGCTTTGTAGTGGCCATTTTCCTTGGTATGAGCAATGCTTGATTCATAGCTTGGGTATTCTGGAGTTTATTTGGGAATGGCATTTTTGGTTGGATGCAGGATATCATTGCTAAAAAGATTTTAATTTTTCAACTTCTTATTTGTCTCCTTTCGGTCTATTTTTATGCGGGCTCACTGGTAGAATGCTTTGGCTTGGTTTATGTTTCGGGGGCCAGCTTATTATTTGCACTGAGCTTTGGATCACTCTGCTGGTCATTATTTTGTCTTTGGGTGGGAGGTCTCTCATCGTTACGGTTATTGGGGCTCTACACTTATTTGGTGACTAGATGATTTCTCCTTGTGGCCATGTGCTATTAACGCATAATTATTGTTACCTGCTATATGGTATTTTATTAACTATGTTGGCAAGGAGTTCTCTTAAAGATTTCTGGAGATGTGGAACTCATATGCTTGATGCCTGTACTGCCCACTTATGGTTATTCCAAGGAAGATGGATTTTGTTTATTTGGGGATGTCAATAGATATTGGCTTACATTGTAATGCCCAATATTACTTGAACATTACTGATGCTAACATTGATCGATTTGCATGTTTGGGGAGGAGTCGCTGGATATATCTTGGACTTAGCTCTTTCAGTTTAAACAATTTTTACTTAGCTTTTCCTTATGGAGTTTGGTATACATGTATAGTTTGGTATACATGTATATTTTGGGTATATTTCTTTTGTTGGTATACTTTTAGGGTCTACACATGTATTTTAAGATTTTTGTGTGTGTTGTAATGCGGACTGTGGAACCCGTAGGTTTTGATTTTTCTGTTTTTTTACTAGTCGGGGTTCACTATTCCTCCGCATTTATGTATTTTTTTTAACTTTTAACGTGTAAGGAGCCATGAGCTACTCTTTTAGTTAGATATATATATATAACCCCTTGCTTGGGGGTGGGAGCCCTAAGCAGCAGGAGTTTACTTTGGATCTCTGTGAGTTGTCTGGCTCACCCGGGATCTCTCTTTTGGTCTTGGTCTTTATCTTGTCAGACTATGGGGTTCATGGCATCTCCTATTGACTGGGAGACTAATGCACAGTGGGCTAGAGCCACTTATGTAGGAGTGGTTGGGAAGAATGTGGATCCACTACAGGATATGGAAAGACTTGTGTTCCCACAAGAGTTCCATGACACTGCTGCAGGAAAAGGCACCTCACCTTGCATTCGCCTTATTGGCCTTAAGGAAGGGGAACCTTCTGTATTCTTCTCAAATCAGGAACTAAATATCCTTAATAAAGAAGTTCAATTACTCTGATTGGCAAATTCAGTTTGGATCACCCCAAAATGGAGCTAGTGAGGGGTTTCTTTAACTCACTTCAGTTTCTAGGTCCATGGAAGCTAGGTTTACTTGATGGAAGACACCTACTAATTCAACTTACCATAGAGGAAGACTATGCTAGAGTTTTTGCAAAACAGACAGTTAGAATTGCTAGAGCTGACATGAAGATTTTAAAATGGACACCAGACTTTGATCCTTCAAAGGAACCTCCTGTGGTTCCAATCTGGTTCAAACTATCAGGACTTCCACTCCACCTGTTCAATCTAAATGCCTTATTCAACATAGGCAGTGCTATTGGTACTCCTCTTAAATTGGATGCACCCACCTACAACAAAGCAAGACCAGGAAGTGCAAGAATTCTCATAGAAAGGAACTTCACACTGCCTGAGCTAAAAAGAGTGTGGATTGGTGATGAAGCAGAAGGTTTCTAGCAGGAGGTAGTCATGGGACAAAATCCGTACTATTGCCAACATTGCAAAATGTTTGGACATACGAAGGAAAAATGTTACAGACTACACCCACCTACCAAAAGACTACCAACAAATCCTATTTCAAAAGTTACTAAGGAGGAAAATTTTAATCTGAATTAGGAATGAGAAATACAGCAAGTAAGAAGGAGCAAAAATTTAGCCAAATTCACAGCAAATAATGCTGAGGAACCAAGGGGTGATCCAAGGGTGCATAAAGGAGAAACTCAATTTGTAGGATCTCTCATACAGCCAAGCCCAATAGAAAAGGAGGCAGATAAACAGACCAATGACAAAACTATAGATGCTGAACTAGTTGGGGACAATGAAGTCAGCAATCACCTAAGAAAAGAAACAGAAAATGTGGGACAAGTCCCACAAAACAAAGGAAATATGGAGGGGGTCTCAAGCAGTAAAATGAAGTGCACACCTTTAGAGAAGATGATACAAGAGATACAATACTCAATGGATAGTGAATGGCAAACACAAAAGAAAAAAAGGAAGAAGAAGCTCAGAGAAGACACTGAAAGAAAGAATGGAGAACAACAGAAGGAGCAAAAGGAGCAGAAGGACAAGATCTAGGTCCCAACCCTCTTCCCATACCCCAACAACATGATTAATTTGATATGTTGGAATATAAGGGGGATTGCTGATCTTCCTTCCTTAAAAAGATTAAAGTATTTAAATAAGAAGTACAAGTGTTGGTGCTTGGTTATCCTGGAACCTTTGGTTCATCAAAATATTCTGAAATATGCTAAAGCCTTCCTAGGGTTCTCTTTTAACACTAATCTAAATAACAAAATCTAGATTTGGAGTAGAATTGAAATGAACTGTAAGATTTTGCTCAATTATTTACAATTCATACACTGCTCTTTTAACATGGCAGAAAAGGTTAGCCAAACCACTTTTGTTTATGTTGGATCCTCCAAATTAGCAAGAATTGAACTGTGGAAGGAGCTCCACCAAATTAGAAGCTTGACAAACATTGCCTGAATTGTTGGAGGAGATTTCAACTGTATTGCTTCACCTGCTAAAAAAAAGGGAGGAAGAAATCCTTCCACTAATAACATGACTGAATTCAATGACAACATCAATTCTGCTAGGCTGTTTGATTTGAGATTCAATGGACCAAAGTTCACTTGGAGAAGGGGAAATTTTTGGGAGAGATTGGATAGGTTCTTGGCTAATGACAACTGGATTCAGAATTATTTGCAAACTGATGTCACTCACCTTAGTTTGGCAGGGTATAATCACAGACCTTTGTTAATTTCCATCTCAGCCAATGAACACAATAGCAGACCTCCCTTCAGATATCTTAATGTTTAGTCAAGCCACATAGACTTCATACATATTGTTAAGGAGAATGGGAAGGATTGTGATTACAAAACCCCCCGAATCAAGCTGTAGAATCTACAGAAAAAACTGCTAAAGCTCTTAATAATTGGAATTGGAGCACATTCGGAATATTCTGACTGAAGTGGAACAGGCTGAGAAAGAGCTCCAACTTTTGGAGGAAGGACACAACAAGGGTTAGGTGGGAGATTCATTCCTTCTGGAAACCAATGAAAAGTTATTGAATGTTATAGTATGGCAAGAACAATTTCTGAAACAGAAGGCAACAAAGAACAAGTTCATGGATGATGACAGAAACGCTAAATTTTATCATGCCTGCATCAAGTATCAAAGAAAATGCAACACCATTCACTTTATCAAAGACAACCAAGGAAATTGGATCAGAGATGCTCGAGGGATTGCTGACAGTGTTGTGGCCTACTGTAAAGATCTGATGCATTGTGAATTAACTGAAAGACAGCATGTGGAATCAGAATTGTTCCAAGATGAGAAGGATATTTGTTCCAAGATAAAGCTAGCTGAAACCCTTGGAGAGGAAGAAATAAAAAGAGCTCTCTTCTCTATTGATAGTGCCAAATCAGTAGGTCCTGATGGTTTCACTGCATATTTCTATAAGAAGGCTTGGGAGGTCATCAAAGTATAGATTTTTGAAGCTATACAGCACCACTTTAAGGGACAACCTTTACCAGACTATTTCAATACTGCTACCATTATATTTGCCCCTAAATCATTAGTAAAAGAGTATTGGAGTAGCTACAGAATTATAAGTCTTACTAACATTGTTAGTAATATCATTAGCAAAATTCTGTGTTTTAGAATCCAACCCACTCTTCAACATCTCATTAGTCCCAAACAAGCAGCCATTGTGAAAGGGAGAAACATAGGGGACAACATTATGATAGCCCAAGAGCTTCTGTTGGATCTAGATAAACCCTGCAGAGGGGGCAACATGATATTTAAACTGGATCTGAAGACTGCTTATGATATGATCAATTGGAACTTCATCATGGAGATTATGAAGGCTAGGGGCTTTACAAAAGACTCTTGTAAAATCATCCAAAGATGGTTTGAAGGAAATGTTAACATTTGTTTTAATATTGGAAAAGCCATGGCTTTTTCAAGGCTAACGGGGGTTTGAGACAAGGGGTCCCCTTATCTCCAACCATTTTCATGCTGGCTTTGGACTACCTGTCTAAACTCATAGACAAACCTGACAACAGAAAAGATTACAACACTTATCTCAACAGATCCAAACAAGACATCAGCCATCTGATTTATGCTGATGACACATTAATTTTCTCTAGAGCTAATAAGAATGCTATCAAACATTTGTATGCAGATTTTCAAAAGTTCCAGCAAGCTTCTGGCCTTGAAGTGAACGAAGATAAAAGCCACATTCTCTTCAGCAAGAATTGCTCCATAGCCTGCAAACAGTGGATTTTAGAGCTCACTGGTTTCAAAGCTATGGATACCCCCTTTAAATACTTGGGGATTTATCTTACTAAGGGAAGGAACAAACAAATATAATTTAATGAGATAGTGGATAAAACCATTGCTACCCTCCAAGGGTGGGCAAATTCCTTCCCGTCTAATGGAGGCAGAATTACCTTGCTGAAAAGCATCTTAACCACCTTCCCCCTTTACACCTTACAAGTGGTAGTGATGAAGAAAAGCACTCAACTTATGTTGGAAAGAACCTTCAAGGTTTGGGAATAGAAAAAATAGGATCTGGGCAAGCTAGCAGAAAGCTGCCAAACCTCTATATTAGGCTTCAAGGGATTTCAACAGTTACACCAAATTAGCATGTGCAACTTTCATGCACTTTGGATGAGAATTTGAAAATAGAAAGCTGAAGTTCAAAAAGAATGACAACCTCTGGGCAAATTTCATGCACTGCAAGTATTGCAGAACTGATCATGCTAACCAGGTGAGGGCCAAACTGGGAGATTCTATGACCTGGAAACAGATGCTGAAAATGAAGGAACCAGCTGAAAATCTCTACACTTGGGAGTTGGGTCAAGGTAACATCAACTTTTGGCTGGACAAATAGTTCTCAGAGAGCACTATATAACCTTTGGATGAGAATTTGGACAAGAACCTAATGGTGAAGGATTGCTGGGAGGGGCAGAAGTGGTCTCAGGAAGTACTCCAAAAGGTTGTCACAGAAAACTCCATGAGGCAGATATCTAAAATCCAATTTGACAAAAATAATAAGGATAGGATGATTATAAAAGTTAACTCAACCCAAAGTGTGACCCAAGTCATTTACAATCAGCTGTTCACCTGGGAGGAAACCTCTTGAGGTGAAAATCTGTGGAACAAATTCCTATCCCCCTCTATGGCTTTCTTCTCCTGGAGAGTGCTAAATAACTTAATCCCTACTGATGATATTCTCAAGTTAAAGGGCTTGAAGGGACCTTCAAAATGTTATCTCTGCCAGAACAATGAAGAGACAACTACTCATCTTTTTTCCAGTGTGACTTCTCCAGGAAGGTTTGGAGATCCCTGACAATTAATTTCCACATCAACACTATCAACTTGGGATGGGAACAAATTAAGAAGTGCTGGTCAGACTGGAAAAAAGTTAAACTATGTACAATCCCTTTCATCATAGCCTGGTTCATTTGGAATTCAAGGAGCAAAAACAAGCATGAAGAGCATAAGGTGAGTACTGCAACAATGGAGGCAAATTGTCTTACTTATATCAAAAAACTGATCATTTGGAAGGGGTTTCCAAACATTCTTAAGATGAACCAAAGCATGGATCAGATCTGCAGTAAGGTCATTAAAGTCTAGTGGACAAAACCCAGTTATCCCCACCTTAAAGTTAACACTGATGGAAGCTTTACAGCCCACACAGCAGGAATTGGAGGGGTATTCAGAGATTACAAAGGAAGATGCATATTGTTCTTCAAAGCTCCAATTATTGTTGAAGATGCCTTGGAAGCTGAGACAGCTGCTCTTTACTGGGCCATCAAAATGACAGTCATAAATAGATGGACACAAATTCAAGCTGAGGTTGATTCCTCTATACCGATTGAGTATATGACAGGTATTGTTGTACCTCCGTGGCATATCCAACAGTGGATTAATAGGATAAAATATCTCACCAAGGAGATACAAATCAATTACTGTTTTACCTATAGGGAGGGAAACAAACTAGCTAACTACCTAGCTATTGAAGGTGTTGAATCCCAAAGAGCAACTGTTGCTACTAATCCTACACAGATATTGGCTGACCTGTTGAAGGGTGACAAATTACAAATACCTTACCTCAGAATTGTTGGGAGCTAGATGCTTTATTTACTTTCTTTTTTTTAGACATGCCTTTTATTTTCTTAATTACCTCACATTTTGATGTAACCTTTACTCTCTCTTATCCCTGCTGTAACACTCTCTGGTTGTATTGATCATATTTAAGAAATTAACACAGAGGGAGACAAAAGAGGCTCATTTTTGTAATATATATATATATATATATATATATANATTACAAAAATATTTCTTTAAATCTACAATAATATTTATATAATTACAAAAATATAGTTAACTGAAGTAAATTCATTACATGAAGTCATATAAATAATTTTCAAAAATATTGAAATAGAGGACATTTAATAGTTAATCTTTTTCTTACCTCCCCCAAACTTACATTTTTAAATATGAAATAATACAGATGGAAAAAAAAACTATAAATATAAATCATACCTTAGCAATTTAGGCATTTTCATCATTCTGAATTTTTTGCAGGTCTTCTTAAATTTTTACTTCACCTGGTCTGTTAAATTAGGAGTTTTCTACACATATAAATCATTAGAGGAATTTTTGGGTAATGAAATTTTGAAATAAGTATAAAACTGAAATATAAACAAGAACAACAATTTCTAAAACCACAATACTAATCAATTAAAACTAAAATGCAAAACGAAAATCACATTACAATCCACAATTCTACTCAATATCTATCGAACTACACATGCACAATTAACTATAACACTAACTTTATAACAAGAATCCAAGTACACAACACAAAATAAAAATGAAAGTCCAAATACATAAACATCCATTTCTATTACAAAAGATTACATAAAATAAAAATACAAACATAAGTACATCAATTTCATTCAATATCAAAATCCCAAGCTATATCTTTGTCGCCTTGCTCTACAGGTGGATTGGGTTGATATTGAGTATAACGAGGGCATTCAGGGAATGTAGCCTCAGGCTCACCTCTGTAGTATCGGGCCTGAGCATCATAATAGGCTACCTGAAAATTTGAATGCCTCTACAGGCACTCACTATCGTAATCGTGTCGACGTTCTAAACCTCCAATACTTTCATTTATCAAATCTAAACTCTTTCTCTGCAAGGTCAACTAATTCATCAAATCAGAGAGGGTAGGGGAGCTATAAGGAGGAGGAAGGTCATAACTTGTAGAGGGGACATCTCTACTAGTAGAAGGTTCTTCACTTCTACTTCCAGTTCTCCATTTCTCATGGGATACATAAGTTTTCACATTTGATTTACTAATGGATTTCATAGGGTGAACCCATTCTTCCTCTCCAGCTTCCACTCTAGAAAGTTGGTAAAGTGCATAAATAAGGCCAGGATGTCCTAGCCCTCCACTTGTCTCACTTCTTGCCGTAGTCAATATGTTCTTAAAAATAATTCTCCTCACATTTATAGTTCTATTATTCTAAATAAAGAAATTTAGAATAGCTCTATCTCTAGTTACCTAACTATGGTGATAAGTCGATAACAGAGTAGAGGAAATAAAATAGTGTCACGCTTTTAGAGGTGTCATTCAGCATAAAAGTAAAAAAGTTTACCCGTTCTTGTTATTTAGTCTTCCACGTTCCTTTCCCATTAGTGAGAAAGTTGATCACCTCATTTAGGGACCCTTCCATTGTACTAAAAGATTCATAGTGGCAGCTATAAGAGTCAGGGACTTCGTAGAAGGTGTTGATGCGTGCGGTGGTAAATTCCACAGGAAATCCACGCACTTGCACAGTTCCATCTTCGGAATAGGTTACATTGGCGTAGAATTCCTTCACCACATTCGCATCAGCTTTATTGGTGGTGTAACAAAAGGTTTCCCACCTCCGCTCGACAATAACTCATTAAATTTCTCCTCTCGGACTTTCGAAAACTCGATCTTGTATACACTTTTTTCCTTTAAACACTGAAGTAAATCTGGTTTGAGCCATTACATTGACGAAGCAAGGCTCGTCGATCTCAACTCGTCTCTTCTATCATGGAGCCATTTTAATCTAATCAAATCAAAGAAAAATTTCAAATTATACTTCAAATATGCAAATCATGGCTTCCTATGGTAATTCAAAGAGTTCAACCTTAAGATCCATGAATTTCTTCTCAAATTTTCTTCACACTCTCAAAATTTTTGGATCTCCTCAATGTGGAAGAAATACAGCGTGAAAATCAAATATTTTTAGCTCGGAGTGAAGCTTTTACCTAGAGAAGATCAAATCCGGTGTCAAAAAGTCTTGAAATTGCCTCCGAATCCAAGATCTTTCAAGCCCTAGGTCGAAAATGGCATTTTTAAGAGGAAGGTGATGATGAATAGTGGCAGTTGACTGGTCAAAATTGCAGTTAAATGTGTTTTTTTGTGAGCTCGCTATCGGCGGGGTTGATGGCGCCGTCGGCGCACTCTATTGAAATTGAACCTAAGTCTCGCGAAATTCCCGCCGTCGGCGGGCTCTATTCAAAATGTTCAAATTCTGGATTTTTTAGATTTCGATCAATTTCAAGCTCATCGACATTCAATTAATCATTATAAACATAATTTTAATTCACTAACTGATGTACTTAGCACAAATAAACTTTCACAACACAAAGCATCATATTTATATATAAATTTTGAGGGTACAATATACGTTACATAGCACACCTAAGTTCGGTATTTTCTCAATCTCAATACATTAATTCAGCGTCGCAATCTAAGCCACAACACTCAAAATGCTGAAAATAAAACATCCTATGCTTAGTCTCAACTATACAGAGATCTAAAAGCATACATCCCAAGCAATGCAAACACAACGTTCAAGTCTAAACAAACATAAACACAAAGGTAACATAGTAAATTTACTACTCATCAGATTCCGTGCTCGTTTCTCCTCTGAGATCACCCATTGATTGCACGTGAACGAAGAGGTTGTAGAAGGGTCCGATTAAAAATCCTTTAATAGAATCCTCCTCAATCAGTTTCATCCCCCTCATCAGTCGTATTAAACTATCTTCTAAATGCCCATAATGATCGAAATGTTCTTTCATCCTCTAGTCTAAATGATCAAAGAAATTGGAGATATTATTAATTGCATTCATCACATTTTGTACCTCCTTCTCCAATTTCTTGATTCGGCGCAGAATCACCAGAGTTTGATCAGGAATTAAGGGTTGAACTGGCAGTTAATTCTGAGATGATTGATCAACTACCATGGACATGTCATTTTCATCTTCAAATGATGGGAATCTTTCAGTTGGGTCCAAAGGCTTTCAAGGTAGCAATACCTTTTTCCAATTTTCGTAGGATACTTGGGACTGGCTGCAAAGTGAGAAAATTGTTGAAGGGTGTCCAAGCCAATAAGTTGATCCATGAATGATCAGGCCCAAAACCGACTTCATAATTATTGATCCAATATTGATCGGCAGTCCCCTTTGGATACAGTAGTTCAAAATAGCACTTTCCTTAGAAACTTTACCAACTTTCATTATCGGTAACAATTTCGCAGAAATGAAGAAGTGCTAGTGTTTAGAGACGGGATTCAAAAGTGTTGAAGAAAAACTAACATACACGTTCTCTCTCATTAGTCAGTTTCGTCCGTCAAATACAGGTAAATTTCATTCATCTGGTTTCTCGTTGGGACGAAATTAGAATAGTGGCATAATTTCGTCCGTTAAATACTGCTAAATTTCATTCATCTGGTTCCTTATCGGGACAAAATTTGCAAAAATCCAAGTTATATCTAAACTAATACCTCCTACTAATGTAAGAGAAGTTAGGAATTTTCTTGGACATGTTGGTTTTTACAGACGTTTTATTAAAGATTTCTCAAAAGTTGTTTAAATGCCTTTGAGTTATTAAAAGAAAAATTAATCACAGCCCCTAATATAATTTCACCTAATTGGGAGAAACCATTTGAACTGATGAGTGATGCTAGTGATTATGCTATTGGAGCTGTCCTTGGACAAAGGTACGAAAAGATTTTTAAGGTGATATGCTACGCTAGTAAAACTCTTAATGATGCACAAATTAATTATACTATTAATGAGAAAGAGTTACTGGTCATTATGTATGCTTTGGATAAATTTAGATCTTATTTAATTGGAGCTAAATGAGTTGTGTACACTGATCACTCAGCTATTAAATATCTTATGCAAAATAAGGATGTCAAACCAAGGTTGATTAGATGAATACTATTGAAGCAAGAATTTGATCTTGTGGTTATTGATAGAAAGGAAACTGATAATCAAATTGTTGATCATTTATCAAGATTAGAAAATCATGAATTATCTAACACCGACAATGAAATTACAGACAGTTTCCCTGATGAACAACTTTATAATGTTAGTGAGTGGAAAATACCATGGTATGCCGATATTGTTAACTATATTGTAAGTGATATTTTGCCACCTATGCTGACACTGCAACAACAAAGAAAATTTATTCATGATGCGAAAGCGTTTTTTTTGGGATGAGCCTTATTTATATAAATAATGTAAGGAT
>JXCR01081096.1:341436-377735 GCA_002079205.1 Phalaenopsis hybrid cultivar
TTCTTGAATTCTCTTATAATGATCTTACCTACTAAATGCTAGAGGTTAAGATCAATATGGGGAAATTCAAGTTGAGTAAAAAGAAGAGTTTTGAATTTCTAATGGTGGGGTACCTCTTCTAATTTTCGGAACTCCAAGTTGAGTAAAGAGAAGAGTTTTGAATTTCTAATGGTGGGGGTACCTTTTCTAGTTTTCTGGACGCTGAGTAAAGAGAAGAGTTTTGAATTTCTAATGGTGAGGGTACCTTTTCTAGTTTTCTAAGACGTAGAAAGAAGAGTTTTGAATTTCTAATGGTGGGGGTACCTTTTCTAATTTTCTAAGATTAGTCAATAGGAAAGTCCTATGGCTAGACCTAGGCTACTAAATCCGTATGTAGACTTTCAAGTTGAGTAAATAGGAGAGTTTTGAGTTTCTAATGATGGGGGTACTAAATTTTCTAAGACTAGTCAATAGGAAAGTCCTATGGCTAGACCTAGGCTACTAAAGAAGTTTTGTAGACCTCAACCAAAAGTGAGGTCAACATTGTTCAAGTTGTGTAAAGAGAAGAGTTTTGAGTTTCTAATGGTGAGGGTACCTTTTCTAGTTTTGGAACTCCAAGTTGAGTAAAGAGAAGAGTTTTGAATTTCTAATGGTGGGGGTACCTTTTCTAGTTTTCTGGACGCTGAGTAAAGAGAAGAGTTTTGAATTTCTAATGGTGAGGGTACCTTTTCTAGTTTTCTAAGACGTAGAAAGAAGAGTTTTGAATTTCTAATGGTGGGGGTACCTTTTCTAATTTTCTAAGATTAGTCAAAGTTTTGAATTTCTAATGCTGAGGAGTACCTTTTCTAATTTTCTAAGACTAGTCAATAGGAAAGTCCTATGGCTAGACCTAGGCTACAATACCTTTTCTAATTTTCTAAGATTAGTCAATAGGAAAGTCCTATGGCTAGACCTAGGCTACTAAATCCGTATGTAGACTTTCAAGTTGAGTAAATAGGAGAGTTTTGAGTTTCTAATGATGGGGGTACTAAATTTTCTAAGACTAGTCAATAGGAAAGTCCTATGGCTAGACCTAGGCTACTAAAGAAGTTTTTAGACCCAACAAAAGGTGAGGACAAAACTGCCAAGGTCCAACCAAAAGCTTTCTTATATCTTTTCAATGTATCTAACAGTCTTTGCTCTTGTAAATCATTTAATTCTGAAGATATAATAACAGGTAATGTAGATGAGTCTCCCAAAAACACATACTTCAAGTGGTTAGGTAATGTTTTGAACTCAAGTTCAGGTGGTTTTATAATTTAAGGAAATAGACACTTATTAGTATTTTCTGTGATATCCAATTTCTTAAATCTTTTTTGAACATAATATAATTCTTTATTTTCTAATTTATCCAGAATAATTTCATCATTCTCTTCAATTTGTTCTTCAAAATGCTTTTCTTTTTCAACATACTTTTTTTCTTCAAAATGTTCTTTAAAATATTCTTTCAATAGATGTTCCTTGATTCTGCAACTATTAACCCATGTTTAATATCAGTTCTTCCATAGAAAACTTCTTCTCCTTAATTTGAGTGTTACTATCAAATCCTTGAGGACAAGAATGTCTATAGTTAACATTTCCTTGGTTGGATGAATTTCCTAATGGGTTGTTTACCCATTGTTGATTTGTAGAAGAATTGTTATTCCAATTAAAATTTGGATGATACTTATATCCTGGATTATAATAATTCGAATAAGGGTTGTTGGGTCTATCAATAGCGTTTAAAGTCTCATATGAAGGTTGTACATCTACAAATTGCCCAGATGAATTCTCTTCCATCACAGGAGGTGTTGGAGAATAATTCATCCCATAATGATCTAATTTCTTTGATATTGCAGCAATCTATGAAACTAACATAGATATGACATCAGAATCATGGATACTAGCTACTCTTTTAGGATTTACCCGTTCAGAGGGCCATTGAAAATTGTTGGTAGCCATCTATTCTATTAATGAATAAGCCTCATCAAAAGGTTCTGACATAACGAACCACTAGCCGCAGCATCTATAATCGATCTAAGAGATCCCATTAATCCATTATAAAAATTTTGAATTATTAACCAATCTGGTAACGAATGATGAGGGCATCTCCTAAGAAGATCTTTAAATCTCTTTCAAGCTTCATATATTGACTCTCCATCAATCTGACAGAACCATGTTATGTCATTTCTTAGTTTAGCAGTCTTTGATGGAGGGAAATATTTGGATAGAAATTTCTGTGACAGTTCTCCCCAAGTTCTAATAGATCTAGGTGCTAATGAGTTTAACCACACCTTAGCCTTATTCCTCAGTGAAAAAGGAAAAATTCTAAGCCTAACAACATCGTTTGAGACTCTGTCATATTTAAAAGTAGCACATAGTTCTAAAAAAACTAGTGAGGTGTAAATTAGGATCTTCATTTGGTGCTCCTCCAAATTGATTGTTTTGTACCATTTGGATAATAGCAGGTTCAAGCTCAAATGAATTAGCAGCTACATTAGGATTTTGGATAGATAAGTGAATTTCATCTGCTGTAGGATTTGCATAATCTCGTAAGGGTCTAGGGTGGTGTTCATTTTCTATTCCTTGATTGTTCATGTTGTTTTCCATTGTATCACAATTTCTAGGTTTTCTTCTTAATCTTCTAATCTTTCTAACAGTGCGTTCTCATTCTAAATCGTGAAAGAATTTCAGGTCCAAATTTGCGCAAATAATTTCAATCGAGTACACAGTAATATAATTAGTTAAATATAAAATTAAGTTACAATTTAAGTAAAGTTAAATTTGCTTATCTGTCACTAATAAGTAATTGAAATAATTAAGTAATTTTATCTATAAAATAACTAAATATGCTAATGAAGGTACGATTGTGATATATAAGAAAGCATCATTCTCCTTGTCAAGAAATTATAGTGAAATGGATAAAATGAATTATTTTAATTTATATTGTGCTAAATAGGAGCATAGCTATTCTTTACTCTTTGGTCCAAACATAAAGAACATTGACTAATCCTATGCTTGGTTTTTGATTCTGCGGCTAGGCTGGGAGGATACCGACTCTCACTTTGGAGCTCCCACGTTCCCCTCACTTGAGGGCTAACATCTACACATCAGCACCAAAACGATAGGACCAAATTAGGGATTTTAGTCTGTCATTCTAAAATCTCTAATTCTACGCCCGATAATATTATTTCCCTATTTATTTGCACCTAAATTCCAAGGGCTTTGACCTCCCTGAATCTTGGATGCAATCTTCACTTTAGTTGTAAAACTCAACATATTTTAACAAATCAATTGACCAGATTGAAAGTAAATTAAGATCGAAGTGAAAAGATCATCACAATTTCTTAAACATTTTAATAGCTTCACCAATTCAAATCATCATTTCACAAATCTCGAGATAAGGAGAAAGACAGAGAAAACTACTCAGATCTCATGGGGAAAGTGCAACAAAACTCGGAATTCATATATAAATTCAAAGTCATACAAACTATAACAAATAAATAAACTTATCTCAAACATTAAAAACAATATAAAATATGTATGAAAATCTCAAAATATTTTTCTTTGGTCACTTCCCAGGAAAATCCTTAGAAGTTCTCTCCAAGCCTTTCCCTTTTTACAATCTCTCCCAATTCTCTCTTAGAAATGTAATGAAGAAGAAATCTCTCACCTTCCCTCTCCTCTTACCTAGCAGAAATTCTCCTCATTTTTCTCTCTCTAGCTCACGTTTATCCTCTCTCTCTAACTTTTTCATCCACCCCTCCAAGTCCCTTCAGAAGTTGCCTTTTGTTGGTTGCCTCTCCTCTCTGAAAAGAGTTTCAATTCCCTCCAAAATTCAAAACTTTGAATTTCAAAAGATGTGCCTCTTTGATCTAAGAGTCAAATCTCTTCAAAATGGAACCTTTCAAATTGTCTACAAGCATTGAATCACTCTATGGGGTGCTTAGAACAAGTGTCCCTTCAAAAATTCACGCAAAACTCATCTGGAACCACCTTAATTTGAAAATGTTGCGCTTGGCGCATCATGCTTCAGCGCTCTGGATTTTGGCGCGTCATGCGCCAAACCCCAAAATTGCGTCTTTTTGCTCTAAATTTTGCTCTTTTTTCCATCTTTTCTCCAAATGCCTAAAAATGGTATACCTGCAAAAAAATATAAAAATACCTTTCTTTAAAGTGAAATATTACAAAAAATAGACATAAAAAGGGTACTTAAAATAGTATATTATTTTTGTGGATCAGTAGCGTAATCACTCGCATCGCACACTAACTCAAATGGTCTCCCCGAATCAGGTGAGACAATTATAAGAGCCGTGACTAAATTTTCTTTCAAAGTAGTAAAGAAACTTAATCATTCTTGATCAAAATTAATTAGCATGTTATTTACTAAAAGATGGCATAAAGGTTTAGAAATTTAAGAATATGTTTAATATATCATCTATAAAATCCAGCATGTCCCAAAAAAACTTTTAACTCCCATCAAAAAATTAGGCGGGGGAAGTTTTTCAATAGCTTAAATTTTTGCTGGGTCCACTTCCATACCTATTTCAGAAATTTTATGACCTAATAGAATTCCTCTGAAAACCAAGAATTGGCACTTCACAACATCTAAGCACCTTAGCCAGACAATCCAAGCAAGTGTCAAATAAAGGGTCAAACACTAAAAAATCATCCATAAACAAACTAATATCCTCTTCTCAATTAGGTCACAGAAAATTGACTTCATGCACTATTGAAACTTAGCAGGTGCATTACATAACCCAAATGACATTTTTCAAAAAGTAAAAGTCCCATAAAGACTTATGAAGGTTGTCTTATTTTGGTCCTCTAGAGCAATAAGGATTTAATGATACCTAGAATACCAATATAGAAAGTAGAAATATGGGTGAACAACTAACCTATCTAATATTTAATCTAAAGAAGCGTAAAGAAAACGATCCTTCCTGGTGGCTATGTTTAGTCTCCTGTAATTGATACATATACGTCACCTATGATATGGCTAGTAGGAATCAATTCATTATGTAATTTACTGACACATTCACTCCTTTATTCTTTGCAACACAATGGATAGGGCTAACCCAAGCACTTTATGTAATGAGGTAGATAATACCTGCATCCAACCACTTCAAAATCTTCTTCTTTACAACTCCTTTCATAATAAGGTTTAATCTCTCTTAAGGGCATGCCTTAGGTTTATTATTTTCTTTCATCGGGATCTTATGAAAACATATCAAAGGGCTAATCCCTTTTATGTCTACTAGAGGCCATCCAAAAGCTTTCTTAAAACTCTTTAAAACATTCATTAATTGTTCCTCTTGTGAGTTAGTAAAATCTGAGGATATGATAACTGACAAGGTCGATGACATCCCTAAATTAGCATACTTTGAATGTTTGTGAAGCACTTTCAACTCAAGTTCAAGAGATTCCCCAATGAAAGGAGCAAGTGGTTTACAATTTTCTTTTGTATCAAGTACCTCAAACCTCTCCCTAACTACTTTCAAATTTTCTTCAACAAATAGAGCAGATTTATCCTCAATATCAGTGATTCCATCCTCGATCAAAATCTGCTTCTGTGGTTTAACTTCACAACCTTCTCAAAATTGATGGCTTAAAAATGATCTATGAGATCCATCCTACAACATCGATCTTCATTATAATCAAAAGGGAATTTCATAGAATTTAACATATTGAACGTTACCTCCTGATTATTTACTCTCATCATTAACTCTCCCTTCTACGCATTAACCATAACAATGCAAGTGGCTAGGAAAGGTCAGCCTAGAATGATGGGGATCTCATTTCTTCCTTCATATCTAATACGATGAAATCAATAAGGAAGATAAATATATTCACCTTCACTAGAACATCCTTTATAAACTACCTCAGATAAGTGATTGATTGATCAACAAGGTGAAGGGTTATAGTAGTAGGGGATACCACTCTTAATCCTAACCTTTTAAAAATTGACAATGGCATAAGGTTAATACTGACACCCAAATCACATAAATCCTCTCCATAGAACTTTTCTCCAACTGCACCTAGAATAGAGAAGCTCGCAGAATCCTTAAGCTTTGGAGGAAGCTTCTTTCCAATGATACCACTGCACTGATCACTGAGAGCCACAGTCTCATAATCTGCAATATTTCTCTTCTTGTTAAGTATGTCCTTCCTGAACTTTATATAGTTAGATATCTGCTGCAGGGCCTCAACAAATAGGATGATAATGGTCAGCTTCTTAAACACTTCCAAGAATCGAGAAAATTGTTGATCCAACTTTTATTTTTAGAGTCTTTGAGGAAATAATGGTGGCAGTATTTTCTATGTTATTTTTAGTGTGTGAAACAGGTTTCCCTAAATCCTTGGAAGGATATTCCATAGGTCTTTCAAGTTCCACATTCTCTTTCTCCACCTCACTGCCTTTCTAGACCACTTCTTCCAACTCTCGTCCACTCCTCAACTTGACAAAATTTACGTGTTCACTATTTTTCTCTTTAAGGTTAATCTCAGTGTTACTAGGAAGAGTTCCTTGGGTTTAACTACCAAATGAGTTTGCAACCTAACCTGATTGGTTATCTATGTTCCTAATAGCTGCACCATGACTTTGTAATTAATTCTCCGTTTGCAACACAACCTCCTCCAAAGCTAACTTCTTCTCCTTGATTTGTGGTTTAGAGTTAAATTTTGGAGGATAAGAAAGTCTCGGGTTCAAACTACTCTAATTGTTCCAATTCCCAAAAGGGTTTGGTTGATTACTATTACTCCTTGTTGTTGGTGGCCTACTCATTGGTTGTAATAGTTTGAATATAGGTTTTTGGTCCTATTATTAATTGCATTTAGAGTCTCAAATGATGAAGTGTTAACATCAACCGAATATTTGAATGAGTTTTTCACAATGACTTGGGATCCTTAATGTTGGTTCATTTTAAATTGATCTAACTTTCTAGAAGTCGCGCCTACCTGACAAGCTAAAATTGAAAACATGTCCGTGTCATTTACACATGCTACCTTTTTGGGGTTCACTCTCTTGGAAGACCATTGAAAGTTTTTTGTAGCCATCTTCTCAATTAGAGAATAAGCCTCATTAAATGGCTTTGACATAAGTGGCCTACCAACGAACCCACCAACGACAACATCAATAACAAAATTAAAAGATCCTACTAAACTATTATAAATAATTTGAATTATCAATCAATAGGAAAGTGCATGATGGGGACACTTCTTAAGAAGCTTTTTGAATCATTTATAAGCTTAATAAATTGACTCACCTTCTTATTGGCAAAATGTAGTGATATCATTCCTCAGTTAACCATTTTTTTTGGTGGGATATACTTAACTAGAAATTCATGGGCTAAGTCACTCCAAATCATAATTGATCTTGGTGCTATGAGTTTAACCACATTTTGGATTTGTTCCTTAAGGAGAAAAAGAAAAGCTGAAGATTAATAACATCCTTTGAAACACAATTATAGTGAAATGCAGCACAAAGTTTTAAGAAATCCGCTAAGTGGGTAAGTTTGGATCCTCGGATGGGGTCTCCAAAACTGATTGTTCTATACCATTTGGATGATAACAAGTTTTAGTTTGAATTTATTAGCTTCAATAGCAAAGGCTTGAATGCTTAAGTGAATTTCATCTGTCATCGGGTTAGCATAGTCTCTCAATTATCTATGTGCATCATGAATTGGTCCATGGGTTGGCTTCAAAATTTTTGGGTTGTTATGTGGGATGTTCGTCAACTCTACTATGAGTTTTTTAAGTTTCATTTATTTTTTGATTTTCCTAATAGTTCTCTATGACTTACATTGTATGGTTCAGGACCTGTTGCTCATGAACTATGCATACACAAACTAGAATTCGTTAAAAGGTTCATAAAAATATTTTTGGTTTTTCTTTGATTTTTTCAAAAATAGTAAAAACAATTAAAACACAAAAAAATAACACTAATGGTTTTTGAAGTCTAGGACCTAGAGGTTCAACTAAAAGCCTCCTAAGCTAAATTACTATCATTCCCAGGTGCACTCACACTCTGGGAGCTCACATAAGTATACATGTCGTATTAGTAATATCAAATTTTGAATCTAGAATGTCGATCCTACACTGAATGAGGGAATTAGACTTAGGAAAAGTTATAGCCTACTAGTTTCATTCCAAGCCTAGAATTTATATTAGGTTAAAGTTTTACCAACTAATCCTACTGTATTACAAAAAAATTTAAAGTTTAAGTCCTACTTAACATAATTGTTGGATTGATGAATATCATGTTCTAAAGTTAACGTCCCTTGGAATGATTTAAGAGGAGTATAGAAAATGTAAAGAGTTAATTATAAATTTGGCTAGTGACAAATATGAGCAAATCTCTTCTTCACCCTCTTCAAGGTGCATAAAGAAGTTTGGTTAAAATGACTTTAATACCTTAAATCACATTTTGATCCTATCAAAGAATATTTACCTAATATTTACATATCCCTATAAAACATATCCACCATTACTCCACAGTTCAACACGACTAACCTATTTGACTCTACCTTAGCTCTCCCAAGTTATTATGGTTTACAACACATTTTAATTTTTCACTTGGCCATAATAAAATGTAAATGAAGGTTTGAGGGTTAACCATCACATTAATTAATTAAGAAAATAATTTTAAAATTATTTTGCACTCTTACTCATCCGACACAATCATCAAAGGTAACATAAAGAGCACTACTTAGAAAGCATGTTGAACATACCCCAAAGTTTCATTTGAAAACAAGGGAATTCCATTAAATGATGTGTTTAAAGGAATAGAACAAATGAAATACACAATCAATTATCCTCCTCTCCTTTTCAGTGACATGAAGATGCTCCACCAAATGCTTCTCTGGCCGCTACTCCTGAAGTCTTTCACTATCATCAACTCAAGAAGAAGAAGAAGAAGAAGAAGAAGAAGAAGAAGAAGAAGAAGAACAAGAAGAAGAAGAAGGAACAAAACTTTACAGCACACACAACCTTCTCCTTACTTGATCACTCAATTCTCCCCAAAAGGCTCAATCTTTCCCTAAATTTCATAAATCTTAAGTCCTACCTACATCAATCCATCAATAACCCTGATACCTTCTTTTTATGGACTCATGTACAATGGCATAAAATCCCCCCATGACCTCCAACACAACTTCCAACGATTATCCATGTCAAGCTGCCCAAATTCCCAAAACCGCTCAAGGCAGTTGCTAGCACCTTGGTGCCCAGGGGCTGACACATGTGTGTTAGTCTCTTGATTTTCTAATGAATGCATGGGCGCCTATGGTTGATTTAGATTTATGGATTATACATGAGTTATGGTGTTTATGTGTATTGTGAATGTAGGTGTTTGCATATGTTATGTGAACTATGGCGTGTCACGGAACAAAACTCCTAACTCTAAAGGGTTTTCCTAAGGCACTCTCAATCCTTATAGAAACTCAACCAGAGATTATACAGGATTGAGGGAGTCTTGAATGTATGGATTCTATTCTTCTTTTGACCTTGACATAGATATAAGAAGAAACTTATCCCTAGTTTATAACTACCTAGTAGGAAAACATCTTGGAGCACCTAAAACCACCGCGTTCCTCGAATCATAGAGGCATGAGCCTCATTACTCTGTTGACCTCATATTTGGTGAGTTCTATCACTGTCTCTTATTAGAGTATGGAACTAGCCTTAGGAAATCTCTGTTGAATTTCTTAGAGGACTAGTACTGAGGCCTGCACTATTTAGAAATGCAAACCATTTATTGACTCCTTGTAGCCTCATATGGGTGGTTTCAAATCCTTAACATTTAGTTGAGTCAATTGAAACCAACATATATAAGCTCTGGTTGAGTTTCTATAAGGCTTGAGAGTGCCTTAGGAAAACCCTTTAGAGTTAGGAGTTTCGTTCCGTGACACGCCATAGTTCACATAACATATACAAACACCCACATTCACAATAAACATAAAGGCCATAACTCATGTATAATCCATAAATCTGAATCAAAATAAAACAAATAAAATTTAAAAAACCTTCATAACACAAATTTGAGACCCTTGGACATGGGTCGAGCCACTCGTTGATAAAAGAATTCTGCTAGTCGTTGGTCGTCGCTTAAAAGAGGACCAGCAGACATTTTTCTTTTCAAATGAATCTGATCGAATCGACCAATATTATTTACCGCACCGATGAATTTTTCAAGATGACCCTAGATGGCAAAATAGATCGTGTGAGCTTGTTTGGAATGTCTATTTTATCTAGAGAGGACACCCATTTTGATATGGTTCCATACACTTGAAAATTGCACAAGATCTAGTTTGTTGATACAAAAAAAAAAAAGATAAAAAAAATTCTCTGTTTAAACTTCACGGCTCTTGTGATTTAGCCCTAACTTGTCATTCAGCCAAAATCCTAGCGCCGTGTCTCCCTTGGAAAACCCTCGACTCGACTCTCTCATACCTTCTCACCTCCCTCGCTGACATTGTCGATAGTGACAACCATGGCATTGCTCCCTGATTCCCTTAGTTCCAGCCATCAGTCGGGTCGTTATAGAACATTCTCCAGTCAGTGATGAACTAGATAAACAAGATGAGGTTTGGATAGTTGATTTGTTGTGTCTATGGTATCTTTTCCTTCTTCTTCTAGTTGGCTTAAAAAAAATTTTTGTGATATAGTCCATGTTCTATGTTAATGTGTGATGCGAGTGTTGTCTGTTTATAGGGAAATGCTGATATTTATATAAACCTATGATGCATATTTCAAAAATCAAAATATAGACCGAGAAGCTTCAGCTCATATTGGAGTGATAGATTCAAGTCTAATCTGCAATTTTCGTTAAGTTAGAGATTCACTAGTTTCTTTATGTAAATAAACTAAAAAGGTGCAATGAAAATGCTCTATGATTTTGGGAGAAGAAATGGCATTTCTTAGAGTAGTGATATTTTAGATTGTCTTCGTAGATGATGATGAGAAAGACATCTAAGTATGTGTGATAGTATAATAATGTTGTATCTCCTAAGCCTGATGACCTCGTAAGAGCGCAGGATCAATGCTACCATTCACTAACATTTGGTAAAGAGTTGTTCCTACTCTCTTGGATTGCTAGTAGCTCTAGCCCAACGATGTGATTGACTTGTAAAATGTTTGACTTTCCAAAATATGCATAGTAGTAGAAAAATAAATTTTGGATGAAACCCATATCTTTCCGACTAAAAAAATTCTAAATCTAAGTTATCTATCTTCTTGACCAATTAAGAACTTTTTTTGAGTGTTGTCTTTTGGCATGATCATTTTTCAGTCACACAAACTAGGCTGAGTGTCACCTTCTCTATGTTATGTCTCACATACATGATGTTGATGGTTGTTTACTAATGTCCCTCGAGAAGTTTTTAGGGCTTCAGCCCTGATTCTGACTCCATCCCTAACTTAGATTCTTATACCCAACTCCGATCTTCCATATATGTTCTACTTAATTTTTATATACACATATTCTCATGTTTGTTGTGTTTGCTTAATTTTTTGTAACACCTACATGCTTTACCTGTAATTCTAATTCTTTAACAACAGCTTTGAAAGCTGCAGGTACGTACTACAACTTTTTTTTTACCCCACTATATCTTTTACTGTAGTCTAATGTATATATTTGTTTGTGTACACATCTAACATTACCATTCCGTTACTTATTATACCTATAAAAAGCACATAAGTAAGAGGACAGTAGGCACCTGTTCAGAATACAACAAAACTCAGTGACCCAACAATAGCTAATATTTGTCAATTCAAACACACTTTTTAGGACCCAAAACTGTCACAATGAGAGGACCAGAGTAAACTCTTTATGAAGCAAAATGAAGAAGCAAGTGGATAGAGAATAACTTCACATGATTTTCAAGACTAAAAGTGAAGCGAAAGACAAACTTCAGTTGAACTTTCCTCAGTTTTGAACAACATAAACCCATAGGATTTGAGTTTGCTTGTCTAGCATGACAAGAATCTTCACTTCATGTTTTAGGCCTTTGCGCAATCAAGTTGTGCAGTGTAAGTCCTGATCTTTTTAGGATTCTAAGGTTGTTTATTCGGTACGACGTAAATCTTCCGATCTTTTTAGGTTGTTTGCATGATCGTATATTGTGTAAATGTAAGTCTTAATTCTAAATAATTGGTAGGAATAAACATCATTTTCTAAATGTGAAACAAAATAGTATGATAGTTTGGTATATCATTGAGGTTGTCCACAGGATCTGTGACATCCCCTACCATCCGCTCATTTAATTTCCAAAATAATTATTCCTATTTGAGTCTTTCCCACTTGATTTCTTGTAAAAAATCATGGAGACAAAACATTGAATTCTTGAAGACAAAATCATGATCTTAATCGAGAGTTTTCTAAAGTGAGTTAAGTTGCTTAAGATGTAATTAACTATACGAGTTTGCCTCTATAGGAGAACTAGTAACCTATATAATTTAAATCCTGTCTAATCTTTATATTATATAGGAAAATTATTGGTCACAAAATTTTTTAGACTAAATGAATGTCATAAATTTATTATTTTTTTTAATCGAGCCTACTGCCAAGTGATGCACTCATCACTCGGGATGACATATTACTTGTAATATTGTGCTCGATTACTTGAACTATTTTAGGTATGAGATTTATTCGATTTCACCTTTCAAATTAAAGATACTATTTCAACAAATTAAAATTTTACATATAATAAATTAAATCTATTTTCAAAATAGAAAAAAATCGGCCGACTCACTCTTGAAAAACTTTTGATATTTTCTCCATTTTCTAGTTTCTGTTGTTTTCGATGAGATTTATTTTCTGTTAGTATTTTAAGATTTAAAACCTCATTTGAGATCACACCAAGGTAGGTTTATATGATTAAACTACAAGGAATTTTCTACTCGAATAATTGTTAAACATTCATCGTGGGATTGATACGCAGACAATTAAACTGCAATATACTTGACACGTGTATTTGTGTTGTGCAGCCAAGTTACTTCGCAATATGTTTTGGTGTATCTGCGAACCCTCTTGAAATGCTTCCTTAAAAGAAACATTTTTTAAAAGTTAAATTCAAATCTTTTTTACATCAACTAAAAGTTCTCCTAACTTCTTAGGTTTTGAAATATAAGGAAAGTTTAAAGCTTAAAAAAGGTCTCTTTAAAACCTCTTTCACCAAAATAATTTGCAAGATTAAAAATTTAGAAATATTCAACCAAAATCTAACCTCTCCTTAAAAATTAATAGCTATCTTCTAAAAATCAAAACTTCTTTTCAAAGATAAAGAACACTCTCCTAAGAAACTATCAAAATTTAAAAAGCATTGTTTAACTTAAAACTTTTCCCAAACTAAAAGACCCCCTCTTCTGAGAAGATATCTTACTTCTAAAATTGATGCACTTCTTGAGCATAAGTAAATATATCCACAAAAGAATTCGCTTAAATAACCTAGCCTAAGAAAAATTCATTTAAAGGAAGGAGTGCTCCTAGAATGAACATGTTTCTTTTAGAAGAATGAGATTCCATAGCCTCACTCTTCGATTGTAAATTTTGAACCATCTTAAGTATATATGGTTCATAAAAAAGTGGCTCATATCGTTTACATTTCGCATATGTAAAAAATACTTTTTTGTATGAGATATAAAATTCAATTTTTGTGAGCACTTGGGCATGAAGAATATAATCCCAAAAAATATTTCAATTAACTCACATCAAATATGATCTTAAATATATCAAACACTAGATGGAGAACAAAGGATTTTTATTTATGACAACAACCAAACGAAAATACTAGAGAGAAAAAACTTCAAAACTATAGAAAACTTTGATTTGTCAGTGTGACCAAGAAAATTAAAGTTTAAAGAAGAAATTTGTTAATTATCAAATCCAAAAAAAAAACATTAAGAAAAACCAAATCTTAATTTTTGTAGCCACAGGCTAAGGTAGCTCCAAACTATGAACCCTAGGATAGCTAACGTAGACAAAAACCTAAAAACATACAGAATCTAGACTAGTCCAGTATAGGAGATTAGGGTAGCTTCAGGTACCCAAGAGATAGTTTCTTAGGACAAAGACATATAAAGAACAAAACTATCCCACTCGGATTGTGTGGGTGCCTTAGGATAAATTAACCCATGGTTATAACGAAGGCACCCCAAACCAATGTACAGTGGGATGGTCTACCTTAGACATTATTATGGCATTTAAGGTAGAAACCTTGTTGTGCAACAGTTAACATACATAGGATACCAATGCACTTGGAAAGTTGGAAAGTCATAGGAATTTTGATCGGGTGCATTATTCCTAAAATTTTGGTTAGTCGACCCATTAGCTTCATAAAAAGTTGGGATTACGCTTTCACTTCTATCTATAAATCCCTATAACCTATCTTCTCTTTAGACTAGGGTTATCTTTAAATTCAACATACTTATCTTTCAATTTAAATCCAACTTTACATAATTTCAAAAGCCTAATTTCAAATCCCAACTTTAAGGCAAACTCAATTCAAAGTCCAATCTCAGGCTAGAACCCCATATGTCAATCTTGAAACATCATCTTGATGTCAGGCTCCTTCATCCAAACTTAAACTATAGGGCACAAACATTACTAACTTGATGTGGGTTGATCAAATCAGTCCGAGTTCAGTCTCAATTGCATCTTTACTCCATTCTATAAAATTTTGAATCTGATTCACCTTCCTTCATATAGACATTTACTAATAATTTAGCATGTTATAAGACAAATTCAAAATCAATAGTTTTCTTATTATTCATAACTTCTGGGATGTAATTAACTAAGTTTGCACCCTCATAGGAAAATTGTGACCTCATAATTAAAATACTATCTTACTTTCGTAAGATTTTAGAAAAATCTTGGTCCCATATGCCCACGAGTCAAGGAGAACTTCCTTATTTGAGTGATCAATCTCATTCAAAGGCAATACTTCTGTCCTTCGGGAATGTATATTTTCTTTGAATATCGTGTTTGGCCACATATATAGAAATCTTCTTAAACTCTGTGGTGAACAATGAAAAAAATTTACCCACAGTTACTCGTCAATTTTTTTTTTGTAGGAGACCTTTCAGAGTCGATCTCAGTAGTCGGGCATTATTACTATCAAAGATTGTGTTCCATCTTACTACGACCTGTGGAGGGAGGCTGCTGGAGGGAAGAAAAGTGTTGAATCTACGGATTTGGGTCTCAAGCATCGGCTTATGCCACTCATCACTCTAGCTTATTTGGTGCATCTACTTCTACTACCCTGGAGAAGGAACTTTGTAGGCAGGTTACCGTGCTTACTTATGATATTAAGGCCAGAGTTACTGGCGAGATTGTTGCCCATGTCTCCACCCATTTAGCCTAAATGAGATTGGAGATGGAGTTAAATATGAAGGCAAAATCTAGCGTAAATGAGATTGGAGATGGAGTTAAATATGAAGGCAAAATTCAATGCAATACTCATGCACGACGGAGAGGAAAGTAGCCCTATATTGAAGTTGATTCTGATAAGGAAGATGATGAAGGATGGAAGACAAGTAGGGACATTGTTTCTGGTTTGTTTATTTAGAACATTTAATTTGAATGAACATTTTTTTTTGTACAATTGTTCATTTTGATTGGTTTAATGTTGTTTTTATTTGATTTTTGTTTATGATTTCTGCGTTATTTACTATTGTGAGATTAGTTTAATAACTGCTTGGATTAATACACTATTTCATGTGAAAATTATAGCATTAGGATTGTATGTGTGAAAATTGTAATGTTAAGAAGCATATTAATTTTCTTTTTTTGATGATAATGATTTGCTAATGCTTAACACCGATCTTTCGATGAAACATGGTAATTATCAGTTACGCTAGCGACGACAAACCTATTGTTTTTTGACGCACTATTGTAAAATCTGACGACCATTGACTGCTTATAATCGGACGACACATGACAATTTTCTGATTTATGCTCCAATTTTATGACGACAAGGATCATCANAGTTTTGCTATGTATGTAAATACCTTTTTTAATTAAATTTTTTCTTAAATAAATAGTTAACGTTAACTTAACTAAATTTTTTTTTTCTATGCCTCGTTGTCTTGCCAGCTTTTGTTTTAACGTTCATATATTATTGATATTTCAAAACGTGCATATATATATATATAAGTCATTAAGAGATTGACTAATAATACATTATCAATTTGCCGACCTTTATAGTTTAGTTGTAACATCGGAATGACCCTCAACCATAAACTTTCATTGTCTTTTTTAATGAATTTCAAATAANCATATAAGTCATTAAGAGATTGACTAATAATACATTATCAATTTGCCGACCTTCATAGTTTAGTTGTAACATCGGAATGACCCTGAACCATAAACTTTCATTGTCTTTTTTAATGAATTTCAAATAAGGTCGGCTAATTGTCTATCGGTTGTTATTTAAGGTCGTCATTATATTAATATAAGTATGTGGAAATACACAATATGATTAATGGTAGGGGTGTAAACGAGCCGAACACGTTCGGCTTGTTTATATTTGGAGCTCAAAAAGTGTGTTCGTGTTCAGCTTGTTTGCTTAGCGAGNTTAGCGAGCCGAACACGAGCCGTTCAGAAACAAAGAGTCGTTTTGACAACCTTAATCACGTAGTCATAAGATGTTAAGGATTGACGCAAGATTTAAAACATCATTTGAATCTAACGAGCCGAACACAAGCTGTTGGCGAACAACGAGCCATTTTGACAGCCCTAATTAATGGCATATCCCTCTATAACAATAAGAACAATTAAGGGATAGTTTTATAAGAAAAGTTAAAAAAAGCGGCTGAAATTTGTAACAGAGTGCATATTTTTTAATACTCCTACGATAATCGTATGGGTTAAATCGATAATAATTATATAGCATGTATTAATCATTGTGTTGTGAAGGAATATAAAAAAAGGTTATGATAGATTTTTACGTACTTGCAATCCAATTGCTATGTATTTATACATAAAACTATACTTTTTATATGATATTGTTCAAACATTTTGTATGATATAAAAATACATTAATTTTAGCTTTAGTAAACACTAATTAAAATTAAAATGAAGAATGTAATAGCTGGCGGACATTTTAAGAAGTGAAAAACAAATTTTTATGCAAAATTGAAGAGACATGTTAAAATTGAAATTTAGATGTTTATCTTTATAAAAGTATAAACTTTTCTCACATATGTTCATGTTTTTTAATATTTGTGGCATGATTTTTTTTAAATCTTGATGTGTTGTCAATAAATTTGATCATTTGATATGAATCTTGAGCATTTGACATGGATCTGGAAGGGGCTTTTTAACCGAGAAATGTTTTTATTCAAATTTTAGATTATTGAGAACTCTGATGTCAGTAAACTTATAGTCCAACAAAGTGGATGACGAGATGAATCTAATGATACCAATATTGATTTGAGTCAAACCAAGTCTAGATCAAGTCGTTAAACCACTTTTGGAGTCTTATGTTGGTTAGTTGGAAGATTAAATGAAATTCAAATTTGACTTACTTATTGTCAAATCGAGCATCTCGATAAGAGAAATCCAACGAGCCAAATAATACTCAATTTTAAAATTATCAAGGCTCTCAAATCATAAAAAATCCTCTCTGATTAAGAGGAATAAATGTGGGTCATTTAATCACATGATTACAATAGTTATTGGTCGAATGACTAAAGTTTCTATCCCATGGAGCCTATAAACAAACACCGGCTATTTCTCATGCATGGAAACTCAAAATAAAAAAAATTCCATACAAATGATGCTCGAACATCATCAAACCGATTTGCATACTTCTCATGTGTGGTAATGAATATCGTAGAACTTGTAAAATAAAATTGATAAATGCATTGATCTGTGAGGAAACGATAGTTTTGGACTAATACGAACACTATTCATTCATAAAAATGCAAAATGAAATGCTTTGCATAAAATTTATGTCATATGATGGTCGAATATTTTTGCATGGTCATTATATGTGACAATAAGCATCACTCAACTTTTATAATAAGTTTTCAAGCTCTATGAAGAATTGTGGAAAAAAATAATAATTTCAGTGTGATTGTGAGTTGAAATTGATTTTTAGTTCAATTTTAGGGTTTAGCTGAAGTTGGTTATATTTGAATTTATATTAGTTTGGTTTATTTTAATTTCTATTTAGTTAGATTTAAATTTTAATTTAAATTATGGTTAGCTCATGTTTTAGCTCATCTGGGGTTTAATTTATAACTACTATGATTCCATTAAAGTCATTAAGTAAAATTAGAAGGAAGTCTTATGTCCTAATGAGATTGGATATATGCCANATTCAAATAAGGTGGGCTAATTGTCTATCGGTTGTAATTTTAGGGTCGTCATTATATTAATATAAGTTTGTGGAAATGCACAACATGATTAATGGTAGGGGTGTAAACGAGCCGAATACGAGCGAGCCCAGGCTCAGCTTGTGTTCGGCTCGTTTATATTTCAAGCTCAAAAAGTGTGTTCGTGTTCAACTCGTTTGCTTGGCGAGCCGAGCACGAGCCGTTTACCAAAGAGTCATTTTGACAACCCCAATCACGTAGTCATAAGATGTTAAGGATTAAGGCAGGATTTAAAACTTCATTTGAATCTAACAAGCCGAACAAAAGCTGTTGGCGAACAACGAGCCATTTTGAAAGCCCTAATTAATGGCATATCCCTTTATAACAGTAAGAACAATTAAGGGATAATTTTATAAGAAAAGTTAAAAATAGCGGCCGAAATTTGTACCAGAGTGCATATTTTTTTAATACTTCTACGATAATCGTATTGGTTAAATCGATAATAACTATATAGCATGTATTAATCATTGTGTTGTGAAGGAATACAAAAAAGGTTATGATAGATTTTTACGTGCTTGCAATCCAATTTCTATGTATTTATACATAAAACTATACTTTTTTATATTATATTGTTCAAACATTTTGTATGATATAAAAATACAATAATTTTAGCTTTCATAAAAAATGCTCGAATGCATAGCAAATTAATTGAAATTAAAATGAGGAATCTAATGGCGGGCGGACCGAGCTAAAAGAAAAGAATTTTTAGAAGTGAAAAACAAATTTTTATGCAAAATTGAAGAGACATGTTAAAATCAAGTGGTTGTATGAATATCTTTATAAAATTATCAACTTTTCTCACATATGTTCATGTTTTTTAATATTTGTGGCATGATTTTGTTGAATCTTGATGCGTTGTCAATAAATTTGATAATTTGATATGAGTCTTGAGCGTTTGGCATGCATCTTGAGGGGCCTTTTAACCAAGAAATGTTTTGATTCAAATTTCAGATTATTAAGAGCTCCGATTTCAGTAAACTTATAGTCAAACAAAGTGGATGACGAGATGAATCTAATGATACCAAAATTGATTTGAGTCAAACCAAGTCTAGATGAAGTCGTTAAACCACTTTTGGAGTCTTATGTTGATTAGTTGGAAGATCAAATGAACTTCAAATTTGACGTACATTTTGTCAAGTCGAGCATCTCGATAAGAGGAATCCAACGAGCCAAAAAATACTCAATTCTAAATTATCAAGGCTCTCAAATCATATAAAATCCTCTCTGATTAAGAGGAATAAATGTGGGTCTTTTAATCACGTGATTACAGTAGTTATTGGTCGAATTCCAAAAGTTTCTATCCCATGGAGCCCCCCTCCAACGCATCCATGCAGACCTTTTTGAAAAAAAAATGCTTCATTGGAAAATTTTTATGTAGGACTATTTCTCATGCATGAAAACTCAAAATAAAAAAAAATTACATAAAAATGATGCTCGAACATCATCAAACCAATTTGCATACTTCTCATGTGTGATAATGAATATCGTAGAACTTGTAAAATAAAATTGATAAATGCATTGACCTGTGAGGAAACGATAGTTTTGGACTAATATGAACACTATTCATTCATAAAAATGCAAAATGAAATGTTTTGCATAAAATTTATGGGGAAAATTGGAAGAAGTTTTGAATTCCTTTAAAAAAAATGCCGACCCTAATTAAAAAGTAGAGGAGTCTAGAGAAGAGAGGGGGTGTGAGATTAAGAGAAAGGTTTTGCCGTGAGAGAGAAGTCTTAAAGAAGAAAGGATTTTCTTATAGGGTTGTAAGAGGAGACAGAAGGGAAGAGATTTCTTCTTCATTACACTTTTAAGAGAGAATTGAGTGAGATTGTAAAAAGGGAAAGTGCTTAAAGGGAACTCCTAAGGATTTGCTTGGGAAGGAGTGTGAGATATGTTTTGTTCTTTTCTTTCTTTGTTTTGTAAACTTGTTTTTATATATGAAATTTGTGTTTTTTCATATCCTTCTCTTGAATTCTGAGTAGTCTTCTTTATCCTTCTCCCTACAATGAGATATGATTTTGTGAAGAATTAGTTTTATTTTGTAAGGTTTTAAATGTTAATAAATTATGATGATTTGAACTCTGACTTTCACTTACTTTTTTATCTGTCCAATTGAAAGGTTAAAATTTGTTGAGAAACATACAATCCGAAAGGGCTATGCTTTCTACAACAAGTTAATAGTCACATTTAATTTCATGAGTAAGAATGTAATTCATGGGATTACATGTAAATAAATAGGGGAATATATTTTGATGGGCGCAGAATTAGAGATTTTAAGATGATAGATTAAAATCCCAAATTTGGTCCAGTTGATTGGAAAATAAAGCGAGATTGTTATCTCTCAAGTGAGGGAGAAGTGAGACCTCTAGAGTGGCGGCCAGTATGCTCTTAACCTAACCACAAATTTAGGGACCAAACTCTGGATTAGTCAATGTTCTTTATGCACTCTCAGAGGGTAAAAAATAAGATTGCTTCTATTTGTCATAATACAATTTTATATGTATTTTAAATAATTTTAGGTTCTTCATACTCCATAAACTCATTGTAAAAGGGTAAGGATGCTTTCTTAAATTTGAACTTTTCGGTTTAAAATATTATTTAGTCTTTATAAGTTTACTTTTGAAGTTTAACAAATAGTTTAGTTAACTTTGTTCTTTTAACTGCATTTCATTTAGTGCACGTTAAATTTACTTTATATTTTTTTGTCTACTTAAGTTTTATAGTTTGAATATTGTGTTTGACATTATAACCATAAGAATTTCCACCACTCTATGGGATTTATAGTTAGGACTCTAATGGTGTCTAGATGCTCCCACCGTCGAACCATCATCACCAATTCCCGTCGTTATGTCATTGGTTTGGTGTTGTTGTTTGAAAGGAGTCATCACTCTGTTTATCTATTTTGTTTGAAAGAAAACAGTTCTGTTGTTTCTCTGCTATCACTGTAATTTCTGTTGTAAGGGAGTTTTATGCAAATCTCCCAGAGGCTGAGGACGATCGAGTTGTGGTTCGAGAGAAGTTGGTACATTTTACTCCACAGGAAATCAACTTGTTTTACCGTTTACCACCGGAGACTTTGTGTTTTTATGCGAATTATAGTACTACTGAAGCAGAGTTAGATGAGATTATTTCATACTTGACTAATTGGGAGAGGACTTTGGAAGAGTAAATTTCCTAACTTCAAAGTTATGTGCACCTTCAAAGGCCTGACACTATTTCATTTTTGCTCTTCGACTTCCGACCAATCATCTCAATGAAGTGACCAAAGAGAGAGTGACGTTAAATTATTGTTTTCAGGAGGGAAAGCCATCAACATACGGGCTTTGATCTATCACACTATTATCAGTTTAGCTTCTGCTTCTACTACTGCAGGTATGGGATTTGCTTCCTTGATATTTTCTTTATGCGAGCAGGCGGGAGTAAAGTATGATAGTTAGGAAGAAGTTCTATTACCTCTAAAGCCCATCACGAAGGTGAATGTGAAGACTTATTCTAAGCATTCAATTTTTGGCTGGAGAGAAGGATTTTCCAGGAGCTATGGAATGGAAACGTTTGCTGCATCTACCTCTACTGCTTCTTCATCTAGACCATCTACTTCAAGTGCTTCTACATCTAGAGGTGATTTTATTAAGACTCGGGATGAGTTATTGCAGAAGATGATGGATAATATCAATTTTATCGCTGATAAGGTACAAAAGTTAGAGCATTTTGCAGATCATACTAATAGTTTAAATAAAAGGAAAAGTGATTATGAAGAGAAATTCCACTCATCTTTGGAGAGCTTGATTAGAGGTGAACCAGGAGTGCAATTTTCTCTATATCCTTGATATCCTGATTATGAGCCTGCAGAAAAATGGTACAACTGTGATTTTATGGATGGAGAGTAGAGCTGAGAGATTCATTTTATGATTGTAATATGATATGAACTATGTGGTCTGAGCTTGCTACATTNTACACGAGCCGTTCAGAAACAAAGTGTCGTTTTGACAACCCTAATCACGTAGTCATAAGATGTTAACGATTGACGCAAGATTTAAAACATCATTTGAATCTAACAAGCCGAACACGAGCTGTTGGCGAACAACGAGTCATTTTGACAGCCCTAATTAATGGCATATCCTTTTATAACAATAAGAACAATTAAGGGATAGTTTTATAAGAAAAGTTAAAAAAAGCGGCTGAAATTTGTAACAGAGTGCATATTTTTTAATACTCCTACGATAATCGTATGGGTTAAATCGATAATAATTATATAGCATGTATTAATCATTGTGTTGTGAAGGAATATAAAAAAGGTTATGATAGATTTTTACGTACCAGCAATCCAATTGCTATGTATTTATACATAAAACTATACTTTTTATATTATATTGTTCAAACATTTTGTATGATATAAAAATACATTAATTTTAGCTTTCATAAACATTAATTAAAATTAAAATGAAGAATGTAATAGCTGGCGGACAATTTAAGAAGTGAAAAACAAATTTTTATGCAAAATTGAAGAGACATGTTTAAGTTGAAATTTAGATGTTAGATATGTCAATACAGAAGAATCAAGTGGTTGTATGGATATCTTTCTTAAATTATCAACTTTTCTCACATATGTTCATGTTTTTTAATATTTGTTGCATGATTTTCTTAAATCTTGATGCGTTGTCAATAAATTTGATCATTTGATATGAATCTTGAGCATTTGGCAGGGATCTCGAAGGGGCTTTTTAACCAAAAAATGTTTTTATTTAAATTTTAGATTATTTAGAGCTCTGATTTTAGTAAACTTATAGTCCAACAAAGTGGATGACGAGATGAATCTAATGATACCAATATTGATTTGAGTCAAACCAAGTCTAGATCAAGTCGTTAAACCACTTTTGGAGTTTTATGTTGGTTAGTTGGAAGATCAAATGGACTTCAAATTTGACGTGCTTGTTGCCAAATCGAGCATCTCGATAAGAGGAATCCAACGAGCCAAAGAATACTCAATTCTGAAATTATCAAGGCTCTCAAATCATAAAAAATCCTCTCTGATTAAGAGGAATAAATGTGGGTCATTTAATCACGTGATTACAATAGTTATTGGTTGAATGACAAAAGTTTCTATCCCATGGAGCCTGTAAACAAACACCGACTATTTCTCATGCATGAAAACTCAAAATAAAAAAAAAATTACATGAAAATGATGCTCGAACATCATCAAACCGATTTGCATACTTCTCATGTGTGATAATGAATATCGTAGAACTTGTAAAATAAAATTGATAAATGCATTGATCTGTGAGGAAACAATAGTTTTGGACTAATAAGAACACTATTCATTCATAAAAATGCAAAATGAAATGTTTTGCATAAAATTTATGTCATATAATGGTCGAACATTTTTGCATGGTCATTATATGTGACAATAAGCATCACTCAACTTTTAGAATAAGTTTTCAAGCTCTATGAAGATTTGTGGAAAAAAATAATAATTTCAGTGTGATTGTGAGTTGAAATTGATTTTTAGTTCAATTTTAGGGTTTAGCTAAAGTTGGTTATATTTGAATCTATATTAGTTTGGTTTATTTTAATTTGTATTTAGTTAGATTTAAATTTGAATTTAAATTATGGTTAGCTCATGTTTTAGCTCATGTGGGGTTTAATTTATAACTAGTATGATTCCATTAAAGTCATTAAGTAAAATTAGAAGGAAGTCTTATGTCCTAATGAGATTGGATATATGCCAAGAAAAATTGTTGACAAAAATAAACGTTAACAAATGAGCCCCAATATTGGTGTCAAATTATGAAAAAGTACGACACTTATTAGCATTGACTAATTGGTCAACTAAGTCAAGTAATAGATGTATTGATACTCATAACTTGAGTTTTAAAGTTTGTAACTTGATATGAGGATTTAAATTTTTAATTGAATGATTGAAGACTTGAAGTTTAAGATTTGTGAACATTGGTGTTTCCTATCAATAAGATTAGTGCAAGAATCACATTGAGGATTTGGGTATGTAGCTTGAAATAATTTCGTTTGAAATATTAGGAAAAAAGTCATCGTGAAGCTTTCTCCTAATCTAAAAAAACAAATTTGAGCAATCTAAAGATGATGCAGTGAAGCGCATAATCCTAAAAACTGACGAGATTGAAATTATATTTACATGAACACATTAAGATGGAAGCATAGGAACTTACATTCAATCAAAAAGGTGAAAAAGTAGTTAGATTAGGAAAGAGTACACAGTTACTTGCATTTAACCTAAGAGCTAATAAAAAAGGAAATTTATTTTATGGATCAAAACACATTAGAAAAGAAACAATAGGGGCTTGCATCCAACTAAAGGGATGAACAAGGTGATTACATCATGATAGAAAGCACATGGACTTACATTTAACTTGGGACCTAATCAAAGAAAAAAAAATTTTTTTTCTTGAACACATTAAAATAGAAAGCACGTGGATTCACATTTAATCAAAGAGGTGAACGATGATTAGATCCAGATAGAAAGTATAGGTACTAACATCTAAATTGAAAATTAAATGAAGAAAAATTTGATTTGATTGATATGAGCACATTAAGATGAAAAACACAGGAACTCACATTTAACCAAATAGGTAAAATAGGTGATTATGTCATGATAGAAAACACATGGACTCACATATAACCTAGGAGATAATTGATGGGGAATTTATTTTGATTGACTTAAACACTTTAGGATGGGAAACATAGAGACTCACATCTAAATTATGTTGACCTCATTTTGTGTCAACCATAATTTTCTTGGCTAAAGCTTACTGTACTGTACTTGATCTAGGCCTTGAGCAAATCATTATTTAAGAAAATTGATTTTATAACTCAATAAAATTAAAAGGAAAATAAAACAATCTTCGAACATAAATAATTTTAACCAAACTCAGAGATAACCGTAAAAAGACCTTTAATCGCTAAAACCTGGGATTATTGCTTTCTCTCTTGAGATGATTTTAGGACTTAAGTCTTCGTTTTGAAAGATGCACGAGTCTTATTATCTATTATAGATGTCATTCAAACCAGTTTGATAATTTTTTAAAATAAGTTTTACTTAAAACTCTTAAAGTCAAAGTTTTCTTGCATGCATTATACCCCGCAAAAACTAAAATTATCATTTTCTTCCACATGTCAATTAAATAATTAAAATTAAAGTCTGTAAGTTACATGATCTTCATATTCAAATATGAAAACTATGCAAACTAGTTAGGGGTCATTAGATACTCTTCTCTCTTAAAATTGTGTACATATGGTTTCCATACATAAACAATGACTCTGTATAAAAGTTTTTCAAATAGTCAGTATTTCTTAAAAATGAACTTTTTCATTGCATGTGTATCATTTAAACCTTTCAAATAAGTCCTCCATGCTTAAATCTGAACCTGTTTTGGTACCTTTTGACCTGATAATAATCATGAGAGAAAAACGATAATATCGATAATAAGATAATAATTTATCCTTAACTCCCTTGAAAGGAATTTAAATCAATTTACTTCAAAAAAAAATTAATCTTAACTTAAAATTACACAATATGGACCAATAAAATCAAACAAAAACTTTTGCTGAAAATTCACTATTTTCTCTCTCCTGAAGTGGGTCCCACTTTAACCGATCATATCTTATTATAGAGCTTGAATTAGCCAAAATCATATGAACTATTAAATTACTTGTATTTTTCTCTCNATCTGAATCTGTTTTAGTACCTTTTGACCTGATAATAATCATGAGAGAAAAACAATAATATCGATAATAAGATAATAATTTATCCTTAACTCCCATGAAAGGAATTTAAGTCAATTTACTTCAAAAAAAAATTTAATCTAAACTTAAAATTACACAATATGGACCAATAAAATCAAATAAAAACTTTTGCTCAAAATTCACTATTTTCTCTCTCCTGAAGTGGGTCCCACTTTGACTGATCATATCTTATTATAGAGCTTGAATTAGCCAAAATCATATGAACTATTAAATTACTTGTATTTTTCTCTCTCGAATGAGCCAAAGTCAATTTTTGGTCATAACCAACTCCCACGACCTTGCAACCACCTCTCCAACAATCTAGCCCCTTTGAATGCATATATCTTGATCTACAGAACTCTATTTCTAAATAGTTTGAACCATTGGAATCCTTGTGTCATTCTTTTCAAAATGATCTATAATTTTATTTTTGTATAACTCTCATAACAACCTTTACTAAATTACTGAAATGCCCCTCTTATTTCAAAAATTACAAGTATATAGTGTGATTTTATTAGGTGGCCACCACAACCTCAAAATCTTTATATATAAATTATTGAACATATAATATAAAGAATAATAAAATATCTTGAATGATAGAAACATTACCTTAGAATGTATATAATCATTCGAATGAAAAAATACTTCATGATTTATGGATCCGTGGAACCAAAATTATTCACTTACCTTATAGGTGTAAGATAAAGTTTATTTTATTCTTGGTATCCTTTTGAGGGCCCTATCATAGGTAATTAAATCTCAAGAATTACTTCTGAGAACACTTTCAAATAAAGTTATGCCTTATCTTTCTTATTCATTAATGAATGTTTGTGGAATGTTAAAGTTTGAAGACTTACATAAATGGGGGTAGATTTGGACAAAGGTTGACTTCGCTTGAGTTTTAAGATGTTTATCCTTAGGTTTGGACCCAACAATTGATAGTCAGAATTATAAAATAAATATTGAATTAGGGAATAAGGCTTGTGAAACAAATTTGAAACTGAATTGAATTTGATTGGGTTTGATTTTGAATGTATTTGTATTTGAACTTGAGTTCGATTTAAATTAATTTGGATTTGGAATGTAGATTGGACAAAGATAGGTTGGAAAGGATTGGGCTAATTTAGAGATAAGTTGAGTTTGCTTTTAAAAAAGATTGAGTTTAGTTTGATTATACTAAGTTAAATTTGATTGGATTGAGTTAAGAAGCACCCTATTATAAGGATAGGAAAGGGTAATAGATTTCTTGATTACGTGAAATCCTAACGTAAACAACTTTACATAGGTGGCTATAGGTGGACTAACCTAAATTTGGGAGTAACATACCCAGTTAAGTTGCACATGCTTATCCATCATTCTGGGTACATTAATAGAAATAGACTATTAATAAATAAAATAACAAGAGTTCTCCCTTGTCGCCATAGCAATGAATTAAGGTAGTCTTTCCAGCTAGAAAGTGTTTTTAAGTAACTTCATCTAAAGCATATGATAGAGAGGTAGGTGATACACCAAAATAATGTAATATTTTAAGCTTATTTTGGTAATATTATACTTTAAAGAAAGGTATTTTCATATTTTTGTTGCAGATATATCAATTTTAGGCATTTGAAGCAAAAATGAGGTAATTTGGAGCCAAATTGGAGATTTTCATGATTTAGGCGCCAAAACTGCTGCCAGAGGCNTATTTTTTAAAATAATTTTTACTTAAAACTCTTAAAGTCAAAGTTTTCATGCATGCATTATACCCCGCAAAAACTAAAATTATCATTTTCTTCCACATGTCAATTAAATAATTAAAATTAAAGTCTGTAAGTTACATGATCTTCATATTCAAATATGAAAACTATGCAAACTAGTTTGGGGGTCATTAGATACTCTTCTCTCTTAAAATTGTGTACATATGGTTTCCATACATAAAAAATGACTCTGCGTAAGAGTTTTTAAAATAGTCAACATTTCTTAAAAATGAACTTTTTCATTGCATGTGTATCATTTAAACCTTTCAAATAAGTCCTCCATGCTTAAGNATGAAGCACATAATCCTAAAAACTGACGAGATTGAAATTATATTTACATGAACTCATTAAGATGGAAAGCATAGGAACTTACATTCAATCAAAAAGGTGAAAAAGTAGTTAGATTAGGAAAGAATACACAGTTACTTGCATTTAACCTAAGAGTTAATAAAAAAGGAAATTTATTTTATGGATCAAAACACATTAGAAAAGAAAGAATAGGGGCTTGCATCCAACTAAAGGGGTGAACAAGGTGATTACATCATGATAGAAAGCACATGGACTAACATTTAACTTGGGACCTAATCAAAGAGAAATTTATTTTTTTTTTCTTGAACACATTAAAATAGAAAGCACGTGGATTCACATATAATCAAAGAGTTGAACGATGATTAGATCCAGATAGAAAGTATAGGTACTAACATCTATATTGAAAATTAATTGAAGAAAAATTTGATTTGATTGATATGAGCACATTAAGATAAAAAACACAGGAACTCACATTTAATCAAATAGGTAAAATAGGTGATTATGTCATGATAGACAACACATGGACTCACATATAACCTAGGAGATAATTGATGGGAAATTTATTTGGATTGAAAACACTTTAGGATGGGAAGCATAGAGACTCGCATCTAAATTATGTTGACCTCATTTTGTGTCAACCGTAATTTTCTTGGCTAAAGCTTACTGTACTGTACTTGATCTTGGCCTTGAGCAAATCATTATTTAAGAAAATTGATTTTATAACTCAATAGAATTAAAAGGAAAATAAAATAATCTTCGAACATAAATAATTTTAACCAAACTCAGAGATAACCGTAAAAAGACCTTTAATCGCTAAAACCTGGGATTATTGCTTTCTCTCTTGAGATGATTTTAGGACTTAAGTCTTCGTTTTGAAAGATGCACGAGTCTTATTATCTATTATAGATGTCATTCAAACCAGTTTGATAATTTTTTAAAATAAGTTTTACTTAAAACTCTTAAAGTCAAAGTTTTCTTGCATGCATTATACCCCGCAAAAACTAAAATTATCATTTTCTTCCACATGTCAATTAAATAATTAAAATTAAAGTCTGTAAGTTACATGATCTTCATATTCAAATATGAAAACTATGCAAACTAGTTAGGGGTCATTAGATACTCTTCTCTCTTAAAATTGTGTACATATGGTTTCCATACATAAACAATGACTCTGTATAAAAGTTTTTCAAATAGTCAGTATTTCTTAAAAATGAACTTTTTCATTGCATGTGTATCATTTAAACCTTTCAAATAAGTCCTCCATGCTTAAATCTGAATCTGTTTTAGTACCTTTTGACCTGATAATAATCATGAGAGAAAAACAATAATATCGATAATAAGATAATAATTTATCCTTAACTCCCATGAAAGGAATTTAAGTCAATTTACTTCAAAAAAAAATTTAATCTAAACTTAAAATTACACAATATGGACCAATAAAATCAAATAAAAACTTTTGCTCAAAATTCACTATTTTCTCTCTCCTGAAGTGGGTCCCACTTTGACTGATCATATCTTATTATAGAGCTTGAATTAGCCAAAATCATATGAACTATTAAATTACTTGTATTTTTCTCTCTCGAATGAGCCAAAGTCAATTTTTGGTCATAACCAACTCCCACGACCTTGCAACCACCTCTCCAACAATCTAGCCCCTTTGAATGCATATATCTTGATCTAAAGAACTCTATTTCTAAATAGTTTGAACCATTGGAATCCTTGTGTCATTCTTTTCAAAATGATCTATAATTTTATTTTTGTATAACTCTCATAACAACCTTTACTAAATTACTGAAATGCCCCTCTTATTTCAAAAATTACAAGTATATAGTGTGATTTTATTAGGTGGCCACCACAACCTCAAAATCTTTATATATAAATGATTGAACATAGAATATAAAGAATAATAAAATATCTTGAATGATAGAAACATTACCTTAGAATGTATATAATCATTCGAATGAAAAAATACTTCATGATTTATGGATCCGTGGAACCGAAATTATTCACTTACCTTATAAGTGTAAGATAAAGTTTATTTTATTCTTGGTATCCTTTTGAGGGCCCTATCATAGGTAATTAAATCTCAAGAATTACTTCTGAGAACACTTTCAAATAAAGTTATGCCTTATCTTTCTTATTCATTAATGAATGTTTGTGGAATGTTAAAGTTTGAAGACTTACATAAATGGGGGTAGATTTGGACAAAGGTTGACTTCGCTTGAGTTTTAAGATGTTTATCCTTAGGTTTGGAACCAACAATTGATAGTCAGAATTATAAAATAAATATTGAATTAGGGAATTAGGCTTATGAAACAAATTTGAAACTGAATTGAATTTGATTGGGTTTGATTTTGAATGTATTTGTATTTGAACTTGAGTTTGATTTAAATTAATTTGGATTTGGAGTGTAGATTGGACAAAGATAGGTTAGAAAGGATTGGGCTAATTTAGAGATAAGTTGAGTTTGATTTTAAAAAAGATTGAGTTTAGTTTGATTATACTAAGTTAAATTTGATTGGATTGAGTTAAGAAGCACCCTATTATAAGGATAGGAAAGGGTAAAAGATTTCTTGATTACGTGAAATCCTAACGTAAAGAACTTTACATAGGAGGCTATAGGTGGACTAACCTAAATTTGGGAGTAACATACCCAATTAAGTTGCACATGCTTATCAATCATTCTGGGTACATTAATAGAAATAGACTATTAATAAATAAAATAACAAGAGTTCTCCCTTGTCGCCATAGCAATGATCTAAGGTAGTCTTTCCAGCTAGAAAGTGTTTTTAAGTAACTTCATCTAAAGCATATGATACAGAGGTAGGTGATACACCAAAATAATGTAATATTTAAAGCTTATTTTGGTAATATTATACTTTAAAGAAAGATATTTTCATATTTTTGTTGCAGGTATATCAATTTTAGGCATTTGGAGCAAAAATGAGGTAATTTGGAGCCAAATTGGAGATTTTCATGATTTAGGCGCCAAAACTGCTGCCAGAGGCGCCATTTTCAAAAGAGCTGGTGCTAGAGGCACCATTTTACAGAGAAACGGTGCCAGAAGTGCCAGAATTCAGAGAACAGTGCAGACTTCATTAGGCTTGTGCAGAGGCGCTAGAACTGGCACTAGAAGTGCTAAAGACGAACTAAGACAGTGTAAGGTGGTTCGTGACTATTTTTTAGCATTTTTTGATGGCTGCAAATAATTCAAACATCCCATGGAGTGGTTCAATGCATCTAGACACTTTGGAAAAGCTCTTTAATGAAGAGATATGTCTTTTAGATGAAGGGACTTGTCTCTTGGTGTTAAAAGATGTGACTTTTAGGGGGAAAATTGGAGGAAATTTAAAATTCCCTAATTAAAAAGGAGAGGAGTCTAAGGAAGAGAGGGGGTGTGAGATTAAGAGAAAGGTTTTGTCGTGAGAGAGAAGTCTTGGAGAAGAAAGGATTTTCTTCTAGGGTTGTAAGAGGAGATAGAAGGGAAGTGATTTCTTCTTCATTACACTTTTAAGAGAGAGTTGAGTGTGATTGTAAAGAGGGAAAGTGCTTAACGGGAACTCCTAAGGATTTGCTTGGGATGGACTGTGAGATATGTTTTGTTCTTTTCTTTCTTTATTTTGTTAACTTATTTTTATATATGAACTTTGCGTTTTGTCATGTTCTTCTCTTGAATTCAGAGTAGTCTTCTTATCGTTCTCCCTACAATGAGATATAATTTTGTGAAGAATTAGTTTTATTTTGTAAGGTTTTAAATGTTAATAAATTGTGATGATTTGAACTCTGACTTTCATTTACTTTTTTATCTGTCCAGTTGAAAGGTTAAAATTTGTTGAGAAATATACAATCCGAAAGGGCTATGGTTTCTACAACAAGTTAATAGTCACATTTAATTTCATAGGTAAGAATGTAATCCATGAGGTTGCATGTAAATAAATAAGGGAATATATTTTGATGGGCACAAAATTAGAGATTTTAAGGTGACAGATTAAAATCCCAAAGTTGGTTCAGTTGATTAGAAAATAAAGCGAGATTGTTAGCCCTCAAGAGAGGGAGAAGTGAGAACTCTAAAGTGGCAGCCAGTATGCTTTTAACCTAACCACTGATTTAGGGAACAAACTCTGGATTAGTCAATATTCTTTATGCACTCTCAGAGGGTAAAAAATAGGATTGCTTCTATTTGGCACAATACATTTTTATATGTATTTTAAATGATTTTAATTTCTTCACACTCCATAAAATCATTGTAAAGGGGAAGAATGCTTTCTTAAATTTGAACTTCTCGGTTAACTACATTTCATTTAGCGCACGTTAAATTTACTTTAGATTTTTTTTTTGCCTACTTAAGTTTTATAGCTTGAATGTTGTGTTTGACATTATAACCATAAGAATTTCCACCTCCATATGGGATCAATAGTTAGGACTCTAATGTGTCCAGATGCTCCCTCCGTCGGACTATCATCGCCAATTCTCATCGTTATGTCGTTGGTTTGGTGTTGTTGTTTGAAAGGAGTCGCCACTCTGTTTATTTATTTTATTTCCCTAATCTCCAAGGAACTTATTCTTTTGAATCATGTGAAAGATTCTCAGATGTTAAGAAACTAGGAGAAAGAAGGAAAGGACTAAAATAGAAAACATGAGAAAAAGAAGTTTTATGATGGTAGTCAGCATAGAGAAATGATTTCTTATATAAAGAAAATTACTTAAAGAGTTTAGTAACCAGAGATTTTAGGTGTATCAGCTATTATGAGTTCTTATTTCTTCTGTAAGAGCAAGCTCCTATAGTTAATTACATCACAGACAGTCAGAGCTATCTGAGAAGACTTCTGATTAACGTTAACACTCGTTCTTCTAAGAAATGTCAAGGTCAAGGAAATAAACATCAAATGTTTATTCTTAGGGTAATAGATTTTTATGAATATGATTCTACCCTAAATGTTTTGTTTTGTTTTGTTTTGTTTATTCATGTAATGTCATTTTACTTTTGTTTTGTCTTTTTGTTTAGTTTTGTTGTGTGGTTTTTATTTTATTTGTCATGTCGTGTAATTTTATTTTATTTTGTTCCATTTTTCATGTCATGTCATTTTACTTTATTTTGTTTTGTTTGTCATGTTTTTGTTATTTTGTTGTCTCGAGGTTCCGCTTCAGAATGTCATCTTGCAAAACAGAGTTAACACACCATATAACATGCAATGTAAATCTGAAGTGCACTTTGTTTTATGTCTCCAATGAACCTGCAAAACAAAACATAATTAGCATTAAATCAAGTTTAATTTTGTCAATTTAGTTGGTTGAATAATTTTCAAATGACCCGGTCAAGAGGTCTATGCCCCCGTCGTCCCGGGGACGTAAAATCTTCAAATCTATTTTATCTGAAAGGTGTTTAAACCATGACCAGAAGATTNTGTCTATGGCTCCGTCGTCCCGGGGACGTAAAATCTTCAAATCTATTTTATCTGAAAGGTGTTTAAACCATGACCAGAAGATTCTTGTCAGCAATCACAGATTTCATCGTCTAACAAATGTTCATAGATCTGAACACAATTTTTCAAGTTGCATTTTGTGATCCTTGTTCATTATGGTTGAATTTAAGTTTTAATGTCTTATTCAAATTTTAGTAGATGGAAACTTTTAAGTTGTTTATGATTTATTAACTGATTAATTTTTTTCATTTTATCATTTTGTTTATTTTTGGGATGACCTGATCAAGATCCCAAGGTTTTGTCATCCTAGGTCATTATGTTTGCGATTTGATTAGCCATAAATGGTTGGAAGATATTTTGTTTGCAACTATNTTCTTATTCAAATTTTAGTATATGGAAACTTTTAAGTTGTTTATGATTTATTAACTGATTAAATTTTTTTCATTTTATCATTTTGTTTATTTTTGGGATGACCTGATCAAGATCCCATGGTTCTGTCATCCTAGGTCATTATGTTTGCGATTTGATTAGCCATAAATGGTTGGAAGATATTTTGTTTGCAACTATGAGTTACCTCCTCCAAAACATCTTCTCAAACCTAGTTGCATTTTAGGTTCAAGTTTAAGTTCTAATGTCTTTTAAAGTATATTTTTTTGTTGATGGGTAGATGTCATGTATTTTAGGTCTGATGCTGGTTAGACCTAAGGAAGTTTGATTGATGTCCTGTAGATTAGACTTAAGATTTAGGTTTGATGTTGGTAAAACCTATAGATTTATGTCATTTGGGTTCAATTCAGATAGAACCTAAGGTATGAAAATGATTTAAGTCCAATTATGATGTGAGGATGATTTAGGTTCAATGTAAGTAGAACCTAAAGTCTAAGAGGATTTAAGCCCAATGTAAGTAGGACTTAAGGTAATTTAGGTTCAATGTAGGTAGAACCTAAGGATTAAGATGGTTTAGGTTCAATGTATGTAGAACCTAAAGTTTAAAATGGCTTAAGTACGATGTAAGTAAGACTTAAGGTAATTTAGGTTCAATGTAGGTAGAACCTAAGGATTAAGATGATTTAGGTTCAATGTAGGCAGAACCTAGAGTTTTAAATGATTTTAAGTCCCATGTAGGTAGGACTTAAACTTGATTTAAATCCAATGCAAGTAGGATCTAAGGTTGATTTAGATCCAATATGGATTGAACCTAAAGTTTGAAATGATTTTAGTTCAATGTATTAAACTTGATTTAGATCCAACGTGATTAGGTGATGCGGGTGAATTTAGCTTGTTATTTTTGCAAATATTTTTCAATATTATAAAATACACACGATAGTAATAATATTAAATATGCAATGTAAACCCTAAAAAAGATGACTTTAATGAAAATAATTTTATCTTTTAAAACCTTTAAACTGTCAAATTCCTTAATAATAACACAAATATATGTATCGCTCAAGTAAGAAAGAGCTCTAATGGAGTCCTACATATCGATCTCATAGAGAAGTTGGAAATGCTTAAAGATAAATTCTTTTATTTATAATGTAAATCAAAATTTAAATTGTAAAACTGAAGTACTAAATTTGAATCTAAAGTATTAGAGTGAATGCTAAATAAAATTGAGTTAAAAGAACTAAGTTAACTAAACTAATTGTTAAACTTTCAAAAGTAAAATTACAAAAACTAACCAAGTTTTAGTGATGGAGAGTTCAAATTTAAGAAAGCATCATTCCCCTTTACAATGAGTATATAGATTATGAAGAAATTAAAATCATTTGAAAATATATATATATTATTTTGAGCCAAATAGGAGCAATCTTATTCTTTACCCTCTTCCAAGTGCATAAGAAACATTGACTAATCTATAGTTTAGTCCCTAATTCTGCGGTTAGGCTAGGAGGATACCGACTCCCACTTTAGAGCTCCCACTACTCCCTCACCTGAGGGCTAACAATCTCGCATTAGTTTCTAATCAACTCGACTAAATTGGGGACTTTAATTTGTCACCTTAAAATCTCCAATTTTACATCCAACAAAATATATTTTCCTATTTATTTGCACTCAACTCAATGGATGACATCCTCTCTCATGAAATCAAATGTGATTATCACTATGTTGTAGAAATCGTGGCTCTTTTGGAACATATGTTTCTCAAGACATTTTTATGCCTAAAATATATAGTGTTTTTAGACACATTTTTATACCTATTTTTGAGATATTGTGCTTTAATGGAAGACATTTTTGTGTTTTACTTGCAGATACAAGTAATAATGGAAAAAGTCTTAAAAGAGTAAAAAAGAATCAAATTTTGAGCAAAAAGGTGAAAAATTTTGCAAAAGACTTTTGGCGCCTAAGCGCCAGATCCGGCGCTTACGCGCTAGTTAAACAGAGAAGGCCGCGTCTAAGCGCCGAGACTCTGCGCTTAAGCGCCAATGGCAGTTACTAGATAAGTAAAAGCGATTTTCAAAAATTTCGAAGAGGTTTTTGAGGCACCCATTGGCTTAATAGGTGGTTGTAACCACAAGGGACGAAAATTATCATGAAAAGATGTGTATCTTGGGTAAATACATCGAATCAAGACACATTTTGAAGAGATCCCAAGGCATCTCTTGGAAAACTATAAAAGAAAGAAGAGAGGACTTAGAAAAGAGTCCTAAAAAGGTCTGAAAATGTGTGAGTCCTGAAAATATTGGCAAGTTTTGAAAGTTCTTCT
>JXCR01081098.1:0-16440 GCA_002079205.1 Phalaenopsis hybrid cultivar
CCTGCTGTCTCTTTCCCTACTTCTGAAGTAAACTTCAAATCTAAAATTACGAAAAAAAAAAAAGAAAAGAATGATCAATATCAATCATTCAATATAAGAATCCAACTCTTTGATGGCTAAAGAACGTAGACTAAAAAGATGGGGCATTTACATAATTTTTCCTCTTTTAAATTGCCATATAATATGTTAGTGAATTGCTTGGAATTATTTCACACAGAATTTAAAATTAATGATGGTTTATATGCATTGGTGTTTTATAATGCATAGGCGCACGAAATTGTTCAAAACAAACTTCAAACCTAAGAAAGCAGTCGCCAAACTCCAAGGTAGATATCCGTAGAAAAATACAAGTTGGCTTTAGTTTTCCGATGGCTGAACTAAATATCAAAACTAATGTTAGAAATTGTAAAACACATCACCTATGAATACGGGGGCGATAAAAACACATCACCTATGAGGTGTAGCATTTGTCCCCGGTGTGTAATGTGTAGTTGCACGGACAGGTCGATCTCTCAAATGATGTTGATCATCTTCCTATAAATGTTGTGGTTGCAAAACTTGGTCTGGTTGTGTTATAATTTGTACTTGTTGAGATGGAATAGAAGAAGACATAAATAAATAACCAGTCTAAGGTTTTCCTAGTGGAAAAGGTATGCCACCCATCCAAAATGGAGTGCAGTGATAAATAGAGGGTGTTAATGGCATCTCATGCTGCGGTGGAATAAATGGTGTGCTCGTATATGTATGTGTATCCTGTGACCCACAAGCGGCTTTTGATCCGACTGCAGCCCATGATCCACCTGTGCTGCGAGAAGTTGATGGACTTGGTTCAGTAGGAGTGTGTGCTGCAACACATACAATATCAAGGGCGTCTACTGTGTCTGATTTAGATGGCTGCGTTGAAATGTTGTCTGTGCTATAATGATTCTCTACAATATATGTTCCGACGAAGATCTCTACACAAACCCTCAAGAGCATCTACCATTTCTTGTAAGACTGATGGTAAATAACACAACGAAAGTCTGCTAGCATCAACTTTCATGTTCTCATGGTAAATAACACAAGCTCGAGGATTACTCCACATTTCTATGTAAAACTGATGGAAGTCAGCACAATCCAAATCAACATTTCTTACGCCACTGTAAACTTGAAACCTGGGCCATTGACTCCATGTCTATTCGTTGAATCTCACCAAATTTACTCATAACACGCTTCGGTAAGTGCAACTCAACTCGTTGCCAGCAGATCAATGTGACTCAACTTTTCCAAATATCCTGTCCTACGGTGCAAATTTTAGCCACTTGTACTTTTATCAACTGGTTGTAGAGCTCTCATATTACCTTAAAGAAAATGATTGAAATATTCATGTCGTATATCAACAACGATGGAACTCCAAAACATGTTATAATTACGACTTAAAGTGCATTAACCTGACTCTTAAGCAAACCATCAATATCATCACTATAAACTCGTACATTGGATGTAGACATTTCACGGACAAATTCAAATTTAATCAAATACTTTACTAAATAATGCATACCTATATCCAAGGCTTTTGCCTTCCAAGTTATGAAGATATGGTACACGCAGTGTTGTACGACCAATATGAAGATTTTCCTGACTCTTAAGCAAACCATCATCACTATAAACTCTTACATTGGATGCACACATTTCACGGACACATTCAAATTTAATCAAATACTTTACTAAATAATGCATAGCTAAATCCAAGGCTTTTGCCTTCTAAGTTATGAGGATATTGTACACACAATGTTGGACGACCAATATGAAGATGATCCTAGCTCCAAATTTGTAAAAGATGTAAACACCAGGACACATTAACTCTACTGGGTCTCGTAGCAAGCTTCAGCCCTCAATAAAGGTGTGCTAGTACCACACCTCCTAATGAGTACCTTGAAAATTCATCAAGATTTTTCATAAGAGGTAAATAATGCAGATGTACCTCGCATCCAGAAATATCGACCAATAAGAAACAACCGAAAAATTGCCTCTGAAATGAAATGTCATCTAAGTCCATATATGACTCATGAAAGAATGTCCATCTAAGCTATCTGAAGGGCATGCATGTATGTTTTTGAGACTCGCCCTTCCAAAAAGTCATGGTCAACTCTAGATCAGTTGGATGGTGATGCACGACACCATTTTCTAGATGAGCATTGAGAAGGTTGTTGCAACAGTCAGGCCATGAATCCCACAAGTGTACCACCCCTATTAAATTTGGACCAATCATCTGAGGGACATCAATGCACACGTCAAGTATCATCCCAACGTCCTATAGAGTAATCTTCATCTCACCCACGATTAGGTGGAATGAGTTTGTGTCGATGACCATCGTTTCACAAGTTTCGTCAATCAATGATGGTCAAGCTTGATGTAATGCATATGTCTGACACAATCTAGCCCAAATTGACGCAAACCTCTATGAAACAAGGGCATGTGATCTACCACTTTCTGTCCATAACCAAGCGCGAGGTCGCCTCTAACATGGTTTCTTGTAGAACATGATATAAACTATGTTATTTTTAAGAAAGCATAAGAAGATCATAAACATAGTTGGTTTGAAACTGCATATGGACGTGCAACTTGGTGTAAACCTCGCAAAGCAGATATGCTAGGGTGCTGCAGGTGGAGGACCAAAGGTATTATCGACACATCACTCATAATAATGTTTGGGTTGTTCTTCGACCATGACACCTACATGTTACATTTAGGCTTGGAGCAATTGAAATAAATTAAAAAAAAAACATATGTAAATACTCACAATACAAATGTCGCATAAAGCTAAAAACTACACACTGAAATCCAACTCTGAAATAAAAAATTAGTAATCGAAGGACTGCTATAATGTTATAAGTTTAAAGCAATTACAAAAAAACAAAAAAAAAATCACAGACAAAGTGTTCTTAAGAATAAAATAAAAAACATAACAATGATCACGGAGATCATAACTATTTAAGACCCGTCACCCGTTATGATGTCTCAGCCTCGCCTTGGCCATCGCATCTGTAAGTATAATATTGCTCATCACAACTTTCACTATCAGATTCATTATCAATGTCCGTGTCATCAGTACTTGAAGTACTCCCCATTGTTTCATATACTTTTAGTAACCAGAGGGAAGTGTATCTCTCATTCCAAAGTGACTTGAAAATTTTCGGTTGAGCAAATCACCCTTAAAGTAAACATAAAGAAAACAAATTCAATAAATAAAGCAAAAAATTAATAAGTTTAAGTCGAATAACTCATTTCTTTGAATTAATATATATGATACTACTTACCGATCCGCAACATGTTCGGTGATGATAAAAAATGATCAACAATATGATCATTGTTTTGAGTTGGAACAATCTCCACATAGATCACTAGAACTTTATGGAAAGCCTCCGCTAAAAACAATTGCGGTCACCTCATCATCATCGACAAGAGTTGCAATAGATCCATCATCCATTGGATAACGACTGATCAAATTCAATGCATATGAGTCATATTTCAAGCTATGTCGTATTAATTCTTTTAATACCATAAATGTAGCATGTAGTAGGACATAAATTGGCCTACATCGACCTCCTACATACTTGAGCACAAACTTCTCAGATACAATTAATTTACCAACAAACCGTAGCATCAATTGGGCAAAAGAATTCACTTATTTTTGAACGTATTTTTGCTAAAGTAACAATATTTTGATGTGAAAGATCTCAAATAACATAAATCAGATCTAATTAAAAATAAATTAAACTTAAAAAAAGCTTATCATCTTCGTCCCATATCAATTTAGGTTGAACTAATAAATTGTAATTTTTCACTTGTAATCACTAGCATGAAAGAATAATGAGAACTAACTTCTCAAATTCCATCACACCATTTCAAAGTTATTATTTCCATCAATTGCTTTTATTTATACTCTCAAAACATACATCCATAAATATAACTCTATGTTGTATGGCTAAACTCTCCCATGCAATCAACCTAAATCATGTAGATTCTTATATTGATGCAAGATTCATCCTCACATTAGGTTGTTCTAATAACACTTGTATTATAGTCAGCTTAGTTTGTAGTACCACTCCTATTATTGTTATATTAAAATGGGATAGTCAACAATGGCACAAAATCCAAAGCTGATAATTGAAAAGATGCTAATGAACGAATTTCACCACTGCCTCCTTGGATACTAGACTTACAATCAAATACTCAGGCATAACTCTTTAATAAAAGAGTTTTATCAATACTGAGAGAGTTGCACAATACGAAACATGCAATTTTTGGTAAAATGGGACCATTTCTATACTCAACCACACAAATGCTAAGCAGCGAGGATGGAAATACAATTTTTGGTAAATGTACCATTACAGACAAAATCTATCAAAAAATTTTAAACAAACAAGAAAAATAAATTTACCAATGGAATCAACGGTTTGACAGAGATTCGGGGACGCCGCTTTGGGAAACGGAGAGGTTAGAGCCTTTCAGAGACACCGCAATGGGGAGGTTCTTGTCGGCGGAAAGGATTCACGGGGAGAAGATTCGTGGAGAGGAGATTCGGGGATTCACGTAGAACAAGAGGAGAAATTAGGACGGGGTATGTCGCGATCACTTTTTTTTTTTTAAGAATGGAATCGCCACGTAGGACGGTGATTCCACCTCCGTGGAGCCACGTGGTGTGGTGATTTTGACTAATACCCTAATTTAATTTAAAACTAATTTGTTATAATTATAAAATTTAAAAAAAATCCTATTTTTAAAAATTTTCCGAACAAGGAGTACACAAAGGCAATATGGTCATGAAAATAACTTTTTCTGTGGATGATTTACATACCACTGAATTCTTATGTATTTACTTATAGCACCTAGACCTTAATATTTTACATATATGACCTTTTATCTATGCATGACAATGTGTATTTCACCTTTTAAAAATAAAAATAGTGGTATTTTTTATGTGAAATAAAAGATTTGGTGTTAGATATGTAAATACATAGAAATTAGAGTGGTATATATGTAAATGCCCTCCTACTAAATACAGGCTCTCTAAGTGATTATAATAGGCAGCTTTCAAAGGGCAACCTATAGTCTAGTCCAAAAACAAGCAGAACTAAGAGATGATTTCTTTAATTGCATTTACCTTTTTTTCTCTGCCATCAGTAATCTTCTCAAAAGTTTGATGAGATTTCCTCATAAGGTGAAGTTGAATATCTCCTACAGTTCTGCGAGCAAATAGTTGTAGATATTAGCAGCAGCCATCCTAAGAAGATCAGTTGGGAGGAAAAAGAAAATACACCTCGGTACATACATGCCACAAAGTTCTTATATATTTACAAATCAACCATTTACACTTTAAAATGTTTAGTATAACACTCAAATTTTAACATCACATAAAAAATACAACTAAAATTAATAATTTGAAAGTGAAGTACATGTTTTCATGCATAAACTTTGATGTAATTATGACACAAAAAATGTGATAAATGTAAAATTGGATGGTATGCATGTAAATTCCCCTATAAATTATTGGATCTGATTAGATACCTCCTGACAGCTGCGATTTCTGATGCTCACTTCTTGGTCACCACAAGGTTCATATTAACTGCAACAAAATAAGAAACTTAGCGTCATGCAAAGAAACTATTATCAAACTCCACAAAAAAAAAAAAAAAAAAAAAAAAAAAAAAAAAAAAAAAAAAAAAAAAAAAAANCTTCATGAATATCCCAAATTTTGAAATCTTGAATTTTACTCATAAAAATAATTTTATTTGTGTCTTTTAAGTTTCTCTATCTAATTGTGCAATTATGGGTCCTAGTATTTTTTATTTTACAACTCTTAACTTTAAAATCTAAAACTAATAAATGATGTTGGGTATTTAAATTATCAAACAGCCACTACAAACAGCCACTACAAAACATAAACAAACTAAGAAAAAAAAATAAACGCATTCCCAAACAGCCACTACAAAATTTGACGGTCAAATACAAATATAAAATTGTCTATCATATAAAAGTCAGCAGGAAAAGAAGTTTACACAAAAAAGCTGCTGTTGTTGTTGCTTCTACTGAAAAATAAAGATAATAAGCAAACCATAAAAGTAAAATAGAAAGAAAATACAATGTTAATGAGCTCTTACGCCCTTGTAATTTTAGAATTTCTAATGTTCAATTGCAATAAGTAGCATTGAAGTATTTGTAGAAATAAAAGATAACCTTGAAAAAGATTAGTAAAAAATCTCAATAATCCACAAAATTCATGGTGATTGAAATTTGCAGCTTTAAGTATGGTAGAAAAGCAAAAGATTTAGTATGTCCCGAAGAATGTAATCCAATGTATAGAGTATGGCTTTAAGCTCTGTTTCCAGTAGATCTCAACATCAACTTTGTCACTCAAAAGATAAATTCCTTCAATAACTCGAAGAAGATCATATAAAAAAACTTAAAAACATAAATACTGCACTAGAAAAAAGAAATAATAACTAAAGACATTGAAGATCGCCTATCTGGCTACATAATTGGCTGATAAGACCCCCAATAAGCGGGCAGTATAGGAAATAAGAAGCAGAAAAAGAAACAGTAAACTGAATCAGAAATTATTAGAAACAACACAAAAAATATTTACATTCTACTCAATTCCTGTGTGTTAACATATCTAACACCTAAACTTTAACTTTTATATATATGCCACCTTATTATGCGATATAAAGTATTTGGGTCGCATGAATGTAAAAAGAAAAGTTTAGGTGTTAGATATATAAATAGACAGGAATTGGGTGGTATGTATGTAAATGCCCCTTTTTTTTATGACTTCAGGCTACCCAAGTGATTAAATACCTTTTTTTCTTTGGCATCAGTAATCTTCTCAACAGTTTGATGAAATTTGCTCTGGAGGTGAATGTCTCCTACAGTTCTGCGAGCGAATAGTCACTGATCCCAGCAGCTGCCAGCCTAAGAAGATCAGTTTGGGAGGAAAAAGAGAATATAACCTGGTAGATATGCATACCTACCGCACAATTCTTATGTATTTACAAATCAAAGATTTAATCTTTACTGTTTACTCGTACACTACTCAGATTTTAATATCACATAAAAATATCACTAATATTAACATTTTGAAAGTTGAGCACATCTTTTCATACGCAAGTTTTGATGTGATTGTGACACTACAATGTTACAAATGTAAATATCAAACTTTAGATGTTACATATATAAATGCATAAGAATTGGGTGGGAATTGTATGTAAATTCCCCTATAAATTATCGGAACTATTTACATACCTCCTACGAGCCGAATTTTCAGTTGCCCACAGGAACTGTTTTCCTATCGTTTCTTGACAGATGGTCACTTCCCAGTCACCACAAGGTTCTATTAACTGCTACAAAATAGGAATCTTAGAGCTTGTTTGAGATCAATTTTATTTTTTGTTTTGTTCTTTTTTTTTTTTAATTTTCAAAATATATTTATTTAGTGTGTTTTTTAAATGTCTTCATTTTTCGTTCCTAAAACTAAATTATAATATTTTTGAAAACACTCAAAATAATTTTTAGATGTTCTGAGTGTTTTTAAAAACAAATATATCTTAATCAAATATGCCAAACATACTTTATTTCAAATCAAAATATAAAAAATATTTATATATATTTTATTTTATTTATGTTTTGATTTGAGTTAAAACATATTGATATTTAGTGCTTTTAAAAGCAAGGAACTATACAAATGACCAAACAAATATGCTTTCAAAAATAAAAATAAAAATGGAAAAAAAATATAAAACAAAAGTGATCCCAAACGGGTCTTTAGCATAATGCAAAGAAATTATCATCAACCTCCAAAAAAAAAAAAAAAACATCTGTGAAGGATTTGATGGGGGAATTTTTATGAAAAATCTCTCCAATAATATGTCCATATTCTATCCTATTAATGTGCTAATACATTAATAAAATTGCCAAGAAGTGATGGTGCATCAGAACATAATATGTAGGATGTTCAGAATGCCCTCTACAATGGAGAATGTGGCATACAGAAACAATTTGAATGATAAACCGGCAATTAAGATAAAAACACATTACTACATTTCTTATTTTATTTCCTAGCTTCTGATGCTAGCGGGATACTGAGAAAAATTTGACGGTCCAATACAAATATCAAATTGTCTATGTTGACTCTATAATTTTGATGAAAACAAACTCATGATTCGTGTATCTAACATTTTCTTATCGAAAAATTTCAGGATCATATGACAGATTATATGAAGAAAGCTCGGAGCTCGAGAAAATTATAACTATCTCAATAGCGCAAAGTTTATAATTTTGTTGATTATATTGATAAAATCAAACAAAAATTATAATTTATTTTAACTAAAAATATTTATTAAAACATAATAAAAATTACTTTTGAAATCATTTAAACAATTTAAAACTTCTTATAATATGTTCGATAATATATTACATTGCTTTTATTTTCAAAATAATTATTTTATGATTTTATATTTGCAAATTATCATATTCAATTTCATAGGTTACTATTCATTTGCAAAATTGACTATTCATCCAAAATTTTATATATATATTTTTGAAATTAAATTTAATTTAATATGTTATTTTACGTCACTATGATTTTCATGTTTGAATTGCTTAAACATCATATATTATATGAATATAAATGCATATCATATTTCTTTCCAAAATTTTACTTCAACCGGTAAGGTATATTATTTAATAAAAGTCAAGGAATTTCCATTTCCTCTTATTTTAAACTTCCAAAGCTTAAATATATCAAGGTTAGTGTCATGCCTGTTATGTCCAAATTCCAGTGTTTTAATTGCAACTTATTTTTTAAATCCACGTCCAAGCATTAAGAGAAGGTNCATTTGCAAATTCTCATATTCAATTTCATAGGTTACTATTCATTTGCAAAATTTACTATTCATCCAAAATTATATATATATTTTTTGAAATTTAATTTAATTTAATATGTTATTTTACGTCACTATGATTTTCATGTTTGAATTGCTTAAACATCATATATTATATGCATATAAATACATATCATATTTCTTTCCTAAATTTTACTTCAACCGGTAAAGTATATTATTTAATGAAAGTCAAGGAATTTCCATTTCCTCTTTATTTTAAACTTCCAAAGATTAAATATATCAAGGTTAGTGTCATGCTTGTTATGTCCAAATTCCAGTGTTTTAATTGCAACTTATTTTTTAAATCCACGTCCAAGCATTAAGAGAAGGTTTGGCAAATTAATAGTCTTTCCTTACCTTTTCCACATGACATATATATAAACAATAGTATAAATCTGTTATTAATTCTTTCCAAGTTTTATTTCAAACAGAAATACTAAATAAAATTTCCTTGTTTTATTAGAAAAATTTAAATGACGTTATACAAATATCTATTGCTTTCATTTTTTTTTTAATGTAACGTGTAAANTCACATGACATATATATAAAACAATGGTATAAATCTGTTATTAATTCTTTCCAAGTTTTATTTCAAACAGAAATACTAAATAAATTTTCCTTGTCTTATTAGAAAAATTTAAATGACGTTATACAAATATCTATTGCTTTCATTTTTTTTTTAATGTAACGTGTAAAATAGTATTAACTAAACTTACAATTAAAATAAATTTGATTTGCTAAGTTTTTTTTTTTGGAATGTATTCAAACATTAATAATATTATTATTATTACCAATTTTAAAATAAAATTGATTTATGTAAAAATATAACTATAGTTGTAAGAAAAGTGTGGATGAATAGCTTAGAGCCAANTAATGTAACGCGTAAAATAGTATTAACTAAACTTTCAATTAAAATAAATTTGATTTGCTGAGTTGTTTTTTAGGAATGTATTCAAACATTAATAATATTATTATTATTACCAATTTTAAAATAAAATTGATTTATGTAAAAATATAACTATAGTTGTAAGAAAAGTGTGGATGAATAGCTTAGAGCCAAATTTTTTTTGTTTTCACTTCATCAAGTGTGAGAAAAGTTCAAAATAGGATCTACACATCTTCAAGTTTGAGAAACATGCAGGAGTTCATTTAACAACAACAAGACATTTGTGCGACAATCGACGGGTCATGAGATCGATTGAAGTTTCAGTTCAAATTTTAATTTGCTATAATATTTTATAAATCAAGTGTTAGCGAAATTTGAAAATCAGTTTTATTTTATTTTATTTTTTTGATTGAATTAANTTTTTTTTTGTTTTCTCTTCATCAAGTGTGAGAAAAGTTCAAAAGAGGATCTACACATCTTCAAGTTTGAGAAACATGCGGGAGTTCATTTAACAAAAACAAGACATTTGTGCGACAATCGAGGGGTCATGAGATCGATTGAAGTTTTAGTTCAAATTTTAATTTGCTATATTATTTTATAAATCAAGTGTTAGCGAAATTTGAAAATCAGTTTTATTTTATTTTATTTTTTTGATTGGATTAAGAAATATTTTGTATTTTAAATTTCTGATTGTAATTTGTAAGAATTTCTCCACCTACACTCGGTGTCAAGGAGATTATTTGATATGATAGTGGGTCTGTAGTAGGCCTGTTTTGGAGTTTGGCCTAACCACATAATAAATTCTCTTATGTATTTTATTTTTTACTTGCTATTAATTTTATAAACTCTTCTGCAAGTTAAAAATCATCTAAATTTTTTTTAATAAAGTTTAATATTAAAAATTTTAATACACAAATTCATCCCCTCTCTTGGTGCACCATAGCCTTCAATTGATAACAGAGCAGAGGCTCTTTTTTTTTTGTTTAATCACCCAAGAGTAGATCACCTATTCTAGTGGTTCTTTACCCAAAGGTCAATCCGCTCACACACCACCACTTCTAGATAATACCTTTTACATATTGGAAAAGTAGAATGAACATTTTCTTGCATGGTCAAAACACTAGGATGTTGCATATACTTTCACAACAATATCATGCACCCACTGGCCACCATAGAGATAAAATGATTGAATTTAAGCTGAGTGAGAACTTGATCAACTTAATGCAAAAGCAATGAATATTTTATTTTGTGCACCTAAGATGATTATATGTGAGTATCTAGACTTAAAACTGCAAAACAAATATGGGATAAACTTATCATTGCTTATGAAGGCACAAATGAAATTAAGAATACACATATTAATCGATTAGTACATGAGTCCGAACTACTTTGCATGAAACCTGAAGAAAATATTTCGAACATGTATACACATTTTATGAAAATTATAAACGTTTTGCACTCTTCAAGTATAACTTAAAAAAATAAAGATCTCTTGCATAAAATCTTAAGATGCTTACCTAAAGATTGGGATGCTAAAGTTACTGCTATTAGTGAAGCTATGGATTTAAGTTCCTATCCACTTGATAAACTTCTTCACTCTTTAATAGCAAATGAACAAAATATAATTGCAAGGGATTTGGATGATGGAATAAAGAAGAAAGATAAAGGCAAAAATATAGCTTTAATGTCTATAACAGTCGATGAGACAGACTCAAAAGATAGTGAATTAGAGACTAGAGAAGAGATCAAGGAAGAAATGACCATGCTCTCAAAAAGATTCAACTATTTGATGAAGAAGAGACAGGAAAATCACCAAGGTATGAAAATAAAAGGTTTAAGGATAAAATTAAATTTTCTAATGCAGTTACAAAAAAGGTGGAGTGATATGCTACAATTGTAAGATGTCAGGACACATTAAATCGGATTGTCCAACTTATACCAAAGAAAAGAAAGATTCAAAGAAAAACAAAGAAAGAAAAACAAAGAAGAAAGCGATGAAGGCTATTTGGATAAATTCAGATAACGAAACTAACTCTAGTAAGTCAGAGAAGGAGGAAGCAAATCTTTGTCTTATTGCAGATCATGAAGATAAAGTTGACAAACGTCGAAGAGTATGTAGTGATAATGATTTTTGTTACGAAGAGTTAGATGAGACATTCAATGAGTTGCATCGTGAGTAAAAGAAATTAAGAAAAAAAAAACACATGAAGTTAGAAAAAAGGTCATGTATATTTAGATAATATAATAAATTAATAGTTGAATATGAACCATTGAAGAAAAATAATAATATTTGTAAAAGTATTTCATGTAATCATTCTGTATTAACTTCAAAATTAGAAGTTAAAATAATATGCTTAAAGCTAAATTAAATTTATTGTCAAAATCTCACTTCAGTAGAAATGCATCATTTAGCAAATTAAATATTAATAATCATACACATGCTATATCAATCATCCACATCATTATCACCAAACAAAAAGATCATATGCAAATACAAATGTGTGGGGTAACTACAATAATAAACATGGACATATATCTTTTGATTGTTATGCAAAATGTGCACGTTCATATTCAAATTCATCATATTTATGGGTAGTTAAAGACACAAAATATACACAAACATTTATGCAAAATAAACATGTTTTTGGTCCTTTAGTTGAAAATGGACCAAATCATATATGGGTCCCTAAAGTAACTAATTGAATTATTTTCTGCAATCATGTCTCCAAAATAAAATTAGTGGAGGCATGTGATACATAGATAACGGACGATCAAGACATATGATAGGTAATCACACTAGATTCACATTATTAGAAAACTAATAGACGGAGGACAAATTATACTTGGAGATAACTCTAAAAAGAAAATCATTAGAATTGGTTTCATAGATAAAAATTTATCTAATATAGAATTTATTAGTTGATGGCTAAAGCATAATCTTTTGAGTTTAAGTCACTTATGTGATGAAGGTTATGAAATCACTTTTTATTCATCACATTGCTTGATTAGAGTAAATGGTTCAGTTGTTCTTGTTGGAAATAGACATGATGTTTACATGTTAGATATTGATGATGTTATAATTAGTTTACCAAAGATTGATTTTACTTTAGATTATGTATGAGATGCATGCCAAGGGAAAACAAAATAAAATATCATTTCAAAATAAAATAAAAAAAATTATTTTTACATCTAGATCAGTTGAATTACTTCACAAAGATTTATTTGGTCCAATTAATATCACTAGTTTAGGAGAAAAAAAAATTATGGCTTTGTTATTGTTGATGATTATACTAGGTTTACTTGGGTAATTTTTCTAGTAAATAGTATGACACTTTTGGTGAATTTGCAATATTTGCTAGATATATTCAAGGAAACCATGAGTATATAATTTCTAAAATTCAAACCGATCATGGTAGAGAATTTGAAAATAATAAATTTGAAGAATTTTGTGAGGAACAAGGAATTCAACATAATTTTTCAGCACCAAGACTCCACAACAAAATGAAATAGTTGACAAAAAGAACAGAACCTTAGTTGAGATGGTTAGGTCAATGTTAGATGAAAATAAATTAGCAAAATATTTTGACGCTGAAGCAATCAACACAACATGCTATGTTATAAATAGAGTAATTTAAGACCTATATTAATGACAANTAGAACCTTAGTTGAGATGGTTAGGTCAATGTTAGATGAAAATAAATTAGCAAAATAGTTTGACGCTGAAGCAATCAACACAACATGCTATGTTATAAATAGAGTAATTTAAGACCTATATTAATGACAACTTTTTATGAGTTATTCAGAAAAAAGAAACCTAAAACTTCATAGCATGTTGTCTCTGTTATGTGTTAAATAATGGGAAAGATCAAATATGAAAATTTGACAGTAAATCCGATGATGCAATATTTCTTGGATATTCATCTCATAGTAAAATTTATAAAGTATTTAATAAGCGAACAATGATAGTTGAAGAATCAATACATGCTACTTTCGATGAAACTAAACCTAGATCCATTAAAAAAGATGTTAGAGATGATGAAATTGATAAGGGAGTTCAAAATATTAACTTAAATGAATATTAAAAACGAGAAAAGTGAAACTTCAAATAATCTCCCTAAAGAATAGAAGTATACAAAAAAATCATCCAAAAGAGTTAATCATAAGAAATCCATCTCAAGGTATTAATACTAGAAGTAACATTAGAGATGAAATTAATCACTACATTTTTATTTGAAATAGAATCTCAAAATATTGATGAAGCTCTAAATGATGATTTTTGGATTATAGACATACAAGATGAATTAAATCAATTTAAAAGAGATGATGTTTGGGAACTAGTCCTAAGGCTTAAAGATCACAATGTAATTAGAACAAAATGAGTCTATAAAAATAATCTCAAAGTCTCAGGTTGTATCATTAGAAATAAAGCCAGACTTGTGGCTCAAGGTTATAGTCAAATATAATGAATAAACTTCGAAGAATCATTTGCTTCAGTAAACAGAATAGAAGCCATACGGCTTCTCCTTGCTTTTGTTTGCCATAAAGACTTCAAACTATTTCAATAAAAAAACGTCCTTTTAAATGGATTTATAGATCAAGATGCTTTTGTAAAACAACCGCCTGGATTTGAGAATATCGATCGTCCAGATAATATATACAAATTAAAGAAAGCCTTATATGGATTGAAACAAACCCCTAGAGCATGGTATGATAGGCTTAGTAATTTCTTACAACAACAAAAACAAAGCCTTAATCCCACTACATGGGATCTGCTACATGAGTCCTTTTTCTCCATTGAGTCATATTTAGTGTCATATTTTCATTTAGTTGTAAAAAATTAAGATCATTTTTATACAATAAGCCCAAGTTTTCTTAGGTCTATCTCTGTCTTTCATAACATAAGTCGAATCTAAAACATCTACTCTTCTAATCGGATCATTAGATGACGGACGATTATTGTGACCGAACCATCTAAGACGTCTCTCTCTAATTTTGTCTGTCATTAGAGTTACATTAACCCTATCACGGAGATATTCATTTCGCATTTTGTCTCTAAGTGTAAAGCCATTCATCCACCTAATCATTCTCATCGTGGCAAAACTTAGTATTATGCTTTTCTTTTAAAGGCCANCCAAAGAAAATAAAGATTCAAAGAAAAAGAAAGAAAGAAAAACAAAGAAGAAAGCGATGAAGGCTATTTGGATAAATTCAGATAATGAAACTAACTATAGTAAGTCTGAGAAGGAGGAAGCAAATCTTTGTCTTATTGCAGATCATGAAGATAATGTTGACAAACGTCGAAGAGTATGTTGTGATAATGATTTTTGTTACGAAGAGTTAGATGAGACATTCAATGAGTTGCAACGTGAGTAAAAGAAATTAAGAAAAAAAAAAAACACCTGAAGTTAGAAAAAAGGTCATGTATATGTAGATAATATAATAAATTAAAAGTTGAATATGAACCATTGAAGAAAAATAATAATATTTGTAAAAGTATTTCATGTAATCATTCTGTATTAACTTCAGAATTAGAAGTTAAAATAATATGCTTAAAGCTAAATTAAATTTATTTTCAAAATCTCACTTTAGTAGAAATGCATCATTTATCAAATTAAATATTAATAATCATACACATGCTATATCAATCATCCACATCATTATCACCAAACAAAAAATCATATGCAAATACAAATGTGTGGGGTAACAACTATAATAAACATGGACATATATCTTTTGATTGTTATGCAAAATGTGCACATTCATATTCAAATTCATCATATATATGGGTAGTTAAAGACAAAAAATATACACAAACATTTATGCAAAATAAACATGTTTTTGGTCCTTTAGTTGAAAATGGACCAAAGCATATATGGGTCCCTAAAGTAACTAATTGAATTATTTTCTGCAATCATGTTTCCAAAATAAAGTTAGTGGAGGCATGTGATACATAGATAACGGACGCTCAAGACATATGATAGGTAATCACACTAGATTCACATTATTAGAAAACTAATAGACGGAGGACAAATTATACTTGGAGATAACTCTAAAAAGAAAATCATTACAATTGGTTTCATAGATAAAAATTTATCTAATATAGAAAGTGTTTTATTAGTTGATGGCTAAAGCATAATCTTTTGAGTTTAAGTCACTTATGTGATGAAGGTTATGAAATCACTTTTTATTCATCACATTGCTTGATTAGAGTAAATGGTTCAGTTGTTCTTGTTGGAAATAGACATGATGTTTACATGTTAGATATTGATGATGTTATAATTAGTTTACCAAAGATTGATTATACTTTAGATCATGTATGTGATGCATGCCAACAGGGAAAACAAAATAAAATATCTTTTCAAAATTTTTTAAAAAAATATTTTTACATCTGGATCAGTTGAATTACTTCACAAGGATTTATTTGGCCCAATTAATAACACTAGTTTAGGAGGAAAAAAAAATTATGGCTTTGTTATTGTTGATGATTATACTAGGTTTACTTGGGTAATTTTTCTAGTAAATAGTATGATACTTTTGGTGAATTTGCAATATTTACTAGATATATTCAAGAAAACCATGAGTATATAATTTCTAAAATTCAAACCGATCATGGTAGAGAATTTGAAAATAATA
>JXCR01081115.1:28597-42375 GCA_002079205.1 Phalaenopsis hybrid cultivar
ATTATTTTGTATTTATGATTTATAAAATGTGTATGGTACGTAGGGTGTAAACGAGCCGAACACGAGTTGAGTCTGGTTTTGACTCAAAAAGTGTGTGTGTTCTACTCGTTTGTTTAGCGAGCCGAACACGAGCCGTTCACGAACAAATAGTGATTTTGACAACCCTAATCAAGTAGCCATAAGATGTTAAGGATTGAGACAAGATTTAAAAATTATTATTTGTATTAAAACATCATTTCAATGTAATTTAATAATTTTTATTCTATTTTTCTTAATTAATACTTATAATTGATTATATATATATATATATANGAACGAACAAATCTTTATTTGTGTTGTTCGTGTTCGGCTCATTAACTTGCGAACGAGCCTAACACGAATTTCTTAACGAGCCGAACACGAGCTATTCGCGAACAACGAGCCACTTTGACAGCTCTAATGGTATGGAGAATTGTTGAGTTGTAATCTCAAATCTTTTTATTTCTTCCCATCTGGTGCTTGTGGAATCTCTCTCCCGTAAAAGTAGTTGAATCAATTCAACTCCGAACCAAATAAATTCTTGTATTAAATTATTATTGTAAAAATTTCTACACTTCGATATTATTTTTGCATAACATTTAGTGCCCGTTTGGGGCAGCTTATATAGGGTGCGGTGACATTTTCAAAATATCGTCTCCCTGTTTGACTGTCGCGATTGAGGCTAACTTTTTGGTGCCACAGTGTTTTTCTATCGTTATTTTCTTCTTGGTCTCGCAAGCCGCTTGCCCCTGCGTCCCGTGTATCAATAGGAAAAAATCTCTGTGCTGCCCTTCGCAGATCACGCTCGCCGCCTTGCCTCACTCTCTCTTGCCCCTGGAGAATCGGCTAAGACCTCTGCTCGCAGAGGAGATCGACACTCTCTCCAGGAGAATCGCACGCCTTGCCTGTCAGATCCCTCGGCGAGGAGCCGATCCTCCCCTCTCCTTCGCTCCCCTTCGCTGAGATCGCCCGGCAGATCCATGGGAGGAAGACTTGACATTGAACAAGGATCTGTGTTCTCCATGTGAATCAACAGTACTCTCATCTTTATTAATCTGTTATATGAAACCAATAGAAAGAGCCGGTTTTAGTGGCAACATAGGAGCTGTAGAATAAGAAATTTATTTGTTGTAAGAAGTACTTGCTACAAGAGTGTGATTGGGTAGTACATTAGGCTTAAATTTATCTTGATTCTTCCGAAATTAAAAATAGAACTGATATTTATAGATGAAAAATCTGAGTAAGTTTGCATTCTACTCTAGCTTAAGAGTTTTTAAAGGTCTAGAAAAAGTTTTTCTTTTTTAAAGAAAGAAAAGAAAAACATTTAGGTTTCATGCAAAATAATATAAAACACAATATAAAATTCTTCTTTATTTTAGTTCTGTTGCAAACAACTTAATCAAACAGGGGTAGAATAATAATTTATACAGCAACAGCTCCTAGTAAGCTGTTCTGAATAAGCTGCCTCAAACAGCGAGTCAGCTTGTTCTGATAATCTGCAAATTATCAAAATAAACTGTTTATTAACAGATTATAAGTAATCAACAGCTGCCCCAAATAGATTCTTAGTATCACAGCTTAGCGTCTGTGATCCAAAACATATTCAACGTCTACGGGAACAAATCTGATTTGTATTAATTAGGTTTTTTGCAGAGATGATCCGTTCTCTTTTGTCAATAGATTCTGAAGACTGCGACGGCACGGAGGATTGGACGCGAAGATTTGGGGCNTTTTTTTCTAAACTATTTATTCCACTGAAACTGTTTTAAATAAAAATAATTTTGAAAACTAATAAAAATTCTATTTTCAATTGTAATCAGTGAACCGGCCGGTTCAACCGGGTTCAACTTTGAATGCCATTGATTGTCCGATTCTAGACGGGCTAAAAATCACTCTTATATTGGACGGGCTGGTACCGGCCTAAACCAGCTATCCAACCTTAAAGTTCAACTGGCTTTATAGATATGTATATATATATATATATANCGAACGAACAAATCTTTATTTGTGTTGTTCGTATTCGGCTCATTAAATTAGCGAACGAGCCAAACACAAATTTCTTAGTGAGTCGAACACGAGCTATTCGCGAATAACGAGTCACTTTGACAGCCCTAATGGTATGGAGAATTGTTGAGTTGTAATCTCAAATCTTTTTATTTCTTCCCATATGGTGCTTGTGGAATCTCTCTCCCGTAAAAGTAGTTGAATCAATTCAACTCCGAACCAAATAAATTCTTGTATTAAATTATTATTGTAAAAATTTCTACACTTCGGTATTATTTTTGCATAACATTTAGTGCCCGTTTGGGGCAGCTTATATAGGGTGTGCGGTGGCCTTTTCAAAATATCGTCTCCCTGTTTGAATATCGCGATTGAGGCTAACTTTTTGGTGCCACAGTGTTTTTCTATCGTTATTTTCTTCTTGGTCTCGCAAGCCGCCTGCCCCTATGTCCCGTGTATCAATAGGAAAAAATCTCTGTGCTGCCCTTCGCATATCACACTCGCTGCCTTGCCTCACTCTCTCTTGCCCCTGGAGAATCAGCTAAGACCTCTGCTCGCAGAGGAGATCGGCACTCTTTCCAGGAGAATCGCACGCCTTGCCTGTCAAATCCCTAGCCGATCCTCCCCTCTCCTTCGCTCCCCTTCGCTGAGATCGCCCGGCAGATCCATGGGAGGAAGACTTGACATTGAACAAGGATCTGTGTTCTCCATGTGAATCAGCAGTACTCTCATCTTTATTAATCTGTTATATGAAACCAATAGAAAAAGCAGGTTTTAGTGGCAACATAGGAGCTGTAGAATAAGAAATTTATTTGTTGTAAGAAGTACTTGCTACAAGAGTGTGATTGGGTGGTACATTAGGCTTAAATTTATCTTGATTCTTTTGAAATTAAAAATAGAACTGATATTTATAGATGGAAAATCTGAGTAAGTTTGCATTCTACCCTAGCTTAAGAGTTTTTAAAGGTCTAGAAAAAGTTTTTCTTTCTTAAAGAAAGAAAAGAAAAACATTTAGGTTTCATGCAAAATAATATAAAACACAATATAAAATTCTTCTTTATTTTAGTTCTGTTGCGCTCTATTGCAAACAGCTTAACTAAATAGGAGCAGAATAATCATTTATACAACAACAGCTCCCAGTAAGCTGTTCTTAATAAGCTGCCCCAAAGCTGCTTCAAACAGCGAGTCAGCTTATTTTGATAATCTGCAAATTATCAAAATAATCTGTTTATTAATAGATTATAAATAATCAACAGCTGCCCCTAACAGACCCTTAGTATCACAGCTTAGCGTTCGTGATCGAAACATGATTCGACGTCTACGGGAACAAATCTGATTTGTATTAATTAGGTTTTTTGCAGAGATGATCCGATCTCTTTTGTCAATAGATTCTGAAGACTGCGACGGCACGGAGGATTGGACGCGAAGATTTGGGGCATGATTCCGACAGTGGTTCGGGAGGTTCGGCAGCCGGCCCGTCTTCTTCCTGCAAGGTTAGGCAGAAGTCGTGTTTATGTGTAGTTTTAGCAGAAGCTTCGAAAAAAAATAATAATTAAATAAATAAATAAAAAGAAAGGAGGGAAGAGCTGAAGAAAAAGGTTTCTTCAAAAAGGAATTTTTGATTTAGAAAGGGATTCTTCCTTTCATTTTCTGAGGTGTGGGCACAGAAAAAGAAATAAATTCGGAAAGCATCCAGCAGGGAAGATTGGAAAATTTCTTTAAATAATTTCTTTTTAAATAAAAGGAATTTTGAAAAAAAGAGAAAAAAAAATATCAGAGAAAAATAATTTGTATTTTCTGAAATTTATTTTTTCTCACTTAAACTTTTTTCTTTTGTTTGTTTTCTTTTTTTTCTCAAGTGTTTGGGGAATTAATTGATAACATGATATTAGATTCGTCAACATTCGTTATGGTGGTGGAAAGTAGATACATTAGGTGGTTACATATCCCGTTAAAACTGATGTGACGAAATTTGATGGCTAAAGGAATGTTGGCATGCGACAATGTGAGATTATGGATGTGTTGTGTTCNAAAAGAGAAAAAAAATATCAGATAAAAATAATTTGTATTTTCTGAAATTTATTTTTTCTCTTAAACTTTTTTCTTTTGTTTGTTTTCTTTTTTTTTTTCTCAGGTGTTTGGGGAATTAATTGATAACATGATATTAGATTCGTCAACATACGTTATGGTGGTGGAAAGTAGATTCATTAGGTGGTTACATATCCCGTTAAAACAGATGTGATGAAATTTGATGGCTATTGGAATGTTGGCATGCGACAATGTGAGATTATGGATGTGTTGTGTTCTCTGAATCTGGAGGAAGTCTTAAATAGTGATGAATGTTTTGAAGAGATGTCAAAATAAGATTTGTTGAAGATGAATATGAGTGCTTGTGGCCCGATCAGAATTTGCTTGACCTAGAAAATCAAATATGAGATGATGATGGAGACTTTTGCAGGAAAATAATGGAAAATGCTAGAGAGCAAATATATCATGAAGAGCATGAAGAACAGTCTTCATATGAAGCATCAACTCTATAGATTTCAGATATAATGAGAGGTTACAATTGATGAACACTTGAATGACTTTACAAAGCTAATGACAGATATGTTAAAATAGGATGATGAGTTTAGAGACGAATATAATGAACTTATTCTATTAAATTCGCTCACGGGTGAGTATGAAAACTTCAACATGAGATCTTGAATTAAGATAAAGTTACTACGACACTGTTGAATCATGATTCCGTCGAAGAGGCAATGAGTCACACTTATACTCCAATGCGGCGGATTTGAGAAGAAGAAGAGAAATTGGTTAAAGAAATGTGGCAGCGACAACACTTTTCAAAATTATGGTAAGTCTCATGGGCACAGTCTTGAAAAAAATCAGTTTGTTTTCATTTTATAGACTAATTATTAGAAGAATGATTGTATGAAGCTAAAGGATATGAGAAAGGAAGTTGTGTCTAAGAATAAATCCAATGTCATTATGGAAAGATGTGAAGAGACGGATTCAGATGAATCGTTATCATTTTCTTACGATTTATTTCCAGATGATTCGTGTTGTATTCTGTACACATGTGTTACCTATCACATTTGTCTCCAGTTCAATATGTACAAAGAGTTGTATAGTGGTTTGGTGACCATGAGACAACAAGCAAGCTTATCGTACTATTGATATAGGGAATATTTTTATCAAGATGTGTGATAATACTGTAAGAGAGTTGACTGATGTTAAACATATTATAAATATCATGAAGAATTTGTTGTAAGTTGGGACTTTAGAGTCTAAGTGCTACATGTAGCTATTAAGGCATGAGTTATGAGGATATGTCGTGGAGCGGTGGTTTTTATGAGGAGAGTTTATCATCACAATCTTTACTATCTTTTGGGGTAGTACAGTGATTGGAATGACTGTTGTTACTCATAATGCTTTTAACGTTACTATATTATGGCATATGCGGCTAGGTCATGTTGGAGAGGCTTCACTTCAGGCTTTAGTGAATAAGGGATTGATCAAATGAACGAGCACCTGTAAAATTGATTTTTTGTGAACATTGTGTGTTTGACAAAAAGACATATGTATCTTTTGAGACTACCATCCACAACACAAAATGTATTTTAGAGTATGTTCACATAGTTATTTAGGGTTCGACAAAAACAACATCATTTAGCAGGTGAATATACATTATCTCTTTTATTGATGATTACTTCAGGTATATCACACCAAGAAGTACAAAAGTGAAGCGCTGGAGATTTTCATAACTTAGAAGAAGTGGATTTAGACTCAGTTTGTTAAAAAGATCTATTGTATCATATCAGACAATATGGGTGAATACACTTGGATGCATTCTTACAATAGTATTAGAGAGCTGTGATAGAGCATCAATTCACCGTTCAAGAGACACCACATCAGAACGAGGTGATGAATCAAACTTTAGCGGAGAAAGTTCAATGTATGTTATCCAACGCTATATTTGATAGAAGAAATTGGGTTGATATCATAAAATATGCCTATCACTTGGTGAAATGTTGATTTTTGCAGCTATTGGGAAGAAGACTCTAAAAGAGATGTGGTCAGAACATCTTGCTAGAGATTATGAGCACATGAGAGTGCTTGGGTGTCCAGATTACTACCACGTGCAGAATGATAAATTATAACCATGAGCAAAGAATTTTTTCTTCGTTGGCTTCAAACGTGGAGTCAAGGGCTTCAAGTTGTACTATCTGTCAGAAAGAAAGATTTTCATAAGCAGAGATGTTTAATTTGAGGAGGCAAACTTGTTTAAAAATTGGGTCTCAAAGTAGGTGGAGAGTTCTACTAGGACCACAGATATGCAACATAAGTTGGAGTTTGATGATAATCTATTTGTTTCACAGATTTCATCCACTCCAACTTAGATATCTGATTCAGTTGCAGCTCATGAGGTATCTGTTGATAGTTCTCAGGAGGAAGTGGAAGAAGATGTTGAGCTTGAGATTCCTGCTCAGGAATCTATTGCTTTGAGCAAGACAAGATGTTTGACTATCCTAAAACCAACTTTGTTGAGAGATCACATTGCATTTTCACTTTCAACCACATAGACAAAAATTTCTTGTCATTACAAATATGCAATGCAGACCCCAGATTGTGATATTTGGAGAGCGGCAATGGATGAAGGATAGAGTTTAGTCGGAAGAATGGTACTTGGTGGTTGGTGAAGCTTCATTCAGAAAGGAAAGACATTGGGTGCAAATGAGTGTATACAAAGATAGAAGGATCTCACAGAGCTGATGTGTGGTACAATGTAAGATATGTGATAAAAGGTTTTGCGCAACGAGAATGGATTGATTATGATAAAGTGTTCTCCCCAGTGGTTAAGCATCCCTTAATTCAAATTCTCTTAGCACATGTAGCATAGTACAGTCTGACCTTGGAACAACTCGATGTGAATACTGCATTTCTACACGGAGAATTGCAAAAGGAGATTTATATGTTGCAGCTCCCTGGAAATGGATCATCAAAAGATTTGATTTGCAAACTGGTCAAGTCTTTCTATGGGTTGAAAAAGTCAGCAAAGCACTGGTATAAAAATTTTGATCAGTTCATGAAGTGACATGAGTACACAATGAGCTAGTATAATCATTGTGCATATTTCAAGAAGTTGGTCATCAGTTAGTTCATTTATTTGTTTCTATATGTTCATGATATATTGAATACATTTGTCAAATAGAATGAGGTTGATTGGATGAAAAATCAACTGTGCAAATATTTCAAAAAGGAGTTAGGTGAATCTCGTAGAATTATTAGCGTTGAGATCTCAAAGGCAAGTCAACTGTAAACGTTTGGCTTTCGCAAGTAGCTTATGTTTGGAAATTCTTAAAGAAATTTATGGTTGATGACTTGAGAAAGACAGTGAGTCTACTTATTGTATCTCACTTACAATTGAATTCAAATCGGTGTCCTAAAGATGACAAGGAGAGAANCTGCAGGAAAACAATGGAAAATGCTAGAGAGCAAATATATCATGAAGAGCTTGAAGAACAGTCTTCATATGATGCATCAACTCTATAGATTTCAGATGAAATGAGAGGTTACAATTGATGAACACTTGAATGACTTTACAAAGACAATGACGAATATGTTAAAATAGGATGATGAGTTTAGAGACGAATATAATGCGCTTATTCTATTGAATTCGCTCATGGGTGAGTATGAAAACTTCAACATGAGATCTTGAATTAAGATAAAGTTACTACGACACTGTTGAATCATGATTCCGTCGAAGAGGCAATGAGTCACACTTATACTCCAACGCGGCAGATTTGAGAAGAAGAAGAGAAATTGGTTAAAGAAATGTGGCAGCGACAACACTTTTCAAAAGTATGGTAAGTCTCATGGGCACAATCTTGGAAAAAATCAGTTTGTTTTCATTTTATAAACTAATTATTAGAAGAATGAATGTCTGAAGCTAAAGGATATGAGAAAGGAAGTTGTGTCGAAGAATAAATCCAATGTCATTATGGAAAGATGTGAAGAGACGGATTCAGATGAATCGTTATTTTCATTTTCTTATGGTTTATTTCCAGATGATTCGTGTTGTATTCTGTACACAGGTGTTACCTATCACATTTGTCTCCAGTTAAATATGTACAAAGAGCTGTATAGTGGTTCGGTGACCATGGGGCAACGAGCAAGCTTATCGTACTATTGGTATAGGGAATATTTTTATCAAGATGCGTGATAATACTGTAAGAGAGTTGACTGATGTTAAACATATTATAGATATCATGAAGAATTTGTTGTAAGTTGGGACTTTAGAGTCTAAGTGCTACATGTAGCTTTTAAGGCATGAGTTATGAGGATATGTCGTGGAGCGGTGGTTTTTATGAGGAGAGTTTATCATCACAATCTTTACTATCTTTTGGGGTAGTACAGTGATTGGAATGACTGTTGTTACTCATAATTCTTTTAACGTTACTATGTTGTGGCATATGCGGTTAGGTCTTGTTGTAGAGACTTCACTTCAGGCTTTAGTGAATAAAGGATTTATCAAATGAACGAGCACCTGTAAACTTGATTTTTGTAAACATTGTGTGTTTGACAAGAAGACATATGTATCTTTTGAGACTACCATCCACAACACAAAATGTATTTTAGAGTATGTTCACATAGTTATTTAGTGTTCGACAAAAACAACATCATTTAGCAGGCGAAGATACTTTATCTCTTTTATTGATGATTACTTCAGGTATATCACACCAAGAAGCACAAAGTGAAGTGCTGAAGATTTTCATAACTTAGAAGAAGTGGATTGAGACTCAGTTTGTTAAAAAGATATATTGTATCAGATTAGACAATATGGGTGAATACACTTGGATGCATTCTTACAATAGTATTAGAGAGCTGTGATAGAGCATCACTTCATCGTTCAAGAGACACCACATCAGAACGGGGTGATGAATCAAACTTTAGCGGAGAAAGTTCGATGTATGTTATCCAACGCTATATTTGATAGAAGAAAGTGGGTTGATATCATAAAATATGCATATCACTTGGTGAAATGTTGATTTTTGTAGCTATTGGGAAGACGACTCTAAAAGAGATGTGGTCAGGACATCTTGCCAGAGATTATGAGCACATGAGAGTGCTTGGGTGTCCATATTACTACCACGTGCAGAATGATAAATTATAACCATGAGCAAAGAATGTGTTCTTCATTGGCTTCAAACGTGGAGTCAAGGGCTTCAAGTTGTACTATCTGTCAGAAAGGAAGTTCATAAGCAGAGATGTTTAATTTGAGGAGGCAAATTTGTTTAAAAATTGGGTCTCAAAGTAGGTGGAGAGTTCTACTAGGACCACAAATATGCAACATAAGTTGGAGTTTGATGATAATCTATTTGTTTCACAGATTTCATCCACTCCAACTCAGATATCTGATTCAGTTGTAGCTCATGAGGTATCTGTTGGTAGTTCTCAGGAGGAAGTGAAAGAAGATGTTGAGCTTGAGATTCCTGCTCAGGAATCTATTGCTTGGAGCAAGACAAGATGTTTGACTGTCCTAAAACCAACTTTGTTGAGAGATCACATTGCATTTTCACTTTCAACCACATAGACAAAAATTTCTTGTCATTACAAATATGCAATGCAGAGCCCAGATTGTGATATTTGGAGAGCGGCAATGGATAAAGAGATAAAGTTTAGTCGGAAGAATGATACTTGGTGGTTGGTGAAGCTTCATTCAGAAAGGAAAGACATTGGGTGCAAATGAGTGTATACAAAGACAAAAGGATCTCACAGAGCTGATGTGTGGTACAATGTAAGATATGTGATGAAAGGTTTTGCGCAACGAGAAGGGATTGATTATGATAAAGTGTTCTCCCCAGTGGTTAAGCTTCCCTTAATTTGAATTCTCTTAGCACATGTAGCATAGTACGGTCTGACCTTGGAACAACTCGATGTGAATACTGCATTTCTACACAGAGAATTGCAAAAGGAGATTTATATGTTGCAGCTCCCTGGAAATGGAGCATCAAAAGACTTGGTTTGCAAACTGGTCAAGTCCTTATATGGGTTGAAAAAGTCAGCAAAGCACTGGTATAAAAATTTTGATCAGTTCATGAAGTGACATGAGTACACAATGAGCTAGTATAATCATTGTGCATATTTCAAGAAGTTGCTCATCAGTGAGTTCATTTATTTGTTTCTATATGTTCATGATATATTGAATACATCTGTCAAATAGAATGAGGTTGATTGGATGAAAAATCAACTGTGCAAATATTTCAAAAAGGAGTTAGGTGAATCTCGTAGAATTATTAGCGTTGAGATCTCAGAGACAAGTCAGCTGGAAACGTTTGGCTTTCGCAAGTAGCTTATGTTTGGAAAGTCTTAAAGAAATTTAGGGTTGATGACTTGAGAAAGGCAGTGAGTCTACTTATTGTATCTCACTTACAATTGAATTCAAATCGGTGTCCTAAAGATGACAAGGAGAGAAAATATATGCCATCAGTTCCGTATTTATGTATACAATAAAATAATAATTTTATTATTATTATTATTATTATTATTATTATTATTATTATTATTATTATTATTATTATTANATAATAATAATTATTATTATTATTATTATTACTATTATAAATTAAGCTTTATTTGTGTGTTCTAATGAGTTTTCTTGTAATGCTAGAATATTGCCATATATTTTATAAACCCCCTTCCTTCTTATTCGTGAACAGTTTGTTTAGTGACAAAATATTAGCTTACTATTTGCTATGTGGCTATTATTATAAATGAGGACGACATATTTTATGTTTGGTTATAAGAATATGAAATTTTAAAGGAAAAAAAAAATACGGCTTTTAAGCCAACCCATCAGAATTCTCTAAAGCATATTTTTTTATCATTTATTATAGCACCCACTCAANCTTTATTTGTGTGTTTTGATGAGTTTTCTTGTAATGCTAGAATATTGCCATATATTTTATAAAGCCCCTTCCTTCTTATTTGTGAACTGTTTGTTTAGTGACAAAATATTAGCTTATTATTTGCTATGTGGCTATTATTATAAATGAGGACGACATATTTTATGTTAGGCTATAAAAATATGAAATTTTAAAGGAAAAAAAAAATACGGCTTTTAAGCCAACCCATCAGAAATCTCTAAAGCATATTTTTTTATCATTCATTATAGCACCCACTCAAAGGAAATATTTGGACCTCATCTACGTTGTAGGATAGAAAGTCAATTTAAAAATATGCTCCATTGCTCAATTAATATAAATTAAATAGATGTATTTTACCAAGGATTGAATTTTAATGATAAGGGTTCCAAAATCATTTATAAATTTGTTAAATAATATACACTAGATTAAATAAATAATATTTTTTAATATGAATCAAAATAGACAAAAGTTGATCATCTAATATATGGACAAAATGACAATTTCTTTTATTTTATTTTGTCTCTGAGCCACATCTTTATCTTATTTACAATAATATCTAAAAAAATAGATAGAGCAATATGATTTATAGATGGAATGTTAAATATAAATATGTGAATCATATCACAATACNGTAGATTAAATAAATAATATTTTTTTACTATGAATCAAAATAGACAAAAGTTGATGATCTAATATATGGACAAAATGACAATTTATTTTATTTTATTTTGTCTCTGAGCCACATCTTTATCTTATTTACAATAATATCTAAAAAAAAAATAGATAGAGCAATATGATTTATAGATGGAATGTTAAATATAAATATGTGAATCATATCACAATACATTAATAAATACTTATCATCAAAAAATAAAATACCATGTTGACCACTAGTGCAATGAATTAATGAGGAAAAATATTTGTGTATCTAAGTACGTGGGAGGTTATTCGGAGGATACATGCGGGTTATATCAGCATTATACCCTCCTGTAACTTCTTTGAACTTATTTATAGATTACTGATAAGTTACATGTATGTTACAGGGGAGTTAAAAGGGTAAAACACAGATGTAACCCCCTTATAACCTTTAAATAACCTCTCCACATACACACAAATATTTTCCATTAATGAGGGTAATACAAAAAAATTAGGTTTTAAATTTATTTACTAAATATGTATGTCGTTTATTTTAGATAATTAATCTAGTCATGTTCAATTATGTCTAAAATAATATTATTTACTTAAATAAAATATTAGCATTAATATGAACTCTCAAAAATTAAATAAGTAATATGAAAATTTTCAGCATTTGCAATTGTCACTTTTGTTAATCAATGTAATATTTAATTTTTCAATTCAAATATTTGGTTCCTCATTCGAACAATAATGCTCATAAAAATCTAAATAAAATTACTTAAGGGGTTTTTAAAATAGTTTTTAAATTAAAAATATATGATATTATATTAGGTAGCATATAATTAAATCTTCCTTAAATAGAAGCAATTATGGGTGCTTTTAGTAAAAGGAAACAAACCGCACGTGCCAGCTGGCATTGTGCCACGTTTGTTGTGCCCGCCAGCTGGCATCATTCCGCTTTGCGGCGAGCCAGCTAAGATTAGGCTGCATGATGGCGCGTGTTCTTAAAAATTATTATTTTTCCACATTTTTTTATGCTAAAAATTCGTGTCAGAAATCATTCGTGGCCTCTTAATTAAAAAAAAAAAAAAATTAAGATTCTAAATTATATTCTTGAATTTTATAATTTATTCGAGTATGGGGCCGTTTGGGACAGTTTATTTGGTGCGGTGGCGTTTTGAAAACACACATGATTTGTTTGTGTAAATTATGTTTTGACAGCTTATACGTTTTCAAAACGCTGAAAATAACTTTTTCACATTGCGTCTATCTGTGTGGCCTCAAAAAGGGAAACTAGTTAAGAAACACTAGTTTTTGGCAAGGCCATTGGAATCTTACTTTTTTCTCCTTCAAACCTCTCTTTTCCATTGCCTCTAACGGAGTGCTTCTTGTTCTTGCTATTCGGTTTATTAAGACTGGCATCATGCACTTNCCTAAGTACGTGGGAGGTTATTCAGAGGATACATGTGGGTTATATTTGTATTATACCCTCATGTAACTTCTGTGTAACTTACCTGTAAATATTGAAACTACATAAGCCCTGAACTTGTTTATAGGTTACAGATAAGTTACATGTATGTTACAGGAGGGTTAAAGGGGTAAAACACAGATGTAACCCCCTTATACCCTTTAAATAACCTCCCCACATACCCACAAATATTTTCCATTAATGAGGGTATGCAAAAAAATTAGGTTTTAAATTTATTCACTAAATATGTATGTCGTTTATTTTAGATAATTAATCTAGTCATGTTCAATTATGACTAAAATAATATTATTTACTTCAATAAAATATTAGCATTAATATGAACTCTAAAAAATTAAATAAGTAATATGAAAATTTTCAGCATTTGCAATTGTCACTTTTGTTACATCTTTAATTTTTCAATTCAAATATTTGGCTCCTCATTCGAACAATAATGCTCATAAAAATCTAAATAAAATTACTTAAGGGGTTTTTTAAATAGTTTTTAAATTAAAAATATATGATATTATATTAGGTAGCATATAATTAAATCTTCCTTAAATAGAAGCAATTATGGGTGCTTTTAGTAAAAGGAAACAAACCGCACGTGCCAGCTGGCATTGTGCCACGTTTGTTGTGCCCGCCAGCTGGCATCATTCCGCTTTGCGGCGAGCCAGCTAAGATTAGGCTGCATGATGGCGCGTGTTCTTAAAAATTATTATTTTTCCACA
>JXCR01081115.1:50292-88111 GCA_002079205.1 Phalaenopsis hybrid cultivar
TGTTGAGTTGTAATCCCAAATCTCTTTTAGTTCTTCCCATCCTGTGCTTGTGGAATCTCTCAGCCAGTAAAAGAAGTTGAATCAATTCAACACCGAAACAAATAAATTCTTGTATTTAATTATTATTGTGGAAATTTCTAACTTCGATTTTATTTTTGCATAACATTTAGTGCCCGTTTTGGGCAATTTGTAGGGTGCGGCGGTGTTTTCAAAATGCCGTCTCCCTGTTTGAATATCGTGATCTAGGCTAACTTTTTGGTGCCGCAGCTTTTTTCTATCGCTATTTTCTTCGTGGTCTCGCAAGTCGTCTGCCCCCTTCATCCCGCGTATCAATAGGAAAAAATCTTTGTGCCGCCCTTCGCATATCTCGCTCGCCGCCTCGCCTCGCCTCGCTCTCTCTCGCCCCTGGAGAACCGGTCAGGACCTCTGCTCGCACAAAAGATCGGCGCTCTTTCCAGGAGAATCGCACACCTTGCCTGTCAGATCCCTCGGCGAGGAGCCGATCCTCCCTTTCACTCGCCTTCGCTGAGATCGCCCAGCAGATCCATGGGAGGAAGACTTAACATTGAACAAGGATCTGTGTTCTCCATGTGAATCAACAGTACTCTCATTTTTATAAATCTGTTCTATGAAACCAATAGAAAGAGCAGGTTTTTGTGGCAACATAGGAGCTGTAGAATAAGAAATTTATTTGTTGTAAGAAGTACTTGCTACAAGAGTGTGATTGGGTAGTACATTAGACTTAATTTTATCTTGATTCTCTTAAAATTAAAATTTGAACTGATATTTATAGATGTAAAATCTGAGTAAGTTTGCATTCTACCCTAGCTTAAGAGTTTTTAAAGGTCTAGAAAAAGTTTTTCTTTTTTAAAGAAAGAAAAGAAAAACATTTAGGTTTCATGCAAAATAATACAAAACACAATATAAAATTCTTCTTTATTTTAGTTTTGTTGCAAACATCTTAATCAAACAGGGGCAGAATGATCATTTATACAACAACAGCTCACAATAAACTGTTCTGAATAAACTGACTCAAACAGCGAGTCAGCTTATTCTGATAATTTATCAGAATAATCTGCTTATTAGCAGATTACTTTAGAATCACAGCTTAGCGTTCCTGATCGAAACATGATTCGATGTCTGCGGGAACAAATCTGATGTGTATTAATTAGGTTTTTTGCAGAGATGATCCGATCTCTTTTGTCAATAGATTCTAAGACTATGACGGCACGGAGGATTGGACGCTAAGATTTGGGGCACGATTCCGACAGTGGTTCAGGAGGTTCGGCAGCCGGCCCGTCTTCTTCCTGCGAGGTTAAGGCAGAAGTCGTGTTTATGTGGAGTAGTTTTAGCAGAAGCTTAGTAAAAAAAATAATAATTAAATAAATAAATAAAAAGAAAGGAGGGAAGAGCAGAAGAAAAAAGTTTCTTGAAAAAGGAATTTTTGATTTAGGAAGGGAATCTTCCTTTCATTTTCTGAGGTGTGGGCACAGAAAAAGAAATAAATTCGGAAAGAAAATTTTCTTTAAAATAAAAGGAATTTTGAAAAAAAGAGAAAAAAAATATCAGAGGAAAAAAATTTGTATTTTCTGAAATTTATTTTTTCTCACTTAAACTTTTTTCTTTTGTTTGTTTTCTTTTTTTTCTCTCACGTGTTTGAGGAATTAATTGATAACATGATATTAGATTCGTCAACATTCGTTATGGTGGTGGAAAGTAGATTCATTAGGTGGTTACACATCCTGTTAAAATTGATGTGACGAAATTTGATGGCTAAAGGAATGTTGGCATGCGACAATGTGAGATTATGGATGTGTTGTGTTCTCTGAATCTGGAGGAAATCTTAAATAGAGAGGAATGTTTTGAAGAGATGTCAAAATGAGGTTGGTTGAAGATGAATATGAGTGATTGTGGTTTGATCAGAATTTGCTTGACCTAGAAAATCAAATATGAGATGATGATGGAGACTTTTGCAGGAAAACAATAAAAAATGCTAGAGAGCAAATATATCATGAAGAGCATGAAGATCAGTCTTCATATGAAGCATCAACTCTATAGATTTCAAATGAGATGAGATGTTACAATTGATGAACACTTGAATGACTTCACAAAGCCAATGACAGATATGTTAAATTAGGATGATGAGGTTGGAGACGAATATAATGCGCTTATTCTATTGAATTCGCTCACTGGTGAGTATGAAAACTTCACCATGAGATCTTGAATTATGATAAAGTTACCACGACACTGTTGAATCATGATTCCGTCAAAGAGGCAATGAGTCACGCTTATACTCCAATGCGGCGGATCTGAGAAGAAGAAGAGAAATTGGTTAAAGAAATGTGGCAGTGATAAGTAAGTCTCATGGGCACAATCTTGGAAAAAATCAGTTTGTTTTCATTTTATAGACTAATTATTAGAAGAATGATTGTCAAAAGCTAAAGGATATGAGAAAGGAAGTTGTGTATAAGAATAAAGCCAATGTCATTATGGAAAGATGTGAAGAGATGGATTCCGATGAATCGTTATTTTCATTTTCTTACGATTTATTTACAGATGATTCGTGTTGTATTTTGTAGACAGGTGTTACCTATCACATTTATCCCCAATTCAATACGTACAAAGAGCTGTATAGTGGTTCGGTGACCATGGGGCAACGATCAAGCTTATCGTACTATTGGTATAGGGAATATTTTTTATCAAGATGCATGATAGTACTATAAGAGAGTTGACTGATGTTAAACATATTATAGATATCATGAAGAATTTGTTGTAAGTTGGGACTTTAGAGTCTATGGGCTGCATGTAGCTATTAACGCATGAGTTATTAGGATATGTCGTGGAGCGGTGGTTTTTATGAAGAGAGTTTATTATCACAATCTTTACTATCTTTTGGGGTAATACAGTGAATGAAATGACTGTTGTTACTCATAATTCTCTTAATGTCACTATGTTGTGGCATATGCAGCTGAGTCATGCTGGAGAGGCTTCACTTCAGGCTTTAGTGAATAAAGGACTGATCAAATGAACGAGCACCTGTAAACTTGATTTTTGTGAACATTGTGTGTTTCACAATAAGACATACGTATCTTTTGAGACTACCATCCACAACACAAAATGTATTTTAGAGTATGTTCACATAGTTGTTTAGGGTTCGACGAAGACAACATCATTTAGCGGGCGAAGATACTTTATCTCTTTTATTGATGATTACTCCGGGTATATCACACCAAGAAGCACAAAAGTGAAGTGCTGAAGATTTTCATAACTTAGAAGAAGTGTATTAAGACTCAGTTTGTTAAAAAGAACTATTGTATCAGATCAGACAATAAGGGTGAATACACTTGGATGCATTCTTACAATAGTATTAAAGAGCTGCGATAGAGCATCACTTCACCGTTCAAGAGACACCACATCAGAACTGGGTGACAGGGACAATGAATCGAACTTTAGCGGAGAAAGTTCGATGTATGTTATCCAACGCTATATTTGATAGAAGAAATTGGGTTGATATCATAAAGTATGCCTATCACTTGGTGAAATGTTGATTTTTGTAGCTATTAGGAAGAAGACTCTAAAAGAGATATGGTCAGGACATCTTGTTGGAGATTATGAGCACATGAGAGTGCTTGGGTGTCCAGATTACTACCACGTGCAGAATGATAAACTATAACCATGAGCAAAGAATGTGATCTTCATTGGCTTCAAACGTGGAATCAAGGGCTTCAAGTTGTACTATCTGCCAGAAAGGAAGATTTTCATAAGCAGAGATGTTTAATTTGAGGAGGCAAACTTATTTAAAAATTGGGTCTCAAAGTATGTGGAGAATTCTTCTAGGACCACAGATATGTAACATAAGTTGGAGTTTGATCATAATCTATTTGTTTCACAAATTTCATACAGTCCAACTCATATATCTGATTCAGTTGGAGCTCATGAGCTATCTGTTGATAGTTCTCAGCGGGAAGTGGAAGAAGATGTTGAGCTTGAGATTCCTGCTCAGGAATCTATTGCTTGGAGCAAGACAAGATGTTTGAATGTCCTAAAACCAACTTGGTTGAGAGATCACATTGCATTTTCACTTTCAACCACATAGACAAAAATTCTTTGTCATTACAAATATGCGATGCAGAGCCCAGACTGTGATATTTGGAGAGCGGCAATGGATGAAGAGATAAAGTTTGGTCGGAAGAATGATACCTGGAGGTTGGTGAAGCTTCATTCAGAAAGGAAAGACATTGGGTGCAAATGAGTGTATACAAAAACAGAAGGATCTCACAGAGCTGATGTGTGGTACACTGCAAGATATGTGATAAAAGGTTTTGCGCAACGAGAAGGGATTGATTATGATAAAGTATTCTCCCCAGTGGTTAAGCATTCCTTAATTCGAATTCTCTTAGCACATGTAGCATAGTACGGTATGACCTTGGAACAGCTCGATGTGAATACTGCATTTCTACACGGAGAATTACAAAAGGAGATTTATATGTTACTGCTCCCTGGAAATGGAGCATCAAAAGACTTGGTTTGCAAACTGGTCAGGTCCTTATATGGGTTGAAAAAGTCAGCAAAGCAGTGGTATAAAAATTTTGATCAGTTCATGAAGTGACATGAGTACACAATGAGCTATTATAATCATTGTGCATATTTCAAGAAGTTGGCCATCAGTGAGTTCATTTATTTGTTTCTATATGTTGATGATATATTCAATACATATGTCAGATAGATTGAGGTTGATTGGATGAAAAATCAACCGTGCAAATACTTCAAAAAGGAGTTAGGTGAATCTCGTAGAATTCTTAGCGTTGAGATTCTCAGAGACAAGTCAACTGGAAACGTTTGGCTTTCGCAAGTGGCTTATGTTTGGAAAGTCTTAAAGAAATTTAGGGTTGATGACTTGAGAAAGGCAGTCAATCTACTTATTGTATCTCACTTACAATTGAGTTCGAATCGGTGTCTTAAAGATGACCAGCAGAGAAAAGATATGTCATTAGTTTCGTATTTATGTATACAATAAAATAATAATAATAATAATAATAATAATAATAATATTATTATTATTATTATTATTATTATTATTATTTTATTATTATTATTATTATTATAAATTAAGTCTTTATTTGTGTGTATTAATGAGTTTACTTGTAATGCTAGAATATTGCCATATATTTTATAAAGCCCTTCTTATTCTCGAACTGCTCATTTAGTGACACAAAATATTAGCTTACTATTATTATAAATGAGGACGACATATTTTATGTTAGGTTATAAAAATATGATATTTTAAAGGAAAAAAAAACGGCTTTTAAGCCAACCCATCAGAATTCTCTAAAGCATATTTTTTTATCATTTATTATAGCACCCACTCAATTGAAATATTTGGACCTCATCTACATTGTAGGATAGAAAGTCAATTTAAAAATATGCTCCATAGCTCAATTAATATAAATTAAATAGATGTATTTTACTAAGTATTGAATTTTAATGATAAGGGTTCCAAAATCATTTATAAATTTATTAAATAATATTTTTTAGTATAAATCAAAATAGACAAAAGTTGATGATTTAATATATGGACAAAATGACAAATTTTTTTATTTTATTTTGTTTCTGAGCGACATCTTTATCTTATTTACAATAATATTTAAAAAAATAGATAGAGCAATGATTTATAGATGGAATGTTAAATATAAATATGTGAATCATATCACAATACATTAATAAATTCTTATCATCAAAAAATAAAATACCATGTTGACCACTAGTGCAATGAATTAATGAGGGAAAATATTTGCGTACCTAAGTACGTGGGAGGTTATTCAGAGGGTACATGCGGTTTATATTTGTATTATTTGTAGGTTACATATAAGTTACATGTAAACATGGGTAAAACACAGATGTAACCCCCTTATACCCTCTAAATAACCTCCTGACGCACGCACAAATATTTTCCATTAATGAGGGTATGCAAAAAAATTAGGTTTTAAATTTATTTACTAAATATGTATTTCGTTTATTTTAGATAATTAATCTAGTCATGTTCAATTATGACTAAAATAATATTATTTAATTAAATAAAATATTAGCATTAATATGAACTCTCAAAAATTAAATGAGTAATATGAAAATTTTCAGCATTTGCACTTGTCACTTTTGTTAATCAATGTAATATTTAATTTTTCAATTCAAATATTTGGCTCCTCATTCGAACAATAATGCTCATAAATATCTAAATAAAATTTCATTATTACTTAAGGGGGTTTTTTTAAATGTTTTTAAATTAAAAATATATGATATTATTTTAGTTAGTATATAATTAAATATTCCTTAAATAGAAGCAATATATGGGCGCTTTTAGTAAAAGGAAACAAACCTCACGTGCCAGCTGGCATTGAGCCACGTTTGTTGTGCCCGCCAGCTGGCATCATTCTGCTTTGCGGCGAGCCAGCTAAGATTAGGCTGCATGATGGCGCGTGTTCTTAAAAATTATTATTTTTCCACATTTTTTTATGCTAAAAATTCGTATCAGAAATCATTCGTGGCCTCTTAATTTAAAAAATATATAAATTTTTAAGATTCTAAATTATATTCTTGAATTTTATAATTTATTCCAGTATGAGTCTGTTTGGGACGGCTTATTTGCTGCGGTGACATTTTGAAAATACACATGATTTGTTAGTGTAAGTTGTATTTTGACAGCTTATGCGTTTTCAAAACACTGATAACAACGTTTCCCGGATGCAGCGAGGAGGGTGGAGGTCCGATTCCTCCCCTCCTCCGTTGCATCAAGGCCGTTATCCGGACATCTTCGGATGTAATATTTTTTCTATCTTTCTTAGTTCTACTTTATTTTCAAATAAAATTTTGATATGAAACATAAATATGATAATTGCATAAATTGTTTTTAGTCATTACAAATAGGCTGATAAAATGANAAATTTTATAATTTATTCGAATATGGGCCCGTTTGAGACGGCTTATTTGGTGAGGTGACGTTTTGAAATAACACATGATTTGTTTGTGTAAATAACATTTTGACTGCTTATGCGTTTTCAAAATGCTGAGAACAACGTTTTCACACCACGTCTATCTATGTGCGGTGGCAAGTTTCTGACAGCGATTTGACTTTTTCAAAAAATAAAAATTTATAGTAGTCATCTATCAACAGATTATTTTTAATTAATTTATCAACAAATTATTCAATAAGTTGCAGCTTCTCTAACATATCCTAAGTTGGATCAAATGGAATTAAAATAATGTCAAAATTAAGTATTCCGACCCCATTGTGACTTTTTAAAAATCTGGCATTTATTTACATGCAAGCCATCTAATTTTTATGTATTTACATATTTAACATATATTCTTTAGTTTTTATATTTTTGTCACTGAATTCCTTTATAACATATTAAGAATATTACTATTTTACCTTTTAAAAAATGAAATACAATTTATGTAAAAGAAAATTGAAATTTCGGTTTTAGATACGTAAATACAAAGAGTGGTGTGTAGGTAAATGAAAAAATATAATGTCACTGCATAAATTTAATGCGCTAATTGTATACTAAATTAAATTTAATTAATGAGAGAAATATACAATTCCTGTTTTCAAATAATGCAATTTGAATGTGTAGATAAATTTGATGGGATCATAAAAAATAAAGTTTTAAGCCAACTAATCATTTGAAAAGTTATTTTCTGTTTTTTTTTTCTCTTATCAAATTGGTTGAATTTCTAATTTGTTGTTTATTTTTATGCTTGAAGCAACAATAACTATAGAATCATTTTCTGAGAAAACTTTACATCCGGACGTATTATTTTTTCTATCTTTCTCAGCTCTACTTATAAAGTTTTGATATGAAACATAAATATGATAATTGCATAAATTGTTTTTAGTCATTACAAATAGGCTGATAAAATGAGATTTATAAAACATTATCTTGCTTGTTGCGGTCATACCATCACCATAAGACCTTCATCAATATCCAAAAGTTATGGTATAATAACTATGACTCTCAAGAGATAAGATCATTAGTTAATCATGGGAGAGTGGGATCGATCCACATCACCTATTGTTAATAGCTATGAATAACAATCTTTTATGTGTAACATATATATATATATATATATATATATGTATATGTATACCCACCTTGGCCATCTTCATCACCTTTCTATTCACCCTTTTTTTGTGGGTCACACCGATCCCTATCATCTCCAGTCTGTCTCTTGCACTTCCATATGCTACCTAAAAATTTAAAAGAAAGTATGTCGGCTTCATGCCCATATGTCAGTGAGGTTTGTGGAGATGTTCTAATCTAAGAGTAAAAGAGATGTCGGGATAAACACTTGAATGTCTATATGTACTTGTTTTTGCTTTCTTAAGCTATTTTTTAGTGATTATTGTCATACAACATCATTTCTTTTGCATTATTCTCATATGCACTTGCGACTGAGATTTCCTTAGAAAGGATAGATGAATCAATTTATTTTTGTGTCCATCTCTTTAGTTGGTGTGGATTTTAGATGTAAGCTTTTATTAAAATTCTATGGGTAGGAAAAAATTCTAAGGGCATATATAAAATCACCTACGTTACAATAATTGGCATTGGTTTAGTTTAGGTTTATTTCGATCAGATTTTATTTGTTTTGATTTATTTTACCTATAGAATTCATTTTCATCCAAATTAAAGCTTCAAAGTATAAGTTTTAGTCAAACATCCTAGGTTATTTATGATATTTAGCCTTTATAATGGATCATTTTTTAGTCACGGAAAATAAATTAATTTAGCCCCTAAAATTTCATGCACTATTTAGTAAAATATATATTTTTTCCTTAACAATTATACAAAACTTCATTGATATTTCAATAGTTATATTTTTTGTTGTAGATATTTCCCAATTCATCATATCAAATGGTGGTCAATTAATTTAATACTATTAATCGAGCTCTGACAGTACCATCAAATGCACGTATGAACTTGATAAATATATGAATGGACAATTAATGAGCCAAATGCTAATAACACATCCTTGAAAGTTGATTCTCTGTTTAAAAATTCAACGAGTTTTAAGCAATTTCTGCATACAATGGCCATTGCTAAGAAGTTTGGAATAAAGCTTGTGGCGAGTGATATAAAGTTAGTTATTGCATTTGTTCTTATAGTCACTGCCTATAGAGAGTGAGAGCCTTAGTGTTGGCTAACAGATAAACATTTGAAGGAAAATTGAAGCTTCACATATTTGCTCATGTGTTAACATAGTTTGTAACAGACTAACAACGACCTCCTAAGTGACTAATGAAATATAAGATATGATAAAAATTTATCTAAACATGATTTCAAAACAATAAACTATGACTTAGAAATCTATCTAAACAATATATACAGTTGTGAAGATTCAATCAATTAGTACATGATTAAATATTTGAATCAGTTGATGAAAGTTATACGTGAGTTCCTACATTATGTGTGAAACTTGTTAGAAGTAATTCATGTTTTCGTTTTAATTTTGAGTACAATAGCATTGATCAAATATTTTAAAGGTTGTATGTTTGCATTAAGGTGTGCATCGATGGGTTCCAAGCTAGCTGCAAGCATCTTGTGGGCCTTGATGCATATCATTTAAAATCTAAAAACTTAAGAGTCTTGGTTTCGACAAATACGTTGGATGTGAATAATGGACTTGTTACAATTGCATATGAAGTAGTTGAGTTCGAGTTAAAGAAGTATTTGGAATAATTTCTGAGAAATTTAATTATATCTTTTGAGTTTGAAGTTGTACCGTTAGGTTTTATCTTAGACATGAAATATAGTTTGATTGAGGCCTTAAGGTATGTATTTCCAGATGTAGATCAAAAAGTTTGCATACGACATTTATGAAATAACATTAAGAAATATCACATTTTTCAAGGTAACAAAGCGATCCGACACAATGTTTAACTAGCATCAATTCTCACACTAGAGCAAAATTTAAAGTGAAAGACAATGATATTTTTAAAATTAGCCCACATATTCGTGCATGTCTGGTCAATCTCTCATCTAAATGTTAGAAATGTCATTTCTTATCCAATATTGAAAGTCAAACGAATACTAACAATATTTTTGAATCCTTCAACTCATATATTGGAGAAGCTAGAGAGAAACTTGTTGTAGATTTGGTGGACATGATAAGAGACATGATAAAGGAAAAAAAAAGCTAAAAAGAAGCTTAAATCAAATGAGTGGATAGGTGAATTAGTACATACAACTAAAAACTATATAAGAGGGTTAACAACAAAAAAGATAAGGTTCATTGTATGGACTTCAACAACATACACGGTCCAAGTTGAGGACGTGAAGAAAGATATGATGTTGACATTCAACCGAAAAAGCACACTTGTGAATTTTTGACAACTGAGTGGCCAACTATGTATTCATGTTGTCCATTTTATTAACAATAAAGATATGACATTGTGACGTAGCTATATAAAATAAGCCCCAAAACGTGTAATTACATTTTGATTTTCTTGTACAATCCTATAATATGAATATGAATATGAATATATATATATATATATATATATATATATATATATATATATATATATATATATATATANTTCGAGGCATAGAGTCTCTTATTGTTTGTGAGTGCATACAACTTGGTAAAGATTGTGTTTTGCAGAGAATGAAAAAGAGAGAGAAATAGATGTGAGTCCTGAAAGAGAGAACCTTAGAAAATATATTAAATTTTTTATCTTCGATAAGCCATAAAAGTAAGGCTCCTTGGAGGTTTCTAAGTTACAAGATTTCAGAGAGAGAGAGAGTGTGTGTGTGTGAGAGAGAGAGAACCCCTCACCAACTTCTTTTTTGTTCCCCTTTATACACAAGAGAGAAATACAATAAAATAATAGATGTGACATCATGTACTGTACGACGCCCTTCTTCGGTGTCTTGATAAAAAGACTGCGATATAGGTGTCAGTCGGTGTCGGCACGTCACTCATCCTTAGTGTCTGGACGAAAAGATCAAGTCTCAAATGTCAAGCTACATCTTTAATAATGGATTGATAGATGTCCTTACTAGTCATGATAAAATTCTCTGAAAGCTTCCCTCGCACAGGTGGTCCAGGTCGTCCTTCTGAAAGGAATGAAATTAATTAGATCAGTAGGTTGGCTTGATTCAACAACTTTAGCAGAGAGAGACTCGACTCAGGCACTTTGACATATAGGCTTGATTTAATAAAATAAGTAAAAAAAAATGTTTTAGTAGTGTCTTATTTGTGTGTACATATGTTGAATCCTTTTAGCATGTCGGGAGAGACCTATGCAAATAAGGTGAAAGAAGATGATATGTATTCTCCAGGCCTGAACTATATGTTCTACTTTTTAATCCCCCTCTAGTAGAGCGGAGGAGATGATCTAACGGAAAGAGGGGATGATAAAAGTTTCGTTGGGATCACAACGCAGTGTCGCCCGAAAAGGCCTGTAGAAAGATCCTCATTCTTTCTATCCTCTCTCCCCTTTTTATATATGCATAATAAAATATTAAAATACATGTCATGTTATATAAAATATCTCTACGTTAATTTGGTGAAAGCATAACAATGTGTGTATTTGGCACATAAATGAGGATGTAACATAATGTCAGTTTTTACTTTTGCATTCTTATAGTTACGATGATTGCCAAGGAGACAAGCTGGGTCAGCGAGTCTGATTAATCAGATCTTCGGATGGGATTGCTAGAACAGTTTAGCCAGTTAGTTCAGCGAGACAATTCAACACGTCAGCTCGACTAGACAGCCTACCAAGTTACTCCTCGTCTCTTCCAAACACTTGGCCCGGAAGGTTCATTTTCCAGTGTACATGTGTAACACCTAAAATTTGATTTGATTTGATTTTTTTTTTTGTTCATTTATAACAGTTGGGATTTGAAACCTATGCATGAAAAGACTTAAATCACCGTAAAAAATAGAAATCCTGATACTTTTTATGTAATGCCTAGATTTGACAGGTATGCATGTAAATATAGATGTTTTGGTGTAAGATATCTAAATATATAAAAATTAGTAGAAAGCACGTTAAGGAAATTTGCATGCATATACTATTCAAAATGTCCCCATGTATACATATTTTATGCAACATGATCTCTTAAAATATTCCAAGATCAAACTGAATCAGTCTTGGCATAAACTGCAACCCTAACCACAAGACTCTCCATAATTATAGTTCAGTATGTTTCAGCATTTGCTGGCAAAATTTGCACTACTACCCCTACATATGTTGCATCTATTACACACAAGAGAATTTTGTGAACAATAGAATTTTATTTATTGCAGTTGCATCAAGATTTGAGGTCACTCCTATAATTTAATGCATTATTTTAAAAAGAATGGTCTATTTTATAATAAATTTATACATCTGTCCTTCATTAAATTTTACATTTTGCAGCCAAATGTACAGATTAATTTATCTGCTGCACACTAAATTATCTTGTCCGCAAACTAATCTGTTAGAAATTTAATATATCGTTTGTCTTGTAGCCAATGTTGCTGGCATTTACAAAGGAGATTGGATATTTTATATATTTAAATTTTTTTAGTTTTACTCTTTTTAATTTTGGGTGGATATGCAAACTTATATTACACGAGGTTACTCAAAGGTAGTTATAGAATACTCAGAGAGTATTTTCTTACAAAATCTAATATTTTCAAATATATCTCTTACATTGAGGTGCAAATGATCTTAATAAAAGTCAAACTGGACTCAGGCTGATAAGACATTATTAGATCAGTAGATTCCCCCATATTTGTTTTTATGTAGTAAATTATTAAGATTTGAGTTATGAAAATTTTCGGCATCATAGTAGTTATAAGATAATAGATCCCGAAAAATATAATTGTGTAAAATTTATAAAGTTGATTTCGCTTTGCAACGGCGTTAAAAACTAAATGCGGTATTTTATGAATAGTAACGTTAAACTCTTAAAGTTAGGATTCTACGTAAGTATGCGTTATCAAGTAACATAAAACTTTTTTTTTAAGTCTCAAATATCGATTTCATGAGGAAGGTTTAAATTTGAAATAATAAATTAACTAGGAAATTTACAGAAATCAATCGAAATTACTGTCACTAATTTCGAATGTTTAAAATACTATCAAAGCTAAATTACTTACTACTAGCAGAATTTAAAAACAGAGTTTAAAATTAATAACTACTAAACTATGTTTATGTGAAGATGTTTTCTAATATGACAAAACATCTTTCCCACAACAACGAGTTTTTAATGAAATGAGATGAGATAAATAGTTTAGATATGTATTGTGTCAAACATGAGCAATTTTAATTCTCTACCTTGATTTAATGTTATAGAAAATCATTAATTAATCTTAGGTTTAGTCCTTAAATCTGTGGCTAGGCTAGGAGGATACTGGCTCCCACTCAAGAGCTCCCACTTCCCTTCCCCTGAAGGCTAACTCTCGCTTTAGTTTTTAAACACTAATATCGAATTGGGGATTTTTAGTCTGTCACCCTAGAAATATCCAATTCTACACCCAACAAAGTATATTATCACCCTAGAAATCTCCAATTCTACACCAGTAAAATATATTTCCCTATTTATTTGCACTTAATTCCATAAACGAAATACTCTTTCATGGACTTAAATGTGATTCTCANCGTCAAACACTTAAAGTTGGGATTCTATGCAAGTATACGTTATCAAGTAATATAAGACTTTCTTTTTAAGCCCCAAATATCGATCCCACGAGGAAAGTTTAAATTTGAAATGATAAATTAATTAGAAATTCACAGAAATCAATCGAAATTACTGTCACTAATTTCGAATGTTTAAGATACTATCAAAGCTAAATTACTTACTACTAGCAGAATTTAAAAGCAGAGTTTAAAATTAATAACTACTAAACTATGTTTATGTGATGAATTTTTCTAATATGAAAAAACATCTTTCCCACAATAATGAGTTTTTGATGAAATGAGATGAGATAAATGGTTTAGATATGTATTGTGTCAAATAGGAGCAATTTTAATTCTATCTTGATTTAGTGTTATAGAAAATCATTAGTTAATCTTAGGTTTAATCCCTAAATCTGTGGCTAGGCTAGGAGGATATTGACTCCCACTCAAGAGCTCCCACTTCCATTCCCCTGAAGGCTAACTCTCGCTTTAGTTTTTAAACACTAAGATCGAATTGGAGATTTTTAGTCTGTCACCCTAGAAATCTCCAATTCTACACCTGCAAAGTATATTTCTCTATTTATTTGCACTTAATTCCATGAACGAAATACTCTTTCATGGACTTAAATGTGATTCTCACTCTGTTGTAGAACTCATACTCCATTTTCTGGATCATATGTTTCACAATATATTTAACAATTTAATTGGCCATATCGAAAAGTAAATTAAGAGCAGAGTTAAAAAATCATCACAATTTATTTTAAATTTTAACATCAGCGCATCTACATTATCTCTTCATTTCACCATATCTCAGAACAGGGAGAAAGATAAAGGAATCTATTCAGATTTCATGAGAAAGATACAACAAAACACAAATTTTATATATAAAAGAAAGTTCATACAACAATACATTAGAAAGATACAACAAAACACAAATTTTATATATAAAAGAAAGTTCATACAACAATAATAAACTATAACACTTATGGGAGAAAGATAAAGGAATCTACTCAGATTTCATGAGAAAGATACAACAAATCACAAATTTTATATATAAAAGAAAGTTCATACAACAATAACAAACAAATAACACTTATCTGAAACTCTTTCTCAAAGCAAATCCTTTGTAGCCTCTCTTAAGAAATGTAGGAANGAACAATTCAATTGACCATATCGAAAAGTAAATTAAGAGTGGAGTTAAAAAACCATCACAGTTTATTTTAAATTTTAACATTAGCATATTCACATTATCTCTTCATTTCACCATATCTCAGAACATGGAGAAAGATAAAGGAATCTACTTAAATTTCATGAGAAAGATACAACAAAACACAAATTTTATATATAAAAGAAAGTTCATACAATAATACAAACAACACTTATTTGAAACTCTTTTTCAAAGCAAATCATTTGTAGGCTCTCTTAGGAAATGTAGGAAGAAGAAATCTCTCAGTTCTCTTCCTCTCCAACACTTCTTAGAGAAGAATTCACACTTAAATTCACCATAAAAACTCAAAACTATAAAAACAATAATTAACTAATGGTGTAGAATGACGTGGAATGTAGGTGTGTGAAGAGGAAGTGAAATGAGTTGAGGAATTTGAAATGGTGCGAAGGGGGGGGGGTTCTGATCANAGCCCCTAAAATTTCATGCACTATTTAGTAAAATATATTTTTTTTCTTAACAATTATACAAAACTTCATTGATATTTCAATAATTATATTTTTTGTTGTAGATATTTCGAAATTCATCATATCAAATGGTGGTGAATTAATTTAATACTATTAATCAAGCTCTGACAGTACCACCAAATGCACATATGAACTTGATAAATATATAAATGGACAATTAATGAGCCAAATGCTGATAACAAGTCCTTGAAAGTTGATTCTCTGTTTAAAAATTCAACGAGTTTTAAGCAATTTCTGCATACAATGGTCATTGCTAAGAAGTTTGGAATAAAGCTTGTGACGAGTGATATAAAGTGAGTTATTGTCATTTGTTCTTATAGTCACTGCCTATAAAGAGTGAGAGTCTTAGTGTTGGCCGACAAATAAACATTTGAAAGAAAATTGAAGCATCACATATTTGCCCATGTGTTAACATAGTTTGTAACAAACTGACAACGCCTGTTGATTGGCTAATGAAATACAAGATAGGGTAAAAATCTATCTAAACATGCTTTCAAAACAAATAAATCATGACTTAGAAAGTAAGTATGACTCGTCACTGCAGTATATAAAGTTGTGAAGATTCAATCAATTAGTACATGATTAAATATTTGAATCAGTTGATGAAGTTATACGTGAGTTCCTACATTATGTGTGAAACTTGTTAGAATTAAGTCAGGTTTTCGTTTTAATTTTGAGTACAATAGCATTGATCAAATATTTTAAAGATTGTATGTTTGCTTTAAGGTGTGCATCGATGGGTTCCAAGCTAGCTGCAAACTTCTTGTGGGCCTTCATGCATATCATTTAAAATCTAAAAACTTAAAGAGTCTTGCTTTCGACAAATACGTTGGATGTGAATAATGGACTTTTTACAATCGCATATGTAGTAGTTGAGTCTGAGTTAAGGAAGTATTTGGAATGATTTCTAAGAAATTTAATTATATTTTTCGAGTTTGAAGTTGTACAGTTAGGTTTTATCTTAGACATGAAATATAGTTTGATTGAGACTTTAATGTATGTATTTCCAGATGTAGAACAAAAAGTTTGCATACGACATTTACAAAATAACATTAAGAAAGACCACATTTTTCAAGGTAGCAAAGCGATCCGACACAATGTTTAACTAGCGTAAATTCTCACACTAGAGCAAAATTTAAAGTGAAAGACAATGAGATTTTTAAAATTACCCCACAGATTCATGCATATCTGGTCAATCTCTCATATAAATGTTAGAAATGTCCTTTCTTATCCCATATTGAAAGTCAAACGAATACTAACAATATTTTTGAATCCTTCAAGTCATATATTGGAGAAGCCAGAGAGAAACTTATTGTAGATTTGGTGGACATGATAAGAGACATGATAAAGGGAAAAAAAAAGAAGCTTAAATCAAATGAGTGGATAGGTAAATTAGTATATACAACTAAAGAGTATATAAGAGGGTTAACAACAAAAAAGATCAGGTTCATTGTCTGAACTTCAACAACACACACGGTCGAAGTTGAGGGCGTGAAGAAAGATATGATGTTGACATTCAACAGAAAAAGCACGCTTGTGGATTTTGACAACTGAGTGGTCAACTATGTATTCATGTTGTCCATTTTATTGGCATTAAAGATATGACATTGTGGCATAGCTATATCAAATAAGCCCCAAAACGTGTAATTAGATTTTGATTTTCTTGTACAATCCTATAATATGAATATGAATATATATATATATATATATATATATATATATATATATATATATATATATATATATATANCCTTTCAAGGCATAGGGTCTCTTATTGTTCGTGAGTGCATACAACTCGGTAAAGACATTGTGTTTTGTAGAGAATGAAAAAAGAGAGAGAAATAGACGTGAGTCCTGAGAGAGAGAACCTTAAGAATTATATTAACTTTTTTTATCTTCGATAAGCCATAAAAGTAAGGCTCCTTGGAGGTTTCCTAAATTACAAGATTTCAGAGAGAGAGAAAGAGAGAGAGAGAGAGAGAACCCCCGCCAACTTATTTTTTGTTCCCCTTTATACACAAGAGAGAAATGCAATAAAATAATAGATGTGACATCACGTAATGGACGATGCCCTTCTTCGGTGTCTTGATCAAAAGACATTGATATAGGTGTCAGTCAGTGTTGGTACGTCACTTATCCTTAGTGTCTGGACGAAAAGATCAAGTCTCAAATGTCAAGCTACATCTTTAATAATGAATTGATAGATGTCCTTACTAGTCATGATAACATTCTCTGAAAGCTTCCCTCGCACAGGTGGGCCGAACCGTCCTTCTGAAAGGAATGAAATTAATTAGATCAGTAGGTTGGCTCGATTCAACAACTTTAGCAGAGAGACTTATATTGGCTTGATTTAGTAAAATAAGTAAAAAAAAAATGTTTTAGTAGTGCCTTATTTGTGTGTACATATTTTGAATCCTTTTAGCATGTCGGGAGAGACCTATGCAAAGAAGGTGAAAGAAGATGTGCATGTTTTCTCCAGGCCTGTATTATATATTCTGCTTTTTAATCCCCCTCTAGTAGAGCGGAGGAGAAGATTTAACGGAAAGAGGGGATGATAAAGGTTTCGTTGGGATCACAACGCAGTGTCACCCGAAAAGGTCTGTAGAAAGAGCCTCATTCTTTCTAGTCTCTCTCCCCTTTTTATATATGCATAATAAAATATTAAAATACATGTCATGTTATATAAAATATCTCTACATTAATTTGATGAAAAGATAGCAATGTGTGTATTGAACACATAAATGAGGATGTAACATAATGTCAGTCTTTACTTTTGCATTCTTATAGTTACGATGATTGCCAAGGAAACAAGCTGGGTCAGCGAATCCGATTGGTCAGATCTTTGGATGGGATGGTTAGATCAATTTAGCCAGTTAGTTCAGCGAGACAATTCAACACGTCGGCTCGATAATTAGTATAAGACAACTGACACATCATCGAGAGAGGATGACTAGGCAGCCTACCAAGTTACTACTCCTCATCTCTTCCAAACAGTTGAGCTAACCCATACTCACGAAGCCTATTGAGTGCGAACTTTGGCCCCCGAAGGTTCATTTTCTGGTGTGCATGTGTAACACCTAAAATTTGATTTGATTTTTTTTTTTTTTTTTTTGGTTCATTTATAACACTTAGGATTTGAGACCTATGCATGAAAAGATTTAAATCACTTCAAAAAATAGAAATCCTGATACTTTTTATGTAATGCCTAGATTTGACTGGCATGCATGTCAATATAGATGTTTTGGTGTAAGATATCTAAATATATAAAGATTATTGTAGAATGCACGTTAAGGAAATTTGCATGCATATGCTAGTCAAAATGTCCCCATGTATACATATTTTATGCAACATGATCTCTTAAAATATTCCAAGATCAAACTGAATCAGCCTTGGCATAAACTGCAACCCTAACCACAAGACTCTCCATAATTATGGTTCAGTATGTTTCAGCATTTGTTGGCAAAATTTGCACTACTACCCCTACATATGTTGCATCTATTACACACAAGAGAATTTTGTGAACCATAGAATTTTATTTATTACAGTTGCATCCTATAATTTAATGCAATATTTTACAAAGTATTGTCTATTTTATAATAAATTTATGCATCTGTCCTTCATTAAATTTTACATTTTGCAGCCAAATGTACAGATTAATTTATCTGCTTCACAATAAATAATCTTGTCCGCAAACTAATCTGTTAGAAATTTATTACATCGTTTGTCTTGTAGCCAATGTTGCTGCCATTTACACAAAAGATTGGATATTTTATATATTTACATTTTTTTCGTTTCTCTTTTTAATTTTGGGTGGATATGCAAACTTATATTACACGAGGTTACTCAAAGGGAATACTGAGAGTACTCCGGGGTACTCCCCAATTTGATTACAAAACCTAATATTTTCAAATATATCTCTTACATTGAGGTCCAAATGATCTTAATAAAAGTCAAACTAGACTTAGGCTGATAAGACATTATTAGATCAGTAGTTTACCCCATATTTGTTATTATGCAGTAAATTATTAAGATTTGAGTTATGAAAATTTTCGGCAGCATAGTAGTTATAAGATAATAGATCTCGGAAAATATAATTGTGTAAAATTTATAAAGTTGACTTCGCTTTGCAACGGCGTCAAAAACTAGATGTGGTATTTTATGAATAATAGTGTCAAACACTTAAAGTTGGAATTCTATGCAAGTATACGTTATCAAGTAATATAAGACTTTCTTTTTAAGCCCCAAATATTGATCCCACGAGGAAGATTTAAATTTGAAATGATAAATTAACTGGGAAATTCACATAAATCAATCGAAATTACTATTACTAATTTTGAATGTTTAAGATATTATCAAAGCTAAATTACTTACTACTAGTAGAATTTAAAATCATGGTTTAAAATTAATAACTACTAAACTATGTTTATGTGATGAATTTTTTAAATATGAAAAAACATCTTTCCCACAATAATGAGTTTTTGATGAAATGAGATGAGATAAATGGTTTAGATATGTATTGTGCCAAATATGAGCAATTTTAATTTTATCTTGATTTAGTGTTATAGAAAATCATTAGTTAATCTTATGTTTAATCCCTAAATCTGTGGCTAGGCTAGGAGGATACTGACTCCCACTCAAGAGCTCCCACTTCCATTCCCCTGAAGGCTAACTCTCGCTTTAGTTTTTAAACACTAAGATCGAATTGGAGATTTTTAGTCTGTTACCCTAGAAATCTCCAATTCTACACCTGCAAAGTATATTTCCCTATTTATTTGCACTTAATTCCATGAACGAAATACTCTTTCATGGACTTAAATGTGATTCTCACTCTGTTGTAGAACTCATACTTCATTTTCTGGATCATATGTTTCACAATATATTTAACACTTCAATTGGTCATATCGAAAAGTAAATTAAGAGCGGAGTTAAGAAACCATCACAATTTATTTTAAATTTTAACATCAGCGCATCTACATTATCTCTTCATTTTACCATATCTCAGAACAGGGAGAAAGATAAAGGAATCTACTCAGATTTCATGAGAAAGATACAACAAAACACAAATTTTATATATAAAAAAAGTTCATACAACAATAATAAACAAATAACACTTATGGGAGAAAGATAAAGAAATCTACTCAGATTTCATGAGAAAGATACAACAAAACACAAATTTTATATATAAAAGAAAGTTCATACAACAATACATTAGAAAGATACAACAAAACACAAATTTTATATATAAAAGAAAGTTCATACAACAATAATAAACTAGCACTTATTTGAATCTCTTTCTCAAAGCAAATCCTTTGTAGCCTCTCTTAGGAAATGTAGAAAGAAGAAATCTCTCACTTCTCTTTCTCTCCAACACTTCTTAGAGAAGAATTCACACTTAAATTCACCATAAAAACTCAAAATTATAAAAACAATAATTAACTAATGGTGTAGAATGACGTGGAATGTAGGTGTGTGAAGAGGAAAACTGAAATGAGTTGAGGAATTTGAAATGGTGCGAAGGGGGGGGTTTCTGATCAAATTTCGGCCCTAAATAGAGCCTAGGTTGGTTCTCCAATAGGTGCATCCAAAAACTCTTCCAAAAGCATCCAAATTTATCGAATCTTCTAGAAATAGGGCTTCCACCGACACTAGCACCGTTGGCGCCAGAGGCCCTTAATTAAATCCCAAGTCTCTGTCGACGGCGCTGAACAAATTTTTAACTTCTCCTTTTTTGCTCTAAATTCAATCTTTTTTTGTTTTTTTTTTCTCAAAGTCCTAAAAATCAACAACATGCAATAAAATATAGAAAATACCTTCCATTAAAGTCCAATATCACAAAAAATGAGTATAAAATATGGGTCTAAAAATACATATATTTTTGGTGTATCAATAATCTATAATAGTTTATATTTATAACTTGCTGGAATATTCATAATAATATTAATAATTTATCATGTCAACACTGAATAAAAATTCCGTAGAAACATATTAGTTGAGAACACCTTAGAGACATATTATGTTCTTATGTGAAACTTTTGAAAAAAGAGAAATAATGAGGCCATACCTAATTGAAATGATTACATTGGTTTGGGTCTAAATGATAAGGAAAGTATTTTCTATATTTAGAGCAAGTAATTAAATATTATATTAGGCATCAATCATGTAAGATATCATGAAATGGTAATATGAGTCTTAGGGAGTCTTATGGTTTGTTTCGGGGGCGGTCGCGACACTACAGTGCAGTATGAGCCGAACTGATGGAGTGTTAAACAACCTTTTACATGCTTTCTCAAAAAAATGTGTTAGAAGAGTTATGTTTTAAAATTTGAGCTGATTAAGTGAGATGTAGAAAGCTACAATCTAAATTTTTGAAAAAAATAAATATAGTAGCCACCATAGCTTCTTAAACAATATTTTTTTCTAAAGCAATTTCACAGTTGTTTCTTTAAACAACTACAACTGCCCAAAACAAACCCTTTAGTAATTATCATCTGAAGATCATAATTGTCATCTTAATAATTATTGTGTTAGATGAAAATCAATGAGATATCAAAAGTTGGAGCAAGTATAGCATTACTCACTTTGGGAGAGAAGAGCAGCCAACTAGTAAGATAGGTACCAGTATCTCCAACCATCATAGGGACACGCAAGGCTCCTCATCAGAGGTCAATGACCAACTACGAAATAATACCAACAGATAGACCCATCTTGACTAAGCTTAGTCGACAGTGAATCTCAACCGTCCTGTAGCCACTTAAACTTTGCCCACNCCATGTAAAATACAAGAAATACCCCAGAACAAACCTCTTAAAAGCTGGAAGAAAATATAACAACATGATACAAACCTCTTAAAAGCTGGAACAAAATATAACAACACGATATTGCACAATCTCCTCTATAAATATGAGGANCCATGTAAAATACAAGAAATACCCCAGTACAAACCTCTTAAAAGCTGGAACAAAATATAACAACACGATATTGCACAATCTCCTCTATAAATATGAGGATCATTTTAAGAATAAGTTTAATATGACGTATTAGTGTTCACTCCTCTCTCTATCTCTCTCTCTCTCTCTCTCTCTCTCCTACTTACATTCTATTTTATGTACAAATCAGAATTCAACATTATATATATATATATATATTCTTAGCATCATTAATGGAATGCTTTACATGAACTTAAAGTTGTTCTATTCTTGAGATTAAAGAAAAAAAAAGCCGATTCCTACCAAATGGTCCACCCTCACACACGCTCATGCCTTCTAGGAATCCCAACTTCTTATTACATCAAACACCTAAGCCATGTGATGAAATCTAAAGAAAAATAGAAGGGAAACCTTAAATTCTTGGAACACTCGTGCTCTTCATTTTTTTTTTTGTTAGCTTTTGGCATTTCAATCTAAGTTTAGTTTTTACACACAAAGCAGAAGAGAGCCAAAGTGAGAGATCATTAATGCAATGCTAAATTATTTAATTCATGTATGAGGTTAATAAAAGAAGTTAGCTGGCTATAAATTAGGGTTAATGAGATTATTGTATATCTATAAATTGATTCCATGTGAAGGGATTAGAGGAGCAATCAAACAAATGTATATTTTGTAAGCCTCTCTCTTTAATTGTATTTTTTTCTCCCCCTCCTCATTTATAGTGTTGTCATCGACATTCTTCAAATGACCTCGCTGTGTTTTTCTTCTTTGTTTTTCCTCCACCTAATTCTAGAGCTNTAAAGGAAAATAGAAGGGAAACCTTAAATTCTTGGACCCCTCGTGCCCTTCATTTTTTTTTCTTAGCTTTTGGCATTTCAATCTAAGTTTAGTTTTTACACACAAAGCAGAAGAGAGCCAAAGTGAGAAATCATTAATGCAATGCTAAATTATTTAATTCATGTATGAGGTTAATAAAAGAAGTTAGCCGGCTATAAATTAGGGTTAATGAGATTATTGTATATCTATGAATTGATTCCATGTGAAGGGATTAGAGGAGCAATGAAAAAAATGTATATATTGTAAGCCTTTATCTTTAATTGTATTATTTTCTCCCTCTCCTCATTTATAGTGTTGTCGTCGACATTCTTCAAATGACCTCGCTGTGTTTTTCTTCTTTGTTTTTCCTCCACCTAATTCTAGAGCTTATGANTGGATCAAGTTTGATTCAATTTTCAGTTGGCTTTGCTCGATATCAAATATAACGATTCAAAATTTAATCGTTAACAATCCTAGCCAGCAACCTACACCATGACCCAACCCTAGCTATTTTATAGAGCTAAAATCAGCCTCTGAGCTCTAACAGATTGCAAGTGTGAGAGAAACACTAGAGAAAACTAGCCAATGAGGGGAAAATATACATTGCAAAGTGTAAGCTGACAAATGATGCTAATCTATATTCTCTCACAGCTGGCTGATTGAACGTAAACGGGCTATCATCAAACGGCCCATATTTGATCCAATGTTCGAAGTTTCAAATTCAAGATGGGCCTTCAACCAAACCAAACCCATTTACAGATGATGGCCACGCGGCATCTTCTTCCCCTTCCCCTTCCCCTCATCTTCAGAAGACTCGCGCTCCATCGCCCTCTCACTCCACTCTTCTTCTCCAATTCAACGATGACATCACCTGCAACAAAGAAGGTAAATCCCGGTTGCCAAATTTCCCTCCACCCCTTCTCAGAGCCATACTCACTGAGGCATCTTTTTAGGTACTAATCCCAATCGCTGATGGCACGGAGCCGATGGAAGCTGTGATCACCAGCGATGTTCTTCGTCGTGCCGGCGCTGACGTTACAGTTGCTTCGGTAGAGAAGAATCTGAGGGTGGATGCTTCCTTTGGGATCACGCTTGTCGCCGATGCTCTCGTTGTTGACTGCGAGGGGTCCTCGTTTGATCTCATTTCACTTCCGGTGGGTTTCTGCTGAACCTCTTTTTCATTTTCTTTTCTTAATTGATGCAAAGATCATTTCGATTCATGGGTGCAGGGAGGGATGGTTGGCGCGAATAGGCTTAGGGATTGTGGGGTGTTGGAAAGCATTGTGAAGAAGCATGTTGAGAAAGGGGGTCTTTATGCGGCGATATGTGCTGCGCCGGCTGTTGTGCTTGGACATTGGGGTTTGCTGAACGGATTAAAGGTGAGATTTTATTTTATTTTTTTTAGAATTTTCTTTCAGATGAAAGTGGATGCTGTGGACTTACTGTTTTATTTGGGAATGCTGAGCATGTGTCTGTTTTATTTGCGTACATAGCACACAATTGTAATGTGTTTACATATCGAACTCCTAAACATTCATATTTACATGAATACCGCTCAAATCCTTAACATCACATCTAACATACCATTATCACTACTTTTTTAAGTGAAATACACATTTTCATGCATGGTTTTATGCACCAACGTCTTAGAAGTGTAAATATCAAATTTTGGGTGTTAGATATGTAAATACATAACAGTTGTGTGGTGTGTATGACATAACATAGCATAGCATTGATATATTTAAATTACATAACATAGCATAGCATTAAAAGTGTAAGCAAATTAATTATTTGATATATTTAAATTACATAACATAGCATTAAAAGTGCCTAAACTTAGTTATTGAATGAAATATGGAAAATTTCTACTCTTCTCCTCTCCTTTTCTACTACTCTCTTATTTCAGTAATTGTTTTCCTTTTCTCCTCAATGTTACATTTTAATTTTTGGATGCAGGCAACTTGTCATCCCTCTGTAATGGATAATTTTCCGTCGAATGTTACGAAAGTGGAATCGAGGGTGGTTGTGGATGGACGAGTTATTACTAGTCGAGGGCCAGGGACGGCGATAGAGTTTGCTCTGGCTTTGGTAGATCAATTATATGGGAAAGATAAAGCTGATGAGGTTGGAGGATTTATGGTAAGACATCTTTTGTGCTTTTTCAGCAGAATCTCAATTTAAAAGCATTAATATAAGAGCTCAAATATTTTTCAGATATAGCATATGTTCAAATTTTTACATGCATGTGTATCAAAATTTCCCCTTATTTCAATTTATATATGCCATAGAACATGCATTTATAGCCAGCAATGTAGGAGGTACCAATGAGTCTTTTACTTTATTAGTGACAAATATTCCTAATTACTGTTATTTTATGTTACTTACATATTAGCTTAATTACTTTATTTGTTAGCTGCTAATGGGATATATGGTCCACTACAGTTTTGCAAGCAGTTTTTGTAATCCTCCAAAAAAAAGTAGTTTCTTTTTTATTTTTTTTTCCTGCTTTCTTCTTTTAGTAATTTGGTCATAATGATGCCAGGTTTGCCTTCTTTTTGTTTTTTAGCTTAGTTCAGCTTACCCAGTCATGATTTTATTTCAGCTTGGTTTAGCTAGTCAGATTTAAGTAAAGTTTGCTCAATACAAAATAAACATTTTGGTTTCTAATCTTATTTGAATTTGATTTAAAACACTTCTAAGTTGAGTTACATTTCTAATGATTTTTTTTATTTGTTAATTATTATTTTTTTGCACATTTACATTTAAGGCCTTAGGGCAAAAGTTTCAAGTGTATACTCAGCACTCACATGAGATTGTAGTTAACTCATTTAAAGCGTTTAAAAGGAGTTTTTTATTATTATTATTATTATTATTATTTTTTTTTATCTCTTGTTGAAATGATGATCTAACAATTTGAATTTTTATGACAATAAATTTATGCGCTAGTAAAATTTTCTATTGGTGACTTACATGTACTTTATGCATGTATGTATGTTAGACTTATTTGAATTTTAGTTTAAGATTGATGCTATGAATGCCAATAGTCATAGTGGATTGATTTATTGATTGCAATTTATGATGAATTACATTAGTTAGTCCAATAGTAATAATATATTATCATTATTAGAAATAATATTTGTTTCTAAATTATGTTCTTTTTTGAAAAAAAAAAACTTGGAAATGATTGAAATAATCATTTTTGGGAAATTAAATGAATTAATTATGTTATAATAATTTTTANTGCGTGGATCCAGATGGAAAGAGGACTTCTTGGATATAATGGTTGGAGAAATATTCACGGGGGTCAGATAAGGAATATTGTCCAAGAAATCAAGCTCCTCATCAGTTCAGGTAGCGATAGGGAAATAGGGAACACTTTCAAAGAAGGAGACATGAACATTACATAGAGTTTATTTGTGGTAGAATTAAGATACCGATCGCCTTTTTGAGTGGCAGAGTATTCGAGGAAGTTTATAGACTCGGGATTAAGCTTACTACGATTAGGGTTAGTGTTTCGAATAAAAGCCGTACAAACAAAAATTTTGAGTTCAAGAGTGGTGAACAAATTGTAAGGGAAACATGACATTAAGATTACTAATGAAGTTCTTACATTATAAATTTTTGTGGTAATTCTATTGATGNTTGAATTTGAATTAAAACACTTCTAAGTTGAGTTACATTTCTAATGATTTTTTTGATTTGTTAATTATTATTTTTTTGCACATTTACATTTAAGGCCTTAGGTCAAAAGTTTCAAGTGTATTCTCAGTCACATGAGATTGTAGTCAACTCTTTTAAAGCGTTTAAAAGGAGTTTTTTTTTTTAATTTTTTTAATTTTTTTTATCTCTTGTTGAAATGATGATCTAACAATTTGAATTTTTATGACAATAAATTTATGCGCTAGTAAAATTTTCTATTGGTGACTTACATGTACTTTATGCATGTATGTATGTTAGACTTATTTGAATTTTAGTTTAAGATTGATGCTATGAATGCCAATAGTCATAGTGGATTGATTTATTGATTGCAATTTATGATGAATTACATTAGTTAGTCCAATAGTAATAATATATTATCATTATTAGAAATAATATTTGTTTCTAAATTATGTTCTTTTTTGAAAAAAAAAAACTTGGAAATGATTGAAATAATCATTTTTGGGAAATTAAATGAATTAATTATGTTATAATAATTTTTATTCTCAATAAATTTGCTAATCATTAAGATAAATCTGTTTAATTGAGATATACATCATTTTACAATGATGGAAAATTCATATTAAAAGATGGTGCTATTGTCACAAATTAAATTAGACTCAACTAATCTTGAGATAACTTGAACACAAGCTTCTACGGGATTTTTTAATTCAGTTCTAACATGATAAGTTATCTCTATCATAATGAATAATCTAATGAGTTATAGTTATAAACTATAATAGATTATCATATAAATTGTCATCATACTGCTTCGAATGCATGCAATTTTTTCATTTGGCGATCAATCAATTTTTATGTTACCAAAACTTTTGGTAACTCAAGTATTCACCATTGACTCCATAGTAGAAAGCGTGCATGGGTTTAATTGAGGTCCATATGACCTTGATATACTTTTGAAATTGAGCACGATAATTTGATTGATATGAAGAGGGACATAAATACATATTACAAGACCCAAATAAAAGGAAACGCATAAATTCAGAAATACATAAATATAGAAACAAAAAATAAAGTAAGCAAATAAAAACTAATAATAACTGCAACAACAATTAGCCTAATAATTAGACTAATAATCCTAATACCCCCCTCAAGTTGAAACATAAACGTCCATCATGTTCGACTTGGATAAGAAATCGTCAAACAATGAATGTGGAAGATTCTTGGTAAGGATATCTGCTAATTGACCATTTGATGAGACAAATGGAATATAAATCTCCTCTTAATCGAACTTCTCCTTAATGACTTGTATGCGAATCTCTTGATACTTGGTCCGATCATGCTGAACCGGATTATGAGCAATACTAATTCCAGCATTATTATTACAGAACAATCAAAGAGGAGCATAAACCGATATGTACAATTCACGAAGCATGTCGCGTAACAGGATAACTTCATAGATACCCAAGGACATAGATCGAATCGCGGGTTCAGCTTTGCTCCGGGCCACAACTGACCGTTTTTTGTTTTTTCATTTGACAATATTTCTTCACATGAATGAGCGATATCCTGAGGTGGATTGTCGATCATGGACATACTCGACCCAATTCACATATGTATAAACAATGATAGAACGAGAGGTGTAGCTCGAGAAAAACAAACAGGAGTCTGGTGCGCCTTTTAAGTAGTGAAATATACTGTGAACAACTCAGAGATGACGCTCATAGGGATCATACATGAATTGACTCATAATATGTACTGCATAACAAAAGTCAAGGCAAGTATGAGCGAGGTAAATTAGTTTCCCTACAAGCTGTTGGTAGTGAGTCTTGTTCACCGGAATCGCATTGAGAATATGAGTTAATTTTTCATCGGGATCCATTGGGATTGTCACTGGTTTGCAAAGGAGAACGTTGGTCTCTGGCAATAGATCAAGCACATATTTGCGTTGAGACAGACAAATGCCCAAGATGACCTAGCAACATCCATACCTAATAAGTGCCAGAGTGAGTCCAAATCCTTCATTTCAAATGAAGTAGCAAGAAAGCCTTTCAGAGACTCCGATATTGGTAGATCTTCACCTGCGAGCACAATATTGTCGACATAGAGGATAATGATAGCAATTTTGCCATTGGAGGAATCTCGAAAGAGATTATAATTTGATTGAGACTATGACCCATTACCAACTTTGTGAACCTGCTGAACCAAGCCTTAGAGATTGCCTCAGTTCGTAGAGGGACTTCCACAGTCGGCACACATGTCTCCGAGGAACAGTAGAGTCAAAGTCTAGAGGGAGGTACATGTAACCCTCCCTTATGAGATCCCCATTTAAAAAAGCATTTCTGACATCTAGTTGGAGCAATGGTCAATTCAAATTCACAGCAAGGCGGGTAGGACCCAAATGGTATTTAATTTAACAACCGGAGCAAATGTCTCCTCATAATCAATTCTGTGTGTTTTTGGTAGCCTTTGACAACTAAATATGTTTTGTTGTGTTCAAAAGATCCATCAGAGTTAAACTTGATGCTAAGAATCCAATGACACTTTGCTGCTTTCTTACCTAAGGAAGATTCACAACATCGCATGTATGATTATGATGAAAAGTATTAATTTCATCCATTATTGCAGCTTTCCACAAAGGTTCAACTAATGCTGCTTCAATGGTAGATGGGAGGTGATAATCCGTGGGGCGACATCAAATGCTTTATAGGTTGGCGATACACTATGGAAAGAGATCTATTTTTTCATGGAATTTGGAGAGCTTGTTTGATTACGTACCTCAACAAGACAACTCAACTTCTCATTTGGAGTGGTGTCAATTCTAGTGTTCACTCAGAGGATTCCATGTCCTGTAAAGAAATATAGTGGGTTCCAGAGTAAGAATATGAGTGCGCCAAGTATAGACATGAAGAATGGAATGAGGTTCTGGTTGTTTGGTAAGGCGTGGATCCGGATGGAAAGAGGACTTCTTGGATATAATGGTTGGAGAAATATCCACAGTGGTCAGATAAGGAATATTGTCCAAGAAATCAAGCTCCTCATCAGTTCAGGTAGTGACAGGGAAATAGGGAACACTTTCAAAGAAGGAGACATGAACATTACATAGAGTTTATTTGTGGTAGAATTAAGATACTGATAGCCTTTTTGAGTGGCAGAATATCCGAGGAAGTTTATAGACTCGGGATCAAGCTTACTACGATTAGGGTTAGTATTTCAAATAAAGGTCGTATAACCAAAAATTTTGAGTTCAAGAGTGGTGAACAAATTGTAAGGGAAACATGACATTAAGATGACTAATGAAGTTCTTACATTATAAATTTTTGTGGTAATTCTATTGATGCGATAAGTGAAATATAATGGACGACATCATTCCAAAACCTTTTTGGGTTATTAGATTGAAATATAATGGAGCAAGCTACTGCAAGAGAGTGTCAGTATTTTCTCTAGGTTAATTCATTATGTTGAGGTGTGCCCATACATGAGCTATGATGGATGATACCCTTATTTACCAAGAACTCACCTAAAATAGAATTAAAAATTCACGGTCATTGTCTGTTCGAAAGACTGGGACTGCGAAAGTTTTTAAAGGTGACAATAGCTTTCAATTTATCTTTTAAGACGTAGATCTACGTCATTCAAGTATGGTCATCAAGAAAGGTAAGGTTGTGTAGCTGGGACTGCGAAAGGGTCCCCATAATTCACTGTGAATAAAAGAAAATGGAGTAGAAGACTTGTAAGGATGAGATGAATAAGGAACACTGTGATATTTAGCTAATTGACAAATCTCACATTCGAAGTTCCAAGTGATAATACAATAACATAATAGTACATTCAGTGAATCGAGAAAAACTGTAACTACTGAGAGAAGTGTCCTCGTTTTATGTGTCTCTTTTAAAGAAGTAGAACCCAATTTCTCTTTTAATAGTTCTAATCATTCTTCATGAATGAAGATTTTAAAAGACTCAAACATTAGGAGAATAATTAGCAACACAATTCATGTTATATGTCAGTTTACTAACAGATAACATGTTACACTTAAACAGAGGGACATGTAACACAGATTCCAAAGTTAGACTGGTTGTTAACATAATTGATTCTTTAATAGTAATAGAGTTACAAAAGTAATCGACAATTTTAACTATATTTTTCTTAGAGCATGTATAATATGTTAAGAAAGTTTAAGAGCATCCAATTATATGGTCCGTGACACCTGAATCAATCATTCATGAACTAGAAAAAGAATTGAGTGCTATAGAAGTGATACCTTGACGGATGTGGGAGGTTGATGGGCCGGAAGTTTACTAATTAGATTCAAGTAATTTGATTAATTGCTTTATCTGACTCTTAAGAGAGTCGAGTGATTACGGAGTGTTCCGAGTAGGAGCTGGTAGTGTTGTTGTAGATTAAGATGTTATAATGAGACCCTTGGCAGAGGAGGATTTGGTAGAAGTTTTGTATGCTACTTTCCCTTAGAGTTTCCATCACTTTTCTCGAGTATGATTGGGTTTGTGACAACAATCACAAGTGGACTTAGTGGCTCGTGGNTTTTTTTTGAAGAAGTAGAACCCAATTTCTGTTTTAATAGTTCTAATCATCCATCATGAATGACGATTCTGAAAGACTCAAACATTAGGAGAATAATTAGCAATATAATTCATGTTATGTGTTAGTTTACTAACAGATAACATGTTACACTTAAACAGAGGGACATGTAACATAGATCCTAAATTTAGACTGGCTGTTAACATAATTGATTCTTTAATAGTAATAGAGTTATAAAAGTAACCGACGATTTTAACTATATCTTTCTTAGAGCATGGATAATATATTAAGAAAGTTTAAGAGCATCCAATTATGTGGTCCGTGACACCTGCATCAATCATTCATGAACTAGAAAACGAATTGAGTGCTATAGAAGTGATACCTTGACAGATGTGAGAGGTTGATGGGCCGGAAGTTTACTAATTAGATTTAAGTAATTTGATTAATTGCTTTATCTGGCTCTTAAGAGAGTCAAGTGATTCCAGAGTGTTCCGAGTAGGAGCTGGTAGTGTTGTTGTAGATTGAGATGTTATAATGAGACCCTTGGCAGAGGAGGATTTGGTAGAAGTTTTGTATGCTAGTTTCCTATGGAGTTTCCATCACTTTTCTCGAGTATGATTGGGTTTGTGACAACAATCACAAGTGGACTTAGTGGCTCGTGGAGGGTTTGACGAGCGTTGAATACTATTAGCGGCCAAGGCAGATTATTCGACTGAAGTGGAAGTGCCGAGCATGACAATTATTTGGCTTTCTTCGCGTCAAATTTCTGTGAGTAGCACGAGCGGAATGAAGGGGATCCCAACCAAGGCTACGACCTGAACGTCAAATTCTTTGTTAAGGCTTGCCAGAAATTGGAACATGCGATTTTTTCTACATTTTTTTTGAAAAGAGGGAAAGATCTATCGTGATTCCCATGTGTAGTCATAATGGAGATCACATTCCATCCTTAAAGCTACTAAATCATTGTAGTACTGGGTCATTGTCCCCGGTCTCTGTTTTGCGTCGTGAATTTTCTTGAAAATCTCATAAAGTTGGATGGAATTCCCTACCTCTGAGTAGGTGTCTCGAACTACAGTGCATAAGACATTGGTAGAAGGAATAAACATATATGAATGACCAAAGGGGATAGCATTTGAGGCATATCACTCTCATGTAANGTTGGATCATTGGCCTCGGTCTCTGTTTCGCATCGTGAATTTTCTTGAAAATCTCATAAAGTTGGATGGAGTTCCCTACCTCTGAGTAGGTGTCTCGAACTATGGTGCATAAGGCATTGGTACAAGGAATAAGCATATATGAATGACCAAAGGGGATAGCATTTGAGGCATATCACTCTCATGTAACTGTGGGTAGCCCTAGTTTGTTACATGCTCAGCATGAGGAGCTTGCCAAGCGGGTCATGATGCTAAATGAAGAGCTCCGACAGATGCGTGAAGGCTAGTAGAGGTTGAAAATGGTCTAGCACCTCTGACAGAGTTTTGATCATCGTCGGGGCAAGTGACATATGAGTGCTATTGAAGNAGAGAGTTTTGATCATCGTCGGGGCAAATGACATATGAGTGCTATTGAAGAGAATGAGGAGCAACATGAAGAGCATGATTAGGTTTTTTATTATTTCTTTTGTTGATGTTCTCTCGCTATAAAGACTGATTCTATGTTTTGTATATTATTGTATTTTTTTTTATGTTGTTGAAACTTGGACTTTGAACACTTTGATTCGTCTATCTTTAATTTAATTTGGTATTATTTTTTAGATATGTTATTGATTTCGCTTATCAATTATGAGGATGGATAAATGTCATATTAAGTTGCTTGTGTTTGTTCTAGGCAGGTATTCAAAAATCTAAGGGGTTGTTTGGTATNCTATTGAAGAGGATGAGGTGGAGCAACATGAAGAGCATGAATAGGTTTTTTATTATTTCTTTTGTTGATGTTCTCACTATAAAGGCTGATTTTATGTTTTGTATATTATTGTATTTTTTTTTATGTAATTGTGAACTTGAACTTTGAGCACTTTGATTCATCTATCTTTAATTTAATTTGGTATTATTTTTTAGATATGTTATTGATTTCGCTTATCAATTATGAGGATAGATAAATGTCATATTAAGTTGCTTGTGTTTGTTCTAGGCAGGTATTCAAAAATTTAAGAGGTTGTTTGGTATCATTTTTTTTTTTGGTTTTATAAGTTTGAAAAAAAAAGGAAAAAAACAAAAAAAAAAGTATTTGCTTATCTGTTTTTTATTTTGGAAGAACACTTTTATTTTGAAGATACTCAAAATTGAAAAAATATTTTTTTCTATTTTTAAAAAATTCAAAACAACAAGTTTTGACTGACCTGCCCACCTTCGCTGTCTCCGCCCACAAATAATGTTTCGTATTGGATGTAGTAAGGAAGACGTCGTATACGTCATTGGTGACAAAACTTAATATTTGAGTGCACGTGATTCCAATGTTTTATAAAAAGTATAGCTTTTTCTTTTAAAAAATAAAAAATACCAAACTAAACATGTTTTATANAGAAAAAAAAACAAAAAACCTGTGTTTGCTTATCTGTTTTTTATTTTGGAAGAACACTTTTATTTTTAAAATACTCAAAATTGAAAATATATTTTTTCTATTTTTAAAAAATTTAAAACAACAAGTCTTGCCTGTCCTGCCCACCTTCGTTGTCTCCGCCCACAGATAATGTTTCGTATTGAATGTAGTAAGGAAGACGTTGTATACGTTATTGGTGACAAAACTTAATATTTGAGTGCACGTGGTTCCAATGTTTTATGAAAATATAGCTTTTTCTTTTAAAAAATAAAAAATACCAAACTAAACATGTTTTATATTTTATATTTTTAAAAACATATAAATCATAACAGTATTAAACGTATTTTTTAACATAGAAAATAGAAAACAGAAAACAAAACAAATATAAAACGGACTAAAAACAAAAAAAAAAAAAACAGAAAGTTATCCCAACAGACCCTAATCATTCTGTTGTTGTTTTTTTTCTTTTTGCTACTTACAAGTTAATGTTGGAAAATTTCGACGCTAAATGATCAATATTTTGTTCAATACTTGATTACGCAAATTCAATGCTATTTGTTGAAATAGCGTCAGAATTGGCCGACGGTAATTTTAGCGTCCATGACTGACACTAATTAGCACCGGCTTTGGTGGACGCTAATTAGCGTCAGATGATTATGACGCTAAAACAACGTTAGCCTAGCGCCGATCAAATTTTCGATGCAAATTCACAACAGCAGAATCTTTCAATGTTATAAAATATCTGTCGTAAATGTCGACGTAAAATCGATTAACGACGCCCTTTTTAACGGTCATTTTTCTAAAGTTAAACTCAATTAGCGTCAGAAATAAGCCATTTTAGCATCATAAATGTCCGATGCTAATCCTATAATTTCTTGTAGTGATATCTAGCGAGAAGATGTACGATATCTTTGATAAATATGTGTTTCGCTAAATCCGGATCGGGACAAGCAAGGAGAACACCGCCTTTGTTGTCTGCGAAGACATAACACTAAGGGTGTTGTCGATCATCTCTTCGGGCTCAACGTTGCAAACCAATATCTTATCGTATTGTATTGCTAGGAGTTCACTGGTCTATATCTTCCCAGACAACAGAGAGTGTCGGCGGCAGAAGAAAAAACTATAGGGAAGATGATGGCAGTAAGGTTCAATCCTAGCTCTGATACCATGTAGACTTTTGAAATTGAGCAGGATAATTTTATTGATAGAAAGAGGGGTATAAATGCATATTACAAGACCCGAATAAAATGAAAGATAAATTTATAAATAGACCTACTAGAAAATACATAAATGTGAAAACGGTAAATAAATGAAGCAAATAAAAGTTAATAATAACTGCAACAATAATTAGATTAATAATACTAACAATATCTACAAATTAGGCGGAATACATTGGAGACCTTGTAAAACTGGCGAGTTATTTTGGTTTTTGCATAATCTTTTTTTAAGTGATCATGCACACGTTAATCTCTTTTTTTAAATTTATTTTAAGCAATTACTCATTGTATCAAAATATTTGGTTAATTAAGCATAAAATTCTATAAACCATTAACTATAAAGCTCTACACATAGTTGACATTTTGTTAGATCAACCTGAGTGACATAATTGACTGATTCTTTTGAGTTTCTCTCTGTATTTTTTATTTCTTGGGGCATTTTATGCTGATGCACAAATACTCACACATACACATATCCTTACTCAAATCCTAATTGTTTGAAATTATAAAAGATTTTGTTTTTGCTTGATTAATGTTGCTACTAGTACACAGGTGTCTATGTAAAGAAAAAAGAAAAAAGAATTAAAAAAAATCACTATAATGAACAATATCATCAAAATAAGTATATGTAATACTAATAAACATTATAGAGTCATGCTTGAATCTGAGCATATCAGAGAATATTGGAACACAGACCAAACAGCCAGAGAAGTCATAAGCAATTATACATTCAGATTAAATATAATGCTACTACACATATTAAAAATGAATTATAATATGGTAATTATTTTTAGTCCCACATGAAATTACTGAAAAACATATTGGTGTAGAAATATGATGTAATTGACTTCTTAAATTTTTGGGCCGAAAATGGACTTGCTATTGATATATCATGGTAACTTTGGACCCTCAGGTTTACACTCCCTAACAGAAAGGATTTGACATGCAATAGGTTTGATCTTTTGCTTTTTAGCCTTGGTCTCTGAAGAGTTTACCCCTACGTATTTTAGTTGGCTAACATTGAGAACAAAATTAGTTAGAATATCACTTTATGATTTTTAAACTTAAACTGGTCTAGAAAATAGCCATCTTTATGAAATTCATGGTGGGTCGAATCCATGCCTTAGTCCAGATTCTTGATAAATCCTTTTTATAGACGTCTCTTTGAATGACTGGATCTTTTTTCTTTGTGTTTATGCTCATTTGAATCATCATGTATTGTCTTATCAACTATTTGAAGTTCTAAATCACAGGTAATCCGCCCTCATCATGGTGAGGAGTATACGGTGAACGAACTAAACTCGGTGGGATGGAAATATGATAATACACCACAGGTAACAATGTGATTGAACTATTGTGCTTTGTTTTTCACCTTTTGCACCTGCAATTTTTTTGAGTAATTAAGTTCTATACCTAATGCTGTGCAATGTAATTATCCTATTCAATTAATGCATTTTAAAAGTTTCCATTCAAGTTTAGCCCAACACAATACCAAAATTTTCTTTTGATGGTTGTTTCTATGCCTTAGTTTGGTGGAATTCTCCACGTTCTGAATTTTTTTGTTGTTTTACAGTGATGACTCATTTTTTATATTTTCTTTTTGGGATAGTTTCATTTATTTCAAAGAAACATCACTATTTACAAAATCTAGCGCTCATGTGAAATTTTTGACCTACCGAATCGATGTATTTACTTGTGCCACAATCAAACAATTGAGAATTTGATAAAAATGAAAAATATGGGTTGGGCTTTTATCATGAATTTTGATATTTGATTGAGAATTTGAAAAATGGATGAAAGTGGGTGTTAGATTTGTAACTGGCAACGTTTCGGATGCTATGTATGTAGACAGCCCTTTCTATCTTCTGCTGAAAATGTTGGACAATAATTTTCTTATATCTATGCACTTAATTTCATAAATTTGTCTATGCTTTCCAACCTCTTTTTGAAGTTTTGTAATTCCATTATAACATTGTACTTGAAAGAAAAACTCTCTTTGGCACCCCCACTCAGATTCTCGTGCCAATTGCCAATGGTTCGGAGGAGATGGAGGCCNCACCAAAATTTTCTTTTGATGGTTGTTTCTATGCCTTAGTTTGGTGGAATTCTCCACTTTCAGAATTTTTTTGTTGTTTTACATTGATGACTCATTTGTGATATTTTTTTTTTTGGGATAGTTTCATTTATTTCAAGAAACATCACTATTTACGAAATCTAGCGCTCATGTGAAATTTTTGACCTACCGAATCGATGTATTTACTTGTGCCACAATCAAACAATTGAGAATTTGATAAAAATGAAAAATATGGGTTGGGGTTTTATCATGAATTTTGATATTTGATTGAGAATTTGAAAAATGGATGAAAGTGGGTGTTAGATTTGTAACTGGCAACGTTTCGGATGCTATGTATGTAGACAGCCCTTTCTATCTTCTGCCAAAAAAGTTGGACAATAATTTTCTTATATTTATGCACTTAATCTCATAAATTTGTCTATGCTTTCCAACCTCTTTTCGAAGTTTTGTAATTCCATTACAACATTGTACTTGATAGAAAAACTCTCTTTGGCACCCCCACTCAGATTCTCGTGCCAATTGCCAATGGTTCGGAGGAGATGGAGGCCATAATCATCATCGACTCACTTCGTCGAGCCAAAGCTAACGTCATGGTCGTCTCCGTTGAAGAAAAACTGCAGATCGTTGCGCGCTGGAATACTAAAATCGTAGCTGATGGTCTCTTGGACGAAGCTTCTAAATTGCAGTT
>JXCR01081115.1:98656-131565 GCA_002079205.1 Phalaenopsis hybrid cultivar
GGAAAATTCATATTAAAAGATGGTGCTATTGTCACAAATTAAATTAGACTCAACTAATCTTGAGATAACTTGAACACAAGCTTCTAAGGGATTTTTTAATTCAGTTCTAACATGATAAGTTATCTCTATCATAATGAATAATCTAATGAGTTATGGATATAAACTATAATAGATTATCATATAAATTGTCATCATACTGCTTCGAATGCATGCAATTTTTTCATTTGGCGATCATTCAATTTTTATGCTACCAAAACTTTTGGTAACTCAAGTATTCACCATTGACTCCATAGTAGAAAGCGTGCATGGGCTTAATTGAGATCCATATGACCTTGATATACTTTTGAAATTGAGCACGATAATTTGATTGATATGAAAAGGGACATAAATACATATTACAAGACCCAAATAAAAGGAAATGCATAAATTCAGAAATAGGTCAATTCAGAAATACATAAATATAGAAACAAAAAATAAAGTAAGCAAATAAAAACTAATAATAACTGCAACAACAATTAGCCTAATAATTAGACTAATAATCCTAATACCCCCCTCAAGTTGAAACATAAACGTTCATCATGTTCGAGTTGGATAAGAAATTGTCAAACAATGAATGTGGAAGATTCGTGGTAAGGATATCTGCTAATTGACCATTTGATGAGACAAATAGAATATAAATCTCCTCTTAATTGAACTTCTCCTTAATGACTTGTATGTGAATCTCTTGATGTTTGGTTCGATCATGCTGGACAGGATTTTGAGCAATACTAATTTCAGCTTTATTATCACAGAACAATCAGAGAGGAGCATAGACCGACATGCACAATTCACGAGCATGACGCGTAACAGGATAGCTTCATAGATACCCAAGGACATAGATCGAATCTCGGGTTCAGCACTGCTCCGGGCCACAACCGACCGTTTTTTTTTTTTCATTTGACAAGATTTCTTCACATGAATGAGCAATATCCTGAGGTGGATTGTCGATCATGGACATACCCGACCCAATTCACATATGTATAAACAGTGATAGAACGAGAGGTGTAGCTTGAGAAAAACAAACATGAGTCTGGTGCGTCTTTTAAGTAGTGAAATATACTGTGAACAACTCAGAGATGATGCTCATAGGGATCATACATGAATTGACTCATAATACGTACTGCATGACAAAATTCAAGGCAAGTATGAGCGAGGTAAATTAGTTTCCCTACAAGCTGTTGGTAGTGAGTCTTGTTCACCAGAACCACATTGAGAATATCAGTTAATTTTTCATCGGGATCCATTGGGATTGTTGCTGGTTTGCAAAAGAGAACATTGGTCTCTGGCAATAGATCAAACACATATTTGCGTTGAGACAAACAAATGCTCAAGATGACCTAGCAACTTCCATACCTAATAAGTGCCAGAGTGATTCTGAATCCTTCATTTCAAATGAAGTAGCAAGAAAGCCTTTCAGAGACTCCGATATTGGTAGATCTTCATCTGCGAGCACAATATTGTCGACATAGAGGATAATGATAGCAATTTTGCCATTGAAGGAATCTCGAAAGAGATTATAATTTGATTGGGACTATGATCCATTACCAACTTTGTGAACCTGTTGAACCAAGCCTTGGAGATTGCTTCAGTTCGTAGAGGGACTTCCAGAGTTGGCACACATGTCTCCGAGGAACAGTAGAGTCAAATTCTAGAGGGAGGCACATGTGACCCTCCCTTATGAGATCCCCATTCAAAAAAGCATTTTTGACATCTAGTTGGAGCAATGGTCAATTCAAATTCACAGCAAGGCGGGTAGGACCCAAATGGTATTTAATTTAACAACCGGAGTAAATGTCTCCTCATAATCAATTCTGTGTGTTTGTGGTAGCCTTTGACAACTAACCATGTCTTGTTGTGTTCAAAAGATCTATCAGAGTTAAACTTGGTGCTAAGAATCCAATGACATTTTGCTGTTTTCTTACCTAAGAAAGATTCACAAATCTCATGTATGATTCTGATGAAGAGTATTAATTTCATCCATTATTGCAGCTTTCCACAAAGGTTCAACTAATGTTGCTTCAATAGTAGATGGGAGGTGATAATCCGTCGGGCGCCATCAAATGCTTTATAGGTCGGCGATACACTATGGAAAGAGATCTATTTTTTCATGGAATTTGGAGAGCTTGTTTGATTACGTACCTCAACAAGACAACTCAACTTCTCATTTGGAGTGGTGTCAATTCTAGTGTTCACTCAGAGGATTCCAGGTCCTGTAAAGAAATATAGCGGGTTCCAGAGTAAGAACATGAGTGCGCCAAGTATAGACATGAAGAATGGAATGAGGTTCTGGTTGTTTGGTAGTGCGTGGATCCAGATGGAAAGAGGACTTCTTGGATATAATGGTTGGAGAAATATTCACGGGGGTCAGATAAGGAATATTGTCCAAGAAATCAAGCTCCTCATCAGTTCAGGTAGCGATAGGGAAATAGGGAACACTTTCAAAGAAGGAGACATGAACATTACATAGAGTTTATTTGTGGTAGAATTAAGATACCGATCGCCTTTTTGAGTGGCAGAGTATTCGAGGAAGTTTATAGACTCGGGATTAAGCTTACTACGATTAGGGTTAGTGTTTCGAATAAAAGCCGTACAAACAAAAATTTTGAGTTCAAGAGTGGTGAACAAATTGTAAGGGAAACATGACATTAAGATTACTAATGAAGTTCTTACATTATAAATTTTTGTGGTAATTCTATTGATGGGATAAGTGGCAGTAAGACGACATCATTCCAAAACCTTTTTGGGTTATTAGATTGAAATATAATGGAGCAAGCTACTTCAAGAAAGTGTCAGTATTTTCTCTCGGTTAATTCATTATGTTGAGGCGTGCCCATACATGAGCTATGATGGATGATACCCTTATTTACCAAGAACTCACTTAAAATATAATTAAAAATTCACGGTCATTGTCGGTTCGAAAGACTGGGACTGCGAAAGTTTTTGAAGGTGACAATAGCTTTCGATTTATCTTTTAAGACGTAGATTTACGTCATTCCAGTGTAGTCATCAAGAAATGTAAGGTAGTGTAGCTGGGTTTGCGAAAGGGTCCCCATAATTCACTATGAATAAAAGAAAATGGAGTGGAAGACTTGTAAGGATGAGATGAATAAGGAATGTTGTGATATTTAGCTAATTGACAAATCTCACATTCGAAGTTAGCAATATTTTTATTAGTAAAAATTGATGGATAAAATTTTTTTAAATATTGAAAACTTGAGATGATCCAAGTGATAATACAATAACATAATAGTACATTCCGTGAATCAAGAAAAACTACAACTACTGAGAGAAATGTCCTCTTTTTCCGTGTCTTTTTTTTTTTGAAGAAGTAGAACCCAATTTCTGTTTTAATAGTTCTAATCATCCATCATGAATGACGATTCTGAAAGACTCAAACATTAGGAGAATAATTAGCAATATAATTCATGTTATGTGTTAGTTTACTAACAGATAACATGTTACACTTAAACAGAGGGACATGTAACATAGATCCTAAATTTAGACTGGCTGTTAACATAATTGATTCTTTAATAGTAATAGAGTTATAAAAGTAACCGACGATTTTAACTATATCTTTCTTAGAGCATGGATAATATATTAAGAAAGTTTAAGAGCATCCAATTATGTGGTCCGTGACACCTGCATCAATCATTCATGAACTAGAAAACGAATTGAGTGCTATAGAAGTGATACCTTGACAGATGTGAGAGGTTGATGGGCCGGAAGTTTACTAATTAGATTTAAGTAATTTGATTAATTGCTTTATCTGGCTCTTAAGAGAGTCAAGTGATTCCAGAGTGTTCCGAGTAGGAGCTGGTAGTGTTGTTGTAGATTGAGATGTTATAATGAGACCCTTGGCAGAGGAGGATTTGGTAGAAGTTTTGTATGCTAGTTTCCTATGGAGTTTCCATCACTTTTCTCGAGTATGATTGGGTTTGTGACAACAATCACAAGTGGACTTAGTGGCTCGTGGAGGGTTTGACGAGCGTTGAATACTATTAGCGGCCAAGGCAGATGATTCGACTGAAGTGGAAGTGCCAAGCATGAAAATTATTTGGCTTTCTTCGCGTCAAATTTCTGTGAGTAGCACGAGCGGAATGAAGGGGATCCCAGCCAAGGCTACGACCTGAACGTCAAATTCTTTGTTAAGGCTTGCCAGAAATTGGAACATGCGATTTTTTCTACATTTTTTTTGAAAAGAGGGAAAGATCTATCGTGATTCCCATGTGTAGTCATAATGGAGATCACATTCCATCCTTAAAGCTACTAAATCATTGTAGTACTGGGTCATTGTCCCCGGTCTCTGTTTTGCGTCGTGAATTTTCTTGAAAATCTCATAAAGTTGGATGGAATTCCCTACCTCTGAGTAGGTGTCTCGAACTACAGTGCATAAGACATTGGTAGAAGGAATAAACATATATGAATGACCAAAGGGGATAGCATTTGAGGCATATCACTCTCATGTAATTGTGGGTAGCCCTAGTTTGTTACATGCTCAGCATGAGGAGCTTGCCAAGCGGGTCATGATGCTAAATGAAGAGCTCCGACAGATGTGTGAAGGCCAGTAGAGGTTGAAAATGGTCTAGCACCTCTGAGAGAGTTTTGATCATCGTCGGGGCAAATGACATATGAGTGCTATTGAAGAGAATGAGGAGCAACATGAAGAGCATGATTAGGTTTTTTATTATTTCTTTTGTTGATGTTCTCTCGCTATAAAGACTGATTCTATGTTTTGTATATTATTGTATTTTTTTTTATGTTGTTGAAACTTGGACTTTGAACACTTTGATTCGTCTATCTTTAATTTAATTTGGTATTATTTTTTAGATATGTTATTGATTTCGCTTATCAATTATGAGGATGGATAAATGTCATATTAAGTTGCTTGTGTTTGTTCTAGGCAGGTATTCAAAAATCTAAGGGGTTGTTTGGTATCATTTTTTTTTGGTTTTTTAAGTTTGAAAAAAAAAAGAAAAAAAAACAAAAAACCTGTGTTTGCTTATCTGTTTTTTATTTTGGAAGAACACTTTTATTTTTAAAATACTCAAAATTGAAAATATATTTTTTCTATTTTTAAAAAATTTAAAACAACAAGTCTTGCCTGTCCTGCCCACCTTCGTTGTCTCCGCCCACAGATAATGTTTCGTATTGAATGTAGTAAGGAAGACGTTGTATACGTTATTGGTGACAAAACTTAATATTTGAGTGCACGTGGTTCCAATGTTTTATGAAAATATAGCTTTTTCTTTTAAAAAATAAAAAATACCAAACTAAACATGTTTTATATTTTATATTTTTAAAAACATATAAATCATAACAATATTAAACGTATTTTTTAACATAGAAAATAGAAAACAGAAAACAAAACAAATATAAAATGGACTAAAAAAAAAAAAAACAGAAAGTGATCCCAAACAGACCCTAATCATTTTGTTATTTTTTTTTTCTTTTTGCTACTTACAAGTTAATGTTGGAAAATTTCGACGCTAAATGAGCAATATTTTGTTCGATACTTGATCACACAAATTCAATGTTATTTGTTGAAATAGCGTCGGAATTGGCCGACGATAATTTTAGCGTCCATGACTGACACTAATTTGCACCGACTTTGGTGGACGCTAATTAGCATCGGATGATTATGTCGCTAAAACAACGTTAGCCTAGCGCCGATCAAATTTTCGATGCAATTCACAGCAACACAATCTTTTAATGTTATACGTAAAATCGATTAACGACGCCCTTTTTAACGGTTATTTTTCTAACGCTAAACTCAATTAGCGTCAGAAATAAGCCATTTTAGCATCATAAATGTCCGATGCTAATCCTGTATTTTCTTGTAGTGATATCTAGCGAGAAGATGTACGATATTTTTGATAAATATATGTTTCGCCAGATCTAGATCGGGACAAGCAAGGAGACCCACAACGCCTTTGTTGTCTGTGAAGACATATAACGCTAAGGGTGTTGTCGATCATCTCTTCGGGTTCAACGTTGCAAACCAATATCCTATCGTATTGTATTGCTAGCAGTTCACTGGTCTATATCTTCCCAGACAACAGAGAGTGTCAGCGGCAGAAGAAAAAACTATAGGGAAGATGACGGCAGTAAGGTTCAATCCTAGCTCTGATACCATGTAGACTTTTGAAATTGAGCAGGATAATTTTATTGATAGAAAGAGGGGTATAAATACATATTACAAGACTTGAATTAAAGGAAAGATAAATTTAGAAATAGACCTACTAGAAAATACATAAATGTGAAAACAGAAAATAAATGAAGCAAATAAAAGTTAATAATAACTGCAACAGTAATTAGGCTAATAATACTAACAATATCTACAAATTAGGCGGAACACATTGGAGACCTTGTAAAACTGGCGAGTTATTTTGGTTTTTGCATAATCTTTTTTTAAGTGATCAGGCACACGTTAATCTCTTTTTTTTTTAATTTATTTTAAGCAATTACTCATTGTATCAAAATATTTGGTTAATTAAGCATAAATTCTATAAACCATTAACTATAAAGCTCTACACATAGTTGACATTTTGTTAGATCAACCTGAGTGACATACTTGACTGATTCTTTTGAGTTTCTCTCTGTATTTTTTATTTCTTGGGGCATTTTATGCTGATGCACAAATACTCACACATACACATATCCTTACTCAAATCCTAATTGTTTGAAATTATAAAAGATTTTGTTTTTGCTTGATTAATGTTGCTACTAGTACACAGGTGTCTATGTAAAGAAAAAAGAAAAAAGAATTAAAAAAAATCACTATAATGAACAATATCATCAAAATAAGTATATGTAATACTAATAAACATTATAGAGTCATGCTTGAATCTGAGCATATCAGAGAATATTGGAACACAGACCAAACAGCCAGAGAAGTCATAAGCAATTATACATTCAGATTAAGTATAATGCTACTACACATATTAAAAATGAATTATAATATGGTAATTATTTTTAGTCCCACATGAAATTACTGAAAAACATATTGGTGTAGTAATATGATGTAATTGACGTCTTAAATTTTTGGGCCGAAATTGGACTTGCTATTGATATATCATGGTAAACTTTGGACCCTCAGGTTTACACTCCCTAACAGAAAGGATTTGACATGCAATAGGTTTGATCTTTTGCTTTTTAGCCTTGGTCTCTGAAGAGTTTACCCCTACGTATTTTAGTTGGCTAACATTGAGAACAAAATTAGTTAGAATATCACTTTATGATTTTTAAACTTAAACTGGTCTAGAAAATAGCCATCTTTATGAAATTCATGGAGGGTCGAATCCATGCCTTAGTCCAGATTCTTGAGAAATCCTTTTTATGGATGTCTCTTTGAATGACTGGATCTTTTTTCTTTGTGTTTATGCTCATTTGAATCATCATGTATTGTCTTATCAACTATTTGAAGTTCTAAATCACAGGTAATCCGCCCTCATCATGGTGAGGAGTATACGGTGAACGAACTAAACTCGGTGGGATGGAAATATGATAATACACCACAGGTAACAATGTGATTGAACTATTGTGCTTTGTTTTTCACCTTTTGCACCTGCAATTTTTGAAAGTAATTAAGTTCTATACCTAATGCTGTGCAATGTAATTATCCTATTCAATTAATGCATTTTAAAAGTTTCCATTCAAGTTTAGCCCAACACAATACCAAAATTTTCTTTTGATGGTTGTTTCTATGCCTTAGTTTGGTGGAATTCTCCACTGAATTTTTTTGTTGTTTTACAATGATGACTCATTTGTGATATTTTCTTTTTGGGATAGTTTCATTTATTTCAAAGAAACATCACTATTTATGAAATCTAGCGCTCATGTGAAATTTTTGACCTACCGAATCGATGTATTTACTTGTGCCACAATCAAACAATTGAGAATTTGATAAAAATGAAAAATATGGGTTGGGTTTTTATCATGAATTTTGATATTTGATTGAGAATTTGAAAAATGGATGAAAGTGGGTGTTAGATTTGTAACTGGCAACGTTTCGGATGCTATGTATGTAGACAGCCCTTTCTATCTTCTGCTAAAAAAGTTGGACAATAATTTTCTTATATTTATGCACTTAATCTCATAAATTTGTCTATGCTTTCCAACCTCTTTTCGAAGTTTTGTAATTCCATTATAACATTGTACTTGATAGAAAAACTCTCTTTGGCACCCCCACTCAGATTCTCGTGCCAATTGCCAATGGTTCGGAGGAGATGGAGGCCATAATCATCATCGACTCACTTCGTCGAGCCAAAGCTAACGTCATGGTCGTCTCCGTTGAAGAAAAACTGCAGATCGTTGCGCGCTGGAATACTAAAATCGTAGCTGATGGTCTCTTGGACGAAGCTTCTAAATTGCAGTTTGACCTCATAGTTCTGCCGGTTAGTTTTCTCTCCTTTGTGCATTATAAATCACCATCTTTTCCTCCACTCTTTCTACTATCTTAAGTATTCACAGGGAGGGCTTCCTGGAGCAGAAGCATTCTCCAATTCAGAAAAACTTGTAAATTTACTAAAGAATCAGGCTGAATCAAATAAACCTTATGGAGCAATATGCGCCTCTCCAGCAATCGTCCTTGAGCACCATGGCTTGTTAAAGGTAACAAAAATTTTACTTGGAAAGTTCTGAAATCTCTCTCTCAACTTCATAAAATTGTATAAAAATTTACTTGCATCTTGATTCCTATGTATTTACATATCTAACACCCAAACTTCAATTACGTACATACATACTATCTTACCTATGCATGAAAAGGTGCATTTCACTTTTTAAAAGTTAAAATGGTAGTATTTTTGTAGTGATACTAAATATTTGGGAGATATAAAAGTTAAAATTAATGTATAGAGGCTAGATATGTCAATACATAGGAATTTGGTGGTATGCATGTAAATGCCCCAAAATTGTATTTTTTGAAATGAAACTTCAAAACTGAGGCAGGGAAAGAAGGCGACGGCATTTCCACCCTTGTGTGAAAAGCTCACTGATTTGAGTGAATCCGAGAACCGTGTGTTGGTCGATGGAAATCTGATTACGAGTAGAGGGCCAGGTACGGCGATGGAGTTTGCGTTGGGTATCGTTGAGAAATTTTTTGGACGCGAAAAAGCGCTTGAGCTTGCGAAAACAATGGTTTTTGTGTGAAGGTTGGAGTCTAGTTTGTTGCTGATCTTTCAACAAGTATGTTGTTTATATGAGTGGATTAGATTATAAAGTTTTGAATACTGAATCTACTTCTTTGGCTTTGTATGAGATAACTGCTTTTCTGCTGCTGAATGTTACATTTCTCACTGTTATGATTTAGATGCAAGGTTTCTTATGAGTAGTGTATTCTATTCTATAGTATTTTAATTGATAAAATTAATTATTTATAATTGTCTTCCAATTTGATATTTATATTTCCAACACTCGTGGCATAAACTTATACATGAAAAGGTGCATTTCAATTTGAAAAGATAGTAATATTGATATTCTTGAGAACGAAAACACTGAACCCAAATCAGGCAGATTTCTTCATCACTTATCAATCAGTATTCTGATAAACCAAATAAGCATACAAAATCTCATTCCAGGTATCAGGAACACCTGGAAGGCACCAATGGATGCAATCTGCATAAACATTTGGCTCTGATCTCTGCTCTCTGGTCAATAATTTCCCTCTTCTCTCTGTAAAAACTGAAGTGTGGCCATCTTTTCTGAATTCTGATAGCTGTGTTATATTTAGAATTGTCACATTTATCCTCTTAATTCTGCTAATTGCATCTTTCACTGCTCCCATCATCTCTAGGCTTGATCCTGCTCCCCAGAATGGCCCTTTGATAGGGTATGTCTCGTTATGGCAGTTTCCTTCGCTCCCCCGTCTCCATTCCCAGCTCCTGGTAAGAAAACATCATAGAAAACTAAATTATGCAAAGGTGCGAACGAGTGAGTCTTAACTCGAGCCGTCATCTGATTGAGCTTCAGCTTAATTAATTAATCAAGTTTGCTTGATGGCTTGAGCACATATGGATATTTACATGAGTAAAGCAAAAAATAAAAACTGGCTTTTCTTGTGATTTAGAGTTTACCAAAGGTGAGTAGGAGACAGAGTCATGAAGAATGCTTTCTGGGTTTGAGGATTGAGTGTCGATTCAACCCAATCAGTCCAAGTTTTCAGTGCTAATCTGTAAGCAGTTGGCACATCATATTCTCTTATTTCCTCTGATCCAATTCTGCAAAATTTGAGAAAAACTTGGTCAAATGTTAAGAAGAACTAGAATTACTTTGAGATTTGATGCACTAACAAGAGAAGCTATTGATCAATGTCACCGAGCGCTCCATATTTAGGGACCCGGGTTTGAATATAGAAATTGATACGTGCATGTGTATTTTTTCTCAAGCACGTTTAGCATTCAAACATGACATCTCGGGATTCTTCACTTTGTTCCTGACCAATATTTTATACATTCAAGCATATATGTGCGTGTGTATCACGATTAAACCACTCACGTTGCATTGATGAGAGGCTGATACATCCACCACTCGTAGCTCTCGAACACCAAGTGGTCAACCCCTTGCCATTGTCTGCTGTGGTTGGAGATTGAATCCAGCCTCACCATCCTCTTCTGCACCCTGTGCTTTGTTGCATGATCACTATTTGACTCGACGATGAATGGTGCCCAGTAGAATTCAATCGATGCATTGTAATCCTGGAGAGATGGATGATAATATTTTTTTGGGAATTGGTCAAATTTAAGTTTGATTTGAAATGAATGAGATTTGATAGGCTTGAATCTATTTAATTTAAATTCATACACACATATAGTTGGTAGGAATATTGGCTCCATTGTTATGTTTTATCATCAATTTTGATATTTGAGTGAGATTTTATAAAAAAGGATGAAGAGTGTGCTAGATTTGTAAATAGCAAGAAGAATTGCTACTAACCTTGGCAAAGAAAACTTTTCTGGGGGGTTTTTTGTAAAAAAGCTTGTTGCCATCAGGAACTGCAGATTGAAGGAGACAAACCATAGATTCCCACTGAGTTCTCTGAATAGAATCGCCCACAAACATAAGCCTTTTGTTCCTCAGACTGTGGAGTAGCATGAAAGCATCAAAAGGAGGCAAGGTGCAGCCATATGGCTTCCACCTCCATTTCTGATAGAGGAAGTCGGGCCTCCCGTTGGTCCTGCAGATGACCTGTTGGGCCGTGAACGATCCAATTTCGAGTAGTTGGCTCAAAATTAATTTGAAAACATTTCAATCCAAAATTTTGGCCCATAATTCAGCTTGTATATTTCAATCACATCTTGTCTCCATCCGAGCCAGAATTTGAATTAATTTTCGAGCGATTACTTTTTTTAAGCTAAATTCGTTAAATTGACGGCCCTAACATCACAAGGGCAGTTAACGATTAGCTCAAAATCAGATGGAGGAAAATTTGATCCAAAATTTTAGCTCATTGTTCGGCTCATTTATTTCGATCTGATCTCGATCCAAGCCCAAATTTGAATCAAATTTCGGGTATTAACAATCTTCTAGCTAAATTCACAACACTTGTCACCTGCTTGGTCAAGTAAGGGCAGCTTTGTTCGGTGTAGAGAGGGCGAGAGCTGGGGTGTTCGAGCATCCATTTGCCTTGGAAGAGATTGCAGCCATTGTTGAAGGAGATGGAGAATTCCTTGTTGTGTTGGGTTTGGTGTGAAGAAGATGAGAGTTTGATGGCTGTTTTCAGGGTGCGGAGGAGGAAGATGGAGCATAAGAGGAGGGGAAGGAGTGTTAGTGTGCTTCTCATTTTTTGGGCGTGGGGTTGAAGAAGATGGCTGATTTTATTAAGATCTTTCGTTTTTTATTTTTTGTTTGTGTGTGCGGGCATTTACAAACAGACCCCTCAATTCTTTTGTGCTTACATATCGAGCCCCTCACAAATCGTTCATATCACACAGAAAAAACATCAATATTTTCAATTTTTAAATGATGGATTATATATTTTCATTCATAAATAAGACGGAATATGTGGAAATACATAAGAATTGAGTGGTTTGCATGGAATTATTCTTCAACATTTTTAAATTTATTTTTAAAAAAAAATTTGATTTAGTTGGTGAATGTGGTTATGTGGCACGTTACCTACTTCATATTTCTGGCTAAAATTGAAATTGAAGGTTCTTCTCTCGTCTTCTTTAAGGTTTAAGACTTGGAGAGGAAGGAAAGAAAGTTGAGTGAAGAAGTGGGTGGTTAGCTGCCTTCATTGGCAAATACATGTCTCATGTGCTAAGATGTGTGGCACATTACCTACTTCATTTTTTCCGGCTATAACTGAAAGTTCTCTCCTATTCTCTCTACACTATTTTCATCTACACGCACTAATCCCTTCTTTTTATTTTTGATAGATTTGCATACATGTAAATAAATGAATTTAGGTATAAGTACATACATAGCACTCGAAAAATTATTATTTATAAAACCTAACAACCGATTATAAATTTTAAGTAACCAAACTTATGTATTTACATGTTCCACAATCACATAGAATTTGATATAAATGTATTAAAAATGGTGCCTGATTTTATATATATATATATATATATATANATTTTTTATCAAATAATTAATAATCCTTATATTTTAAAGTAAGCATTCGCTTCTACAAAATCATAACATATCGTGATATAAAATGTGAATTCTATCATTGATTTATATCTTCCATCCATGCCCCTCTCATAGTCATCCTACTAGAATCAATATGTCTATCCAAGTTGGCCAATAACTATTTCATTGTTCTCCATAGGAATATGTTGAAATGGTTTGCAGATCTCCTCAAAATTAATTATTAAACTTTCTTCTAACCAACCAAAAGAAAATATACACCAACCATATATATTATGCCCTTATTGACAATTAACTTTAATGGTGACCAACATCATTAATTATATTAAACTAAATAATTTTAAATTTTACTCATTCACAACCGCCACAAACCTATTTAAATTATTTTAAAATTTTAAAACACAATAAAGTTTCTTCCTCAACAACCTTTAATTCTCATTACTTAGTTCCTAGCAAATATAAATTTACTAATCTTCTAAACATTGTGTCCACAAATTATCATGCCTTTCCATCAAAATCCCTATACATGTAAATCAAATATGAGTTTTAGACCCAGGTAAAACCCTTCCTTCATGTCCATCATAATTGCGTCAAATTATGGTACATCTCTTTACTAGTAATGCTTTAATTGACCTCTATAGATTTTTCATCCTAAGCGGGTTAAGGAGCATCCAAGCAAACGCTTATTTACCTTTCATTGCTAACATGTTATGTCATAGATTTTGGATTCATTTTATAAATCACCATAAGTTTTAGAATTAGCTATCAATGTCAGATCGTGTAGGTACCCCCACATTCAGAAGAATGAGAGTGAAGTTGATTTGAAAGATGCTCAAGCTGGGATCATAAGGCCTAGTGTAAACCCTTTTTCCAGTCCAATCCTGTTGGTGAAGAAAAAAATGATAGTTGGAAATTCTGTGTGGATTACTGAGCTTTGAACAAGGAGACGCTGTTAAATAATTTTCCTATTCCTGTGATTGATGAGTTACTGAATGAACTTTATGGGGCAGTCATTTTCTCAAAAATTGATCTTAAGTTGGGATACCACCACATCATAATGAATCCAGTAGATGTGCACAAGACAACGTTCAGGACACATGAAAGACATTAGGAATTTTTAGTGATGTCGTTTGGCCTCACCAACACCCTGACGACATTTTAGTCCCTCATGAATAGGGTTTTTTTTCCCATACCACTGAAAATTTGTCTTGATATTCTTTGATGACATTATGATCTACAATCGTACAGAGACAAAACATGTTCAATACACAAAGACAGTCCTACAACGTTGAGGAAGCACCAGTTGTATGCCAACTTGAAGAACTATTCTTTTGCATAGTTGCAGATGGACTACCTAAGACATGTGACCAGAAAAGGGTAGCAGTGAATCAGTCCAAGATCGAGGCTATGGTTGATTAGCTCTTATCAAGGAGTTTGAAGGAGTTCAGAGGATTCATGGATCTCCCCAGCTACTACTGGAAGTTCGTGAGAGGATATGACACGATAGCATGACCACTAACGAAGGATTTGAAGAAAGACAATTTTAGATGGGAGGAAGCAGCAATATGCATTTAAACATCCAAAGAAGATCATGACTAGCGTCCTGGTATTAGCAATTTAAAAATTCAATAAACTACAATGGTGGAAACGGATGCTTCAGGGTACAAATTTGGAGTAGCGCTCATGTAGTGGTTGATTGCCTACTTCAGCCAGATTCTTATGGCCAGGGCGTGGGTTAAGTCAGTATACTAACAAAAATTGATGGTGATCGTCTTGGCTTTTCAAAAGTGGCGGCCCTACTTGCTGGGATGGCATTTTTTGTTCATGACAGATCATAAGAGTTTAAGGTATCTTCTGGAGTAGCTGATGGTGACTGAGAAGCATTAGAGATAGTTATCCAAGCTAATGGGGTATGATTTCAAGATTTAGTTCCGGGTAGGATTGGAGAACAAAGCAGCTGATGCATTACCGAGAAACGTGGACGAACCCCAATTGATACCCTTGGTCCTAGATTGAGAAACCTTGAAACAGGAGAGCGAACGGGATGAGGAGCTGAGGAAGATAAGGGCTAAGCTACTACAAGACTCAAACAATCATGTACGATATGCGTTGAGGGGGCAGTAGCTGCTCCAACATAGGTGATTAGTGCTACCCAAGGGGTCAGAATCTATTCTCAAATTGTTACATAAGTTTCATAGCAATATGATCGAGGACATTCAGGGTACAGAAGATCTACAATTATCTAGCGACAGAGCTTTATTGGGTGAGAATGCACAGAGACGTCAAGGATATGATGACAAAATGCGATATATGTCAGCGACACAAATGCTTGACCGCAACACAAGCACTTGACCGCGACACCAAGAGGTTTACAACAACCATTAGCATTACCCGGAAGATTTGGGAAGTGATGATGGATTTTATCCAGGGGTTGTCAAGGTCAGAATGGTTCACGATGATCATGATGGTCGTAGATCGCCTGAGTAAATATGCACATTTCATTCTCTTACGGCACCCCTACACTGAGATCTCAGTTGCAACGGTATTTATCTGGGAGGTGGTTCGTTTGCACAGAATGCCTGAATCGTAGTATCGGATAGGGACAAGATGTTCCTCGGCCCCTTATAGAAAAAGCTATCTAGATTGCAAAGGGACAATCCTTAAGAGGGGGCACTGCATAATATCCCTAGACCGATGGCCAGATGGAAGTGATCAACAAGAGCGTGGAGACATATTTGCCTTGTTTTTTATCTAATACGCCAAGTGGATTGTGTGGACCAAATATTTGTATAATACTTTGCATCACACATCAACATAAACCACCCTTTCAAAATATTGTATGAGCATGATCCATCTCACTTGATACATTATGGGCATAACACTACACCAATATCCATCGTCAATCAGTATTTGGATAGGAACAAGATACTAGCAGAGAACAATGAGAGGGGTGCAGTTTGAATTAGGAGACATGGTCTACTTAAAGTTGAGGCCCTACAGACAAAAAAACATTGGTCAAAAGCAAGAAATTTTTACCGTGATACTTTAGACCATATGAGGTGATGACATGCATCTGGTTAGTGGTTTATTGTTTGATGTTATCATCGTCGTCTGCACTACACCCAATCTTCCATGTGTCACAGCTGAAACGTGCGATTGGAGATCAGACACCCTCGTCTACACTACCGCTAACAACGGCGAGGGGTTTGTAGGTGATTCTAGAGTCATTAGAGATCAAAGGAATGCATTGAGGAGTAGGGGGAGCAGAGGAGGTATTCATTAAGTGGAAAGGACTATCGAACTATGAAGTAACATGAGAGCCTTACGACGTAATCCACAAACAGTTTTTATCCTTCCTCTTTCAGGGCAAGTTAATTTTTTTTTTGGAGGAGAGTAGTGTTACGCTCATACTTGAGCCGGTCCATCCTGTACCGACTGAATGGACAATCGGCCTGCAAACGAGCCGGTCTTTGCCTCGTTAAGAGGCGGGCCGCTGAAGAAAGAAACGAGCGGTCACTAAGGCCATAATCAAGTACTCAAGGAGGAGAAATTAGGGGAGTTTGGAGGGAAAATTTGGAAGGAAAGTTTTCAAATGTTGTGAGAGGATTCTATTAAGGGGAGGAACCAAGAGTTTGTTTTCCTTATGCATGTATTTGTTGGCTGCTGTTTTTGCTTCTTTTGGGGGTGTTCCTAGCAACGCCTAGGATTGTGGGAGAGCCCTCTCAAAAACATATCATCATTGTATCTTGCTTGTTTTCATTTGTTTTTCGTAAGAGCAGCCCTTATTTGAATTTATCCATCTATCTATTACGGTTTCATCATTGTTGCTTACTGATTTTTTGTTCCAGGGTGTACCACTTGTCCAGGTAAAAAAAACTGTGAGCCAATGTGATATAATAAGAGGAATTGGTGTCCTCAGCTACAAAGGCTGAGCTTTGCTTCATGAAAGTATTATTGACANCTAATTAAACTTTCTTTTAACCAACCAAAAGAAAATATACACCAACCATATATATTATGCCCTTATGGACAATTAACTTTAATGATGACCCATATCATTAATTATATTAAACTAAATAATTTTAAATTTTACTCATTCACAACCGCCACAAACCTATTTAAATTATTTTAAAATTTTAAAACACAATAAATTTTCTTCCTCAACAACCTGTAATTCTCATTACTTAGTTCCTAGCGAAATATAAATTTACAAATCTTCTAAACATTGTGTCCACAAATTATCATGCCTTTCCATCAAAATACCTATACATGTAAATCAAATATGAGTTTTAGACCCAGGTAAAACCCTTGCTTAATGTCCATCACAATTGCGTCAAATTATGGTACATCACTTTACTAGTAATGCTTTAATTGACCTCTATAAATTTTTCATCCTAAGGGGGTTAAGGAGCATCCAAGCAAACGCTTATTTACCTTTCATTGCTAACATGTTATGTCATAGATTTTGGATTCATTTTATAAATCACCATAAGTTTTAGAATTAGCTATCAGTGTCAGATCGTGTAGGTAACCCCACATTCAGAAGAATTGAGAGTGAAGTTGATTTGAAAGATGCTCAAGCTGGGATCATAAGGCCTAGCGTAAACCATTTTTCCAGTCCAATCCTATTGGTGAAGAAAAAAAAGATAGTTGGAAATTCTGCGTGGATTACTGAGCTTTGAACAAGGAGACGCTGTTAAATAATTTTTCTATTTCTGTGATTGATGAGTTACTGAATGAACTTTATGGGGCAGTCATTTTCTCAAAAATTGATCTTAAGTTGGGATACCGCCAGATCATAATGAATCCAATAGATGTGCACAAGACAATGTTCACGACACATGAAGGACTAGGAATTCTTAGTGATGTCATTTGGCCTCACCAACACCCTGACAACATTTCAGTCCCTCATGAATAGGTTTTTTTTTCCTTTATCACTGAAAATTTGTCCTGATATTCTTTGATGACATTCTGATCTACAATCGTACAGAGACAAAACATGTTCAATATATAAAGACAGTCCTAGAACGTTGAGGAAGCACCAGTTGTATGCCAACTTGAAGAAATATTCTTTTGCATAGTTGCAGATGGAGTACCTAAGACATGTGACCAGAAAAGGGTAGCAGTGAATCAGTCCAAGATCGAGGCTATGGTTGATTAGCCCATATCAAGGAGTTTGAAGGAGTTGAGAGGATTCATGGATCTCCCCAGCTACTACCGAAATTTCGTGAGAGGATATGACACAATAGCATGGCCACTAACGAAGCATTTGAAGAAAGACAATTTTAAGCAATAGGCATTTAAACATCCAAAGAAGATCATGACCAATGTCCTGGTATTAGCACTTTAAAATTTCAATAAACTATAATGGTGGAAACAGATGCTTCAGGGTACAAATTTGGAGTAGCGCTCATGTAGTGGTTGATTGCCTACTTCAGCCAGATTCTTATGACCAGAGCGTGGGTTAAGTCAGTATACTAACAAAAATTGATGGTGATCGTCTTGGCTTTTCAGAAGTGGCGACCCTACTTGCTGGGATGACATTTTTTGTTCATGACAGATCATAAGAGTTTAAGGTATCTTCTGGAGCAGCGGATGGTGACTGAGAAGCTAATGGGGCATGATTTCAAGATTTAGATCCGGGTAGGATTGGAGAACAAAGCAGCTGACGCATTGCCGAGAAACGTGGACGAAACCCAATTGATACCCTTGGTCCTAGATTGAGAAACCTTGAAACAGGAGAGCGAACAGGATGAGGAGCTGAGGAAGATAAGGGCTAAGCTACTACAAGACTCAAACAGTCATGTACGATATGCGTTGAGGGGGCAGTAGCTGCTNATCAAAATTAACTAATTAAACTGTCTTCTAACCAACCAAAAGAAAATATACACCAACCATATATATTATGCCCTTATTGACAATTAACTTTAATGGTGACCCATATCATTAATTATATTAAACTAAATAATTTTAAATTTTACTCCTCATTCACAGCCGCCACAAACCTATTTAAATTATTTTAAAATTTTAAAAGACAATAAATTTTCTTCCTCACCAACCTTTAATTCTCATTACTTAGTTCCTAGCAAATATAAATTTACTAATCTTCTAAACATTGTGTCCACAAATTATCATGCCTTTCCATCAAAATCCCTATACATGTAAATCAAATATGAGTTTTAGACCCAGGTAAAACCCTTGCTTAATGTCCACCATCATAATTGCGTCAAATTATGGTACATCACTTTACTAGTAATGCTTTAATTGACCTCTATAGATTTTTCATCCTAAGCGGGTTAAAGAGCATCCAAGCAAACGCTTATTTACCTTTCATTGCTAACATGTTATGTCATAGATTTTGGATTCATTTTATAAATCACCGTAAGTTTTAGAATTAGCTATCAGTGTCAGATCGTGTAGGTACCCCCCACATTTAGAAGAATGAGAGTGAAGTTGATTTGAAAGATGCTCAAGCTGGGATCATAAGGCCTAGCTTAAACCCTTTTTCCAGTCCAATCCTGTTGGTGAAGAAAAAAATGATAGTTGGAAATTCTGCGTTGATTACTGAGCTTTGAACAAGGAGACGCTGTTAAATAATTTTTCTATTCCTGTGATTGATGAGTTACTGAATGAACTTTATGGGGCAGTCATTTTCTCAAAAATTGATCTTAAGTTGGGATACCGTCATATCATAATGAATCCAGTAGATGTGCACAAGACAGCGTTCACGACACATGAAAGACATTAGAAATTTTTAGTGATGTCGTTTGGCCTAACCAACACCCTGACGACATTTTAGTCCCTCATGAATAGGATTTTTTTTCCCTTACCACTGAAAATTTGTCCTGATATTCTTTGATGACATTCTGATCTACAATCGTACAGAGAAAAAACATGTTCAATACACAAAGACAGTCCTAGAACATTGAGGAAGCACCAGTTGTATGCCAACTTGAAGAACTATTATTTTGCATAGTTGCAGATGGAGTACCTAAGACATGTGACCAGAAAAGGGTAACAGTGAATCAGTCCAAGATCGAGGCTATGGTTGATTAGCCCTTATCAAGGAGTTTGAAGGAGTTCAGAAAATTCATGGATCTCCCCAACTACTACCGGAAGTTCGTGAGAGGATATGACAAGATAGCATGGCCACTAACGAAGCATTTGAAGAAAGACAATTTTAGATGGGAGGAAGCAGCAATAGGCATTTAAACAACCAAAGAAGATCATGACCAGCGTCCTGGTATTAGCACTTTAAAATTTCAATAAACTACAATGGTGGAAACGGATGCTTCAGGGTACAAATTTGGAGTAGCGCTCATGTAGTGGTTGATTGCCTACTTCAGCTAGATTCTTATGGCCAGAGCGTGAGTTAAGTCAGTATACTAACAAAAATTGATGGTGATCGTCTTGGCTTTTCAGAAGTGGCAGCCCTACTTGCTGGGATGACATTTTTTGTTCATGACATATCATAAGAGTTTAAGGTATCTTCTGGAGTAGCTGATGGTGACTGAGAAGCATTAGAGATAGTTATCCAAGCTAATGGGGTATGTTTTCAAGATTTAGTTCCGAGTAGGATTGGAGAACAAAGCAGTGACACATTGCCGAGAAACGTGGAGGAACCCCAATTGATACCCTAGGTCCTAGATTAAGAAACCTTGAAACAGGAGAGCGAACGGGATGAGGAGCTGAAGAAGATAAGGGCTAAGCTACTACAAGACTCAAACAGTCATGTACGATATGCGTTGAGGGGGCAGTAGCTGCTCCAACATAGGTGATTTGTGCTCCCCAAGGGGTCAGTATCTATTCCCAAATTGTTACATAAGTTTCATAGCAATATGATCGAGGACACTCAGAGGTACAGAAGATCTACAATTGTCTAGCGATAGAGCTTTATTGGGTGAGAAATGCACAGAGACGTCAAGGATATGATGACAAAAAGTGATATATGCCAGCGTGCTTGACCGCAGCACAAGCACTTGAACACGACACCAAGAGGTTTACAACAACCATTAGCATTACCCGGAAGATTTGGGAAGTGATGATGGATTTTATCTAGGGGTTGTCACGGTCAGAATGGTTCACGATGATCATGGTGGTCATAGATCACCTGAGTAAATAAGCACATTTCATTCTCTTACGACACCCCTACACTGAGGTCTCAGTTGCAACGGTATTTATCCGGGAGGTGGTTCGTTTGCACAGAATGTCTGAATCGTAGTATCGGATAGGGACAAGATGTTCCTCGACCACTTCTATAAAAAGCTATCCAGATTGCAAAGGGACAATCCTTAAGAGGGGCACTACAAAATATCCCTAGACCGATGGGCAAACGAAAGTGATCAACAAGAGCGTGGAGACATATCTGCCTTGTTTTTTATCTAATATGCCAAGTGGATTGTGTGAACCAAATATTTGTATAATACTTTGTATCACACATCAACATAAACCACCCTTTCAAAATATTGTATGGGCATGATCCATCTCACTTGATACATTATGGGCATAACACTACACCAATATCCAGCATCAATCGGTATTTGAATAGGAACAACATACTAGCAGAGAACAATGAGAGAGGTGCAGTTTGAACGAGAAGACATGGTCTACTTGAAGTTGAGGCCCTACAGACAGAAGACATTGGTCAGGAGCAAGAAATTTTTACCGTGATACTTTAGACCATATGAGGTGATGACATGCATCGGGTTAGTGGCATATTGTTTGATGTTATCATCGTTGTCCGCACTACACCCATCTTCCATGTGTCACAGCTGAGACGTGCGATTGGAGATCAGACACCCTCGTCTACACTACCGCTAACAACGGCGAAGGGCTTGTAGGTGATTCTAGAGCCATTAGAGATCAAAGGAATGTGTCGAGGAGTAGGAGCAGAGGAGGTATTCATCAAGTGAAAAGGACTATCGGACTATGAAGTAACATGAGAGCCTTACGACGTAATCCACAAACAGTTTTCATCATTCCTCTTTCAGGGCAAGTTAATTTTTTTTTGGAGGAGAGTAGTGTTACGCCCATACATGAACCGGTCCATCCTGTACCGACTGAATGGACAACCGGACCGCAAACGAGCCGGTCTTTGCCTCGTTAAGAGACGGAGCGGTCAAGGCGGACCGTTGAAGAAAGAAAGGAGTGGTCACTAAGGCCATAATCAAGTACTCAAGAAGGAGAAATTAGGGGAGTTTGGAGGGAAAATTTGGAAGGAAAGTTTTCAAATGTTGTGAGAGGATTCTATTAAGGGGAGGAACCAAGAGTTTGTTTTCTTTATGCATGTATTTGTTGGCTGCTGTTTTTTGCTTCTTTTGGGGGTGTTCCTAGCAACGGCTAGGATTGTGGGAGAGCCCTCTCAAAAACAGATCATCATTGTATCTTGCTTGTTTTCATTTGTTTTCGTAAGAGCAGCCCTTATTTGAATTTATCCATCTATCTATTACTGTTTCGTCATTGTTGCTTACTGATTTTTTGTTCCAGGGTGTACCACTTGTCCAGGTAAAAAAAACTGTGAGCCAAAGTGATATAATAAGAGGAATTGGTGTCCTCAGCTACAAAGGCTGAGCTCTGCTTCATGAAAGTATTATTGACAGCGGAGAATCTAAAGATTAAGCTTTAGAAACATCAGATGGCGCATCAAATATCTCCTTCATGAAAATTTTTCACTGAGTTTCACTGCTTCTATTGAACTCACCATGGATAAATTGGTAGTTGAAAAACAAATTACTGAGATGATGACACTGGTTACATGTTTTTCTCAATAGCGTTACAAAGTCAATTTTAACTGGTAAGTCCACTTTAAACAAGATAACATATTGTGAGGGTTTGAAGTCAGCAACTAATGGAATTAATATTTTTCAAAAAGTAAGACCAATAATGCGAAGTTCTTAGGTGTAAACACAATGACTAAATCTCCATGTAATATATGCGATAATTGCCATTTTATTAGGCAAATTTTAGCATTTATCTAAAATATAATCACTTAGTTTGTCTTTACTTTTACAGAATCATAGATGGTATTAGATGTTATTTGGTTTAGGAACCACATAGAAAGTCACAAACTTGCAAAATCAATGCAGACAAATTTCAAATTTACTCATTATCATATTAATTTTATAAAAATAATGATAAATAAGAATAGTATTATCATTACTCTTATGATATAAAATAACATCCTTTTTTTATATAAAAATAAAAATAATATTCTAATGAAACCTCTGTTTACCTTTTCGTGGTTATATTATTAACTTCTGTAAAAAGCAAAATTTAAGGTGGCTTCTAGGACCTCATAAAGAAAACTCCTCACATTAAAGAAAGAAAGTTCTAAAAACAGAAACTTTAATCAACTTAGCACATGAGCCCATTTTGATATCACTGTGTTGGTTTCTTGAAAATGAGAAAGAAGAGAAAAACTAAAATTTCTTGTTGTAGATTGAAGGGAAATCATCATAACCACACCTTTTATGTAGCCTTACAATATTTTAAACTTAGAGCTGATAACAAACTTCCAAGAAAAGACCTAAAAATCAACCAAGAAAGTAACAAGAAACAAAATTCAAGAAAAAATAACAACTAACTCCATAGATTAAGGAACAAACTAAATTCAAATAAACCTAGACTCAATAAACAGTCCTAAGCATGTATTCCAACACTCCTCCTTGCTTTAGGATCTGCGAACACCAAGTTTCTGCCTTAGAAACTCAAACTTGTTGATTGGAAGTGACTTTGTAAGCAAATCTGCCAACTGATCTTCAGATTTGCAGTAAATTAGAGTCACAAATTCTTCTTTCTGCACTTCTCTTATAAAAAATAACTTGATGTTGAAATGCTTAGTGAGTGTTCCCATGAAACACAGGGTTATAAGAAATGACAATGATACGAATATCAACACCATTGGTAGTCAATTGCATGCTGACTGTCACTAGAAACACGAATGAGTTTTAAATCACTTAAGCAAGCTTTATCGACATCGTCTTCCAAGTCTGCATGTTTCGTCATTGGCACCGTTTTGATGAAGCCTGAGCTTGACTAAGGTTTCCCTTCCAGCACTTGTTTTGTGAACTTTGTTGTTTTTGAACTTGAGATTGCAAAGCAGTCATAAATATTAACAGATCCTCTTTTTCTTTTGCAGCGAACAATGTTTTTTCAACGACATCTTTTAATCGAGCTTTCACATCTGCCTGTGAAACCCTGGTGCTTTCTTCAACTCGAACTACAACCGCTTCTAATAAAACAACATGTTCTCTAGCTTTTGCGAGCTTAGAACGACATAAATTTGCCTTTTGAAGAGCAGAGACTCTATGCTTGAACAGGATCTCTCTATCTTTGTTAAATGCTGCAACCTTTTCTTCTAATTCTTTTAACTTAAGAATGATTTCTTGAAGTTTTTTATTTGAATCATTAGTCAATCGTTCAATTTCTGTGTAAGCAAGCCTCCTCTCTTCATTCATAACAAGAGCTGCAGATGCAGCTACTTCAATAGCCTGAGTTGTCTCAGTTAACTTGTCTGCTAACTCACGTATGGTTGAATCTCTTGCACGTAATTCTTTGGCCAGTTGCTGAAGTTCTTCATCTTTAAATCGAAGTGTTTCCTTCATTATCGTAAGATCATCTAAATGACCTTCATTACCCTCATTAATCAATGAAACTTCTAGTGAGTGGGCAAGTTTTACAGAACTTTCATTGGGAAAAGAGCCAAAAACCTCTTGCTCCTCCTGCATTGGATTGAGTGAAAAACTCCTCCCTGCCATCTTAACTTCAAACATCCTCTGGCCTGTAGCATTCTCTATCACACAAGCTTTCTCCATAAATATCACTTTGAATCCCTTTTTTATTAATTGATCAACACTGAGCAAGTTTTGATCAATATCTAGTATATAGAGAAGATCAGTGATCAACTTGGTTCCTAAACAGCTTGCAATAGCTATGGTTCCCTTCCTTTTGACTGCAATATATTCACCATCCCAATTCTGACCTTCTTGAACTCGGTGTTCGTCAAGTCCTTGGACATCTTCTTGTCATGTGTCATATGATTAGTGCAACCACTATCAATGAGTCAGTTTTCACTTGTTTCATAACTTGTGAAATAAGTTGCAACGAAAAGCTGGTCATCTTCTTCTTGATCTGCCACTTGTGCATCATCTCCTTGCTGCTGATCTTTATTCTTGCAAATGATAGCTTTATGTCCCATTTGATTGCACTTGTTGCACTTTGCATCTGATCTTCTCCAGCGTTTGAAAGGAGGATGACATTTCTTGCCACAATGTCAACATGGAGGGTAATCTTTCGTTTGTCCACTTGTAGCTTGAAACTTCTTGTTCTTGGGCCTCCTATTCTTTTCATCATTTTGATGCTTGACTGAAAGAGCTCCTTTGACGGCTCCTTCTTGCCTAATTACATGTCTCTGCTCTTGTGCTTGTAAAGCACTTAAGAGTTCTGTCAAAACAATCTTTGACAGATCCTTCGTGTTTTCTAAAATGGTGATGGTAGCCTCAAATCTTTCAGACACTGTTACAAGGATTTTCTGAACAATCCTTGAATCTTCCAGAGAAGATCCCAATAATTTGACTCGATTTGCTATGTTGAGTAGTTTGTCAAAGTACTTCTTTATGGTTTCTGTCTCCTTCATCTTTTGCAATTCAAAGTCACGAACCAAGTTTAGCACCTGCATCCCTCGAATTTTTTTCTCCTTCATACTCGAATTTGAGATAATCCCAAATCCCTTTTGTCATTTTCAACGACATGATGCAAGTGAAGATTGTAAAGGAAACTGCATAAAAAAGGCAAGCTTTTGCCTTGGACTTCTTTGTCTTCTTCTCATTTATGTTACGGTGGGATTTCAGGGAGAAGAGGAATGTCATAGTCTTATTCCACTGCTTCCAAGAAATTCAAAGCTTCCAAGCACGTCTCCATGCAGACTGCCTAGATTTAGTAGTTGTCTCCGTCAAACACTGGTGGAGCAACTGAGGAAAAACTAGCTTCGATCTCCATTGCCGCTCAAACTCACGCACAGATCCCTTAAGAGGAGAGTTCTGATATCAAATTGTTGGTTTCTTGAAAATGAGAAAGAAGAGAAAAACTAAAATTTCTTGTTGTAGATTGAAGGGAAATCAGAGCCACACCTTTTGTGTAGTCTTACAATATTTTAAACTTAGAGCTTATAACAAACTTCCAAGAAAAGACCTAAAATCAGCCAAGAAAATAACAAGAAACAAAATTCAAGAAAAAATAGCAACTAACTCCTAAGATTAAAGAACAAATTAAATTCAAATAAATCTAGACTCAATAAGCAGTCCTAAGTATGTATTCCAACACACTTCAATAGACAAATGAAGCCTTAGACAATCAGTAGTTTGAATACAAAATTTTTGTTGAGTAGTATTAACAGTATGCTTGTATCATGTTTCCCACGGCAAACAGTAGTTACCATATCTAAATATAATGCTAACTTATTTATAATAAGAGTCTATATTATTCATTATTATAAAATTTCAGCATTACAAGGACTGTCATTAAAATTTTCTCTTGCCACAATATAGGCACTAATATTCTTGAACTAACAGACAATTCTGTGTGGATTTAATCCTCGCTCTCTCCTTCCCTCCAAGCCTATATCTTATTTAAGAGCAAGCATTGCAAATGCAAAATATAGCTTTTCTCTAGCAAGCTTTCATATCTAACCACGCATATTTTTTCTCTCAACCTTACAAGTCAAAGATGATTATTGTTGACAACTCGCCCACCTCAATGACTACTCCATCTATATCATTTCTAAGGTTCATTTTTTTATGAATACCACTGCAACTATTACAAAAGCAACAGCCAGCTTATTGGCTTCTTCATCGTCAGTCAACCTGCACACTTTGTCATCAACACTCAAGGTACTTGGTCTTTATTTTTTTAGATTTATATACCTCTATAATATCTTTAAGTTCTCTAAAACAGTGAATGCATTTGTAATTTTTGTCTCTCTATCAATTTTAAAACTATCTGTTAACTATCTCTAACAATACTCTATGTCAACACTCTTTTAATATCTCTCTCCAAGGATTCTTAGACACAAGTTGTGTTGTCAACTTTTTGTGTTGAATTCATACTATCTATTTGGAGAATTGCTTGCCTTTCTTTTAAGACCTCACAATCTTTGAACAAAAAACACATTGAATTTCAAAACACAAGTTAACATTTACCATGCCAAAAGGGAGGAATGGAGGTCACTATATCTAAATTATCATATGTGCAACTTATTTATGATATGTAATTGTATTATTTATGATTACAATATTTTCTCATTATAAAATATAACACCTTGATTGCATTTTTTCTTTATTATTATCTTTGATTGCCTATATATAGGCATATATAAGCTTGTAATAAAATACAACTCAATATAAAAATGTAAATTATTACAATTTGAAGGTATTAATTCGTTCAATCCAAAAAAAAATATAGGCATGAGTGTATGTGCTCGCCTAAGTAAAACTAGACTCCACTTTTCCATAAACGGGAGAATTCAAGGATGGGTATAAGGGGGCATGTGCTATCCCCAAAACTATTAAGATTTCCTTATTTATAATATTTATAGATATTTGTAAACGTAGTTTTTACTAAAATATGCAATTTGTGCCAAATCTAAATGTTTTTAAACGGTTAATTTATTTCCCCACTACGAAAAATTATTGGCTCCGCCCTTGTTCATAAAGGTATTAGTATCAGAAATAAAACCCCCGTATACATGCTTTAAAAACTTTAAAAAAAAAAACTCACGCCACATATTAAAGGAAAAACATACCATAATATTGAGATTAGAGAAATCAATAAATCAAAATACATAATATTTACCATTTAAAAATAGTAATTCACATAATAAACTATTAAATAAATAAATCTTTTTATAATGTTAAAAAAATAAGAAAAATACTATGTTTCATTACAAGCTCAAAATGTATGACATGATAACCGTAATTGTCGTAAGGCATAATATTGTGCAAATTAAATGATGGGAAAGAAGAAAAAATTGAGAGAAACTAGATTGCCTATTGTAATGAAGAAAGAAAAGTTGCTCCTCGGAGTTATGCTCGAGAAAATATGGAATATATTGGAGTTAAATCCAATTTCCAAGAAAAAAAGAAACTACAGATTTTACTGAATTGTTTGAGATTTAAAAGGAGATGATCTACTCACGAACACTGGGCACTCACCGTTACTAGTGAACAATTGAGATGGTACAGGGTAACTAAGGTTGTGCCTCTCCTTGCTCACGATGAAAGGTTATTTGCTAATTTGCTAGTGCTTCAATAAGTATGGTTGAAATAACTAGTGTATAACACCCTGTAATTTATATCTAATAATTTTAATTCATGTAATATTTATTCTTTAAGCATCTAAGCCTCCTTAAAAATTTTCATTGTTTTGCAAGAGAACAACCGGTTTCATTGAATATAATTTTTTTTCCCTGAAAAATAACAGCATACAAAATTAACCCTGCAAATCATTCCATATTTCCAACTTCTAGACTACTAAAAAAATTGGCCAATGTTTTAACAAGAACTAAATACAATAAACAAAGGGAAATTATTTAAACATAAAGAGTAGTGTAACGTCACTTCAATTATACCCCGTCATATATTTCAAAATGATTTCTAGTGGTGGAAACCTCATTTAGCCGTGTAGTTGGTCAATATTAGAATATATGATGTTCATCTACAGTTACGTATAATCATAAATCCTCTAAATGACTGTATTAACACTCAAACATATAATTGTGAGTAAAGCTACAATCATGGCTCAACAGTTAAGGGAAATAATCCTCAATCACGAGATAAATTTATAAAAATACCATAAGCATGGAAAAGAAACACTAGACAGAACCATAAATTGTTCACACAACATTTGAAGTAGACTTAATAACAATGCACGAACATTATTAGAGCAAGGATGGACCTAAAGATCAAAATTTCAATGCAATAAAAGCAAGGCCAGTAACAAAGGATGCATATAAAGTGGATAAATGAAAAAATTGAGGACCACAGCAAAAGATAGCCCAAGTTTTAAAAAAAAACAACGAGAAGAAAAAGAAAACAGAAACAGGTAAATAAGGAAAGTTCAAACAGATGAAAAAAAGAAACTATTACAAAAAGGAGGAAATAAAAAAATGCCAAAGGACAACCCCAAAATCACATCCACAATATCAAGATTATGCATACTAAAGACACAACAAATTGGATTTTGCATGTACATCATTAAAACTCCAATTCGAAAAAAGGATAGCATTACATAAAGAGACCAGCTAATAAGAAGTCAATGTAGTAGCAGCGTTCTGTGAGACAGATTGCTTGATTAGCTGCACCACTTGACAATGAGGCTAAAGATTCAAGGATCTGTCAAGGTGAACAATCAATTGAAGGGACTCACAATCTTGTAGAAACAAATTTCAAGCAAATCCATAAAATGTGAAGACGGGGATCCACAGTCAAAACTATTAATAAAGAACAAATAACATTCAAGTAAAAAATGGTTTAGAATCCTACCAAAGCCAGTTAACCTAAATGAGTATTATGAGAACACTGGGAGGAGGCTAAACCTCTTCTGCTCTGAAATATGTCTGCTCTCAAGCTTAGCATAAAAAATAGTTGCAGCAGCGCCACATAAACAGTACACAGAAATACCAGAGCAATAAATAATCAGAAAAATATGACAGCCTCTCCTCACTCTTCATCAGTCATTTGCTCTGTTTCATCATCTCACCTTTTGTGATTGATTCAAGCAACATAAAATGTGATGGAATCACAAGAATCACTTAAATCAGCTCCTGCCCCTAAAGCAAATCATGCACTTTTTCCAGTTTGCAAACATTTTTTGCTTCACCATTCAACTCTTGATAATGTTTATCTAAAAGCTCCTTGAAACTAATTTGTTTTTAACAAAATCAAACTATAATTGTAGCACCAAAATCGTGATAACTGGGTCGGACCGAACCGAGCAGTTCTGGTTGAATAGTGGACCACTTCTTATATATATGCAATCACCTATTTATCATCATTACGAAAAATCTTACAGAATTTAAGCATTTTAATTAATTTAACAATATTTAAATTATCCTGATTGAATTCCCGGTTAAATCCCATTTTACATTTTCAACCTTCCCTTCCAATAGTTTAATGTATGATTGGGTTCTAGAAGCCTGCTCTAGCAAACAAACTTTTCAGAAGGTTTTTTCATTCTTTTTTATATGATGAAAATCTAAATGCAAATTCTCACAATCTCTTCGGCCCTTCAATTGCAAAGTCTTACGAGGGTGGAAAGCAGAAGAGGTCCAAATGAGACAAATAAACTAGTAGATGAATATGCATTAACACAAAAGCTTATGTTTACGAATGTGAGTCATGTGCACAATATTTCTACACCAATGTATTTTTTAACAATATGATATAGGATTAAACTCAATAATTTTACGTATCATCACATCACTCCACCAAATGAGAGCCCTGCACATTGGCAATCGCTCCCCGCATACAAAACTTTTCAACATCATCAATCAGAATGCACCAAAAACACACACAACCACATGGAGACTAGTAATCACCATACAAGATTAATGTTAGAAAAAAACCCGTAAGTCCACATATAGCATGAACCGCTTGAATCCGAACAGACTAATAATAGCTCAAACACCAATTAAAAGGAGAGTGGAACATTGAGGGGTCTAAAATGAAACCAATATACTAGTAGGTGAACAAACATTAAACCAAAAACTTAAGCAATGAAACCAATATACTAGGAGTTGTTAACCACATAGCATTTCTACACCTATGTATTTTTTAACCATCCCATGCTCGGCTACATCCTCTCATATACCTTGACACAAAATGCTACATAAAATTTGGTTTGACAAATATCAAACCAAAAATTTAAGAAATGAGGCCAATATATTAGGAGTTGTCAACCACATAGCATTTCTAAACCTATGTATTTTTTTAACTATCCAATGTTAGGCTAAATCCTTTCATATGCCTTGACACAAAATGCTACATAAAATTTGAAATTGCTAGTACAAAAATTTAAAATATTCCACCAAATAATCTTATATTTTTATGAAACAATTAAGCCAACTGAACATCATATAAGGATGTAGTAACACCACTCCAAACCAAAATAAAAAAATTGCTCCAACTTCATGTGTTGAAGAGGATATACTCAGAGAAAGTTCATCAATAATAGAGCTAAATCATTCATCTAAGGGTAATCAAAGTATATGAAAAATTAAAAAAAAAAAGAAAGAAAAGCTTTTCTTTAAACTAATTTGCAGTCAAAATAATTGTTATAAAAATGTCATTAAAAAATAATAATAATAATTTTATCAGATAGAAGAACATTAAAAAATATTGGCTTCATGAATAGAAGTTTCGAAAACAGGAATTTGGCTGATGATGGTTGATTAAATGCACATGGTCGTTAAAAGACAAAAAGCCTATACATTAGATGTATCTTCATTAGTGGAAAGAGAAAAAATGATGATCAATTAAATTTTAAATACAGACTAACAAAGGTTACAATTTAGATGCAATGTATTGTTAACATGCTAGCAAATAAAGAACCAATCAAGATTTTCCTCCAATGAGTTAAAATTTACATAAATTTAGCCAAAATTTAATGATTCTNTATTGTGAGAATTCTGTTATCATTGGCTGCTCACTTCAATTGCCAACTGCTACAATATGATGTAAAGAATGCTTTCCTTCATGGTGACCTAAATGAAGAAATCTACATGAACATCCCTCCGGGAGTTGAAGGGGACACAGGTAACAAGGTGTGCAAGCTGAAAAAAGCCATTTATGGGTTAAAACAATCTCCTAGAGCATGGTTTGGCAGATTTACAAAAGTCATGAAGGAATCTGGGTATAATCAAAGCCAAGTTGACCACACTCTTTTCATTAAACATTCAGCTGCAGGGGGAGTGACTGCTCTTTTAGTCTATGTGAACGACATCATAGTGACTGGAAATGATAAGAAAGAGAAGCATGAATTGAAGCTGAGACTAGTAAAAGAATTTGAAATCAAGGAACTAGGGAAATTGAAGTACTTCCTCGGTCTTGAGGTGGCATATTCCACACAGGGGATCTTCATCTCTCAGCAGAAGTACGTGATTGATTTATTGACAGAAACAGGGAAGACTGGGTGTAAGCCAATCGCTACGCCAATAGATCCAAACCATAAGTTGGGAGAAGCTAAAGAAGAACCAGCTATGGATAAAAGAATGTACCAAAGATTGGTTGACAAACTCATATATCTTGCTCACACTCGACCAGACATAGCATATTCTGTAAGTATGATCAGTCAATTCATGCATGATCCTAGAGAACCTCATCTTCAGGCCGTCTACAGGGTACTGCATTACTTGAAAGGCAATCCGGGAAAAGAAATCTAGTTCAAAAAGACTGACACTCTTACTTTGAAAGCCTACACCGACGCTGACTATGTTGGTTCCATAGTGGATAGAAGATCAACTACAGGATATTGTACCTTTCTTGGAGGTAATTTAGTAACATGGAGGAGCAAGAAGCAGAATGTAGTGGCAAGGTCATCTGCAGAATCAGAATTCAGGGCTATTGCTCAAGGATTATGTGAATTACTGTNACTAGTGAGCGATTGAGATGGTACAAGGTAACTAAGGTTGCGCCTCTCCTTGCTCACGATGAAAGGTTATTTGCTAATGTGCTAGTGCTTACTAGTGTATAACACCCTGCAATTTATATCTAATAATTTTAATTCATGTAATATTTATTCTTTAAGCATCTAAGCCTCCTTAAAAATTTTCATTGTTTTGCAAGAGAACAACCGGTCTCATTGAATATAATTTTTTTTCCCTGAAAAATAACAGCATACAAAATTAAGCATGCAAATCATTCCATTATTCCAACTTCTAGACTACTAAAAAAATTGGCCAATGTTTTAACAAGAACTAAATACAATAAACAAAGGGAAATTATTTAAACATAAAGAGTAGTGTAACGTCACTTCAATTATACCCCCGTCATATATTTCAAAATGATTTCTAGTGGTGGAAACCTCATTTAGCCGTGTAGTTGGTCAATATTAGAATATATGATGTTCATCTACAGTTACGTATAATCATAAATCCTCTAAATGACTGTATTAACACTCAAACATATAATTGTGAGTAAAGCTACAATCATGGCTCAACAGTTAAGGGAAATAATCCTCAATCACGAGATAAATTTATAAAAATACCATAAGCATGGAAGAGAAAC